>OX465480.1:12663096-13160653 GCA_950022335.1 Eurois occulta | reverse complement strand
GAAACCATAAAAATAACATTCAAATTCAGTTCACTAAAGATCCAAAATCATTCTGGCAATATATTAGGTCAAAAAAAAGTAGAGTAAATAGGCAAAGTATTATAAAAGATGGGCAAAATCTCACTGATGAGCAGTGTGCTAGGGAATTCGCAGAATTTTTTGAGTCGGTATACAGTCAGGAACCGCCGCAACTAGACGTTCAGGCGGCGATGGAGGTCAGCAGTGCTACCAGTGCACGGGTACATATAGAGACCTTGAGTCTCAAAGATGTGCAGGATGCGCTGACAAACCTCAAGCCAAAACGATCATCTGGCCCTGACGGTATACCAGCGTTTCTCTTTAGAGATTGTGCTAGAGTTTTAGCAAGCCCGCTGCATTACATATATAACATGTGCTTAAAGCAATCGACGTTCCCGGATCAGTGGAAGACTACACGTGTCGTCCCAGTGCCCAAGGGTAAGGCAGGTCCCGATGTCAGCGGTTACAGACCAGTTGCAGTGTTGTCGACGGCGGCAAAAGTTTTTGAAGCCGCTATTCAGCGCTGCATACAGGGGCAAGTCCGAGCGCAACTGTCGGACGCGCAGCACGGCTTTCGGCCCGGACGCAGCACTTCCACCAACCTGCTTAACTTCATGGCACAGGTTATACCGGCAGTCGACGCTGGAGTACAGGTAGACGCGGCGTACTTTGATTTTAAAAAAGCCTTCGACACCGTGGACAATGATGTCTTATTAAGAAAGCTGGCAGATGTAGGATGTACGCCACACTTGCTACAATTCTTTGTCAGCTATATGAGAGACCGCCAACAGTACGTTGACTACAATGGGCACGAGTCGAAGCCGTACTTCACCAGGTCCGGAGTAAGCCAGGGCAGCAATTTTGGGCCTCTTGAATTTATCATAGTGATAGACAGCTTGCCGGAGGTCGTTAGACACGCCTCATGTTTATTGTTCGCAGATGACCTCAAGTTGCTGCTCGAGGTAAGGGATGAGTCAGACTGTGAGCGACTCCAGGGTGACATTGATAGAGTGGTGAAGTGGAGCCATGACAATAAGCTGTACTTCAACGTGTCCAAATGCTCGGTAATATCCTTTAGTCGTGCGCGCACCCCTGTCCGCTATGAGTACAAAGCTGAGGCGGTACCCATGGAGCGAGTAACGCAAGTGCGGGATCTAGGGGTATATCTCACTCCAGATCTTACGTTTCGCGAGCATATAATTAAGATATGCAAGAAAGCGTACAGAAACCTCGGCTTTGTACTTAGGCAGTCACAGGGGTTCACTAATATTACGACTATTAGGGTATTATACGACGCTCTAGTCAGGAGTCACTTGGAGTATGGTGCTGTCATATGGGCTCCACATGAAGCCAAGTATTCTGTCATGCTGGAGCGCGTACAGAATAAGTTCACGCGTCACTTGTACTTCAGACTGTACGGGGTTTATCCATTGTACCCGCTGATGTACCCCACCCTGTTTGTACTGGGCATGGTCGGGTACAATGAATTAAGGGTGCGGCGACAGTTCACTCTTGTCGTCTATTTAATTAAATTACTCCGGGGCAAGGAGCACAATCCGGGAGTACTTCAGTGCTTGCGGTTTTCTGTTCCAGACCGCTACGTGTGGAGGCGGCGGCGCCCGCCACTGCTGGCTGTGCCAACTGCCAGAACCAACCTACTGGCCAAAGCACCTCTCACGCGAGCAATTCGTACTGTTAACGGAATTCAGAATAGGTTGGACATTTTTTCGTGTTACTTTAGTGAACTTGCAAAAGTAAGTTTATATATAATATGTTACGAAAGCAACAATTAGTGTACATTTTATGTTTATTGTTTATTTTATGTTAATTTTTTCTTTTATTGTTTTATTATTGAATTTTAATTATTGATTTAGATTTTTATTTTAATTTTGATTTTAATTTTAATTTTGGTGATTGACTTTGATTGTGACTTTAATTTTGATTTTAATTTTGATTTCCTTTATTCGTCTGTTAACAAATTTATTACATTTTTAAATATTGATTAAAAAAAAATACATAAAAAACATTTAAAAATATAAAAAATTGTACCCCACCGGTATCGGGAACAGGGTCCAAGCTACCGGCGGTCAGGGCTCCAGAGAGAGGAACCTCCTAACAATACGAGCCGTGTCCAGAAGTACCGCTTTCTGAATCAAGCCCTTGATCCAGCTGCCTAACGAGAGCCTCCTGAGATGTTGGTCGAGGCTCTTGGCAATTAAGCCATGGGCTGACACGACTATCGGCACAATGATCGCTGAGTCCACATCCCACATGTCGACAACCTCGCGAGCCAAGTCAAGATACTTGATTTGCTTATCTTTCTCGGCTTTCACGAGGTTCTCGTCATGCGGGACCGTAATGTCAACAATCATTGCGCGCCGCTCTGATCGATCCATCACCACTATATCAGGCTTATTGGCTACAATAGTCCTGTCAGTGATGATGGATTGATCCCAGTACAATGTGATATTGCCATTTTCGAGAACTGGGTCGGGCACATACCTATAGTACGGAACTTCCGATTCAACAAGATTGTATTTTAGAGCAAGTTGCTGATGAATAATCCTGGCTACAAGGTTGTGTCTATGCAAGTACTCTCCGTTAGCCAGACGAGAACACCCGGAGATAATGTGACGGATTGATTCGCCTGGACGGTGGCATGCCCGACATATGTCAACCGTGCCGTCCTTCACAATAAATCTCCGGTAGTTATTCGTCATCATAACTTCATCCATAATTGCACAGACAAAACCTTCAGTTTCCCCGAAGAGGTCCCCGGAACGTAGCCAGGCTACGGACGCTGATAGGTCTACATCGGGCCCATGCAGGGCCCGGAAAAAGCGTCCGTGAAGCTCCTTACTCTGCCATACCTCCCTGCGATCGATAGTATCAAGTACTACAGGTTTGCGCCAGTTCTCTTTAGCCAAGGAGAGCGGGGTGAGGCCCTTGTCCACCGCGACCACATCTCGATGCATCCCCACGTCGGTTACTAGGAAATATTCCCTGAGACTGCATATCTCGCGATTGTGGAGAGTCTTGGCGTTTAAAAAGCCTCGACCCCCACACCTCCGCGGGATATACAGCCTCATAACCGAAGAACGCGGGTGATGCATTCGAAATGCCGTCAACAATGTACGGACCCTCCTATCCAGGGCGTCTAATTCTGTTTGAGTCCATTTGAGTATGCCGAAAGAGTACATCAAAACCGGCATGACCCAACCGTTGAAGGCACGCACCTTATTTCCGCCTGATAAAAGACTATTAAATACTTTTTTCAGGCGGCCAAAGAAACGCTCCTTCAGCGATTGCTTCATGTCAGCAACATTGATGCCCAGCGCTTCCGACATACCCAAATACTTATAACTTTCGGTTGCTGAAAGGGATACAAGATTTATGGAATCCGAGAGCTGGGTTCCCACAGATTCCACAATCTCCCCTCGCTTTACATGCATGACCGCACATTTGTCCACACCAAATTCCATCCTAATGGCGCTACTGAAAGTTTCAGTTACCTTCAGTAGTTCCATCAGTTGCAAATCGTTGGGGGCAAAGAGTTTCAGGTCATCCATGTAAAGGAGGTGAGATATAACTTGACCACCTCTCCTCAACCGGTAGCCTAGACCTGAATCCTCCAGCAGCGTGCTAAGAGGATTCAAGGCCAAGCAGAACCAAAGTGGACTCAAACTATCGCCCTGAAATATACCTCGCTCTATCCTTATCGGTTCGCTATTCCCCTGGATTTGCCGACATCCTGGATAGCGAAGGACTGTCCTCCATTGCCCCATACATGACATCAGGAAGGTGCGCAGAGTTGCATCAATTTTATACAACTGTAGCACCCTCATGAGCCATGTATGAGGCACCGAATCATAGGCCTTCTTATAGTCTATCCAACATGTCGACAGATCCTTTCGGGAGCGGCGAACCTGTTGGCTAATGGCCATATCAATGAGGAGCAGCTCCTTAGTACCGCGGGACCCGTTCCTACATCCATTCTGAGAGGCAGACATGATAGAATTACTCTCAATATGTTGGTTGATTTTAGCTCTCAAAATGGATGTAAGAACTTTATAGACCGTTGGTAGACACGTGATTGGTCTATAATTTTTGGGCTCCGCAGTGCTACCTGATTTATGGAGCAGGTGGGTAATTCCTGTCGTCAAGAACTGGGGCAGCGACCCTGACTCTAAGGCTGATTGAAACTGGGATGCCAAGCAAGCATGCGATCTTGTGAACCACTTGATCCAGAAGTTGTGCAGTCCGTCCGGCCCTGGAGATTTCCAGTTAGGCAACGGACGGACTGCACGAGCTACGTCTTGGGGGCTGATGATGATTGCCCCCATTTCTGGTATTGGATCACACGCTTGTTCAACCTCCCGGATCCAATCGCCCTCAGTGTGACTGACAGGCACCGACCAAATGCTGCGCCAGAACGAACACATGGCATCATCATCCGGCAGGTGCGCGTCAGTCACACCTTGGTCCGGTCGCTCCCAAGCCCTATAAACCCACCTTTCATCTCTTTGGAATGTGCGATTCTGAGTGTATCGATCCACCCGCCGCTTATACCTACGAATACGGTTTGCCCATGCATACACTTTCTGCTTCAGGAAGTCGATGCGCTCTGTGACACGGGACATGTAGTCTTGAGGACTGATATCAGTCCCCGAGAACGCCCGCCTCACAAAACGCATCACTCTAGGGCGAGTATTGCCCTCCCTGAAGCAGATCAGTTTGCCGATGAGTGCTCTGGCCCCACCAATACGTCGTTCAATCCTGTACTGCCATGCCGGTACGGCTGGTTTAGGTCGTGTAGCTCTGTCATCAGAATAATTTTGATTATTATTATGATTTTAATTTTGATTATGATTTTAATTTTGATGTTGACTTTGATTTTGATTTTAATTTTGTTTTTGATTTTAATTGTAATTTTGATTTTAATTTTAATGTTGTTTATGATTTTAATTTTGATTTTGTTTTTGAATTTAATTTAATTTTGATTTTAAATTTTAATTTTTGTTTTAATTATACAATAATTGTGATGTATTTTTTATGTTATTATGTCCAAAGTTGATTGAAATAAATAAATATTATTATTATTATTATTACTGTAAAGCATATTAAATAAAGTTTATTTTGAGTGAAGATTAGGTACATACTTACATTGTTATAATTATAAGGTTGTATCGTTTTAGTTATAAGTAATTTTGTGTTAATGTATTGTGTCGTTATTTGTAATTGTTAGATAGTAATAGTGTTATTTAAAATAGTTAATATTATATGTAGGCTTAGCTATCGCATTAGGTTTCTAAACCTGTAATGATAGTTGAAAGAGTTTTAAATAAATAAATAAATAAATAAATAGTACAAGGGGTAGGGACTCGACCCAGCTGCTATCGGCGTGGCAAGTTATAGCGGCCTTAAGCTGCCGATGAAACCTCTCCACAAGCCCATTAGAGGCTGGATGATCCTTCCGCCTGACGCAGGTCCTCACCGGACACGGGTGCTTCGGGAGGTACCTGTACCGAATCGGGCGGGAGGAAACGCCCGGATGCTACAATTGCGAGGATCGACCGGAGGACACGGTGGAGCACACCGTGGAGGTCTGCTCTGCTTGGGCGGAGCACCGCCGTGTCCTCGTAGCGGCGATTGGCGGCGGCGACCTCTCGCGTGGTTCCAGCCTGGTTCAAGCCATGGTCCGGGGCGAGAGGGAATGGGAAGCCGTCGCCTCCTTCTGCGAAGCAGTCATGCTAGCGAAGGAGGCGGCGGAACGTGAGAGGGAGAGAACCTCCTCACGTCCCAGCCGCCGCGGGAGAAGCACCGGGCGTCGGGGGCCACGCCGTGATGGCTCTCGGCCACCGTAGGCGCGGGCCTGTGGACGGCGAGTAATGGGCTAGCTCGCCGTCCGTCCGTCGTATGACGACGGGCAGGCCGTGTCGACGGCGCGTTCGTGTTCCACGCGCGCCTCAAAGAGATGTCAGCAAACGGGAGGGGCCCGCAAGGGCCGGTGCCTGCCAGGGCTGCGGGACTGTTCGAAAGAGATACCGCGGCCCTGGAACATAAAGGGCCAATGAAGGAACATGGGTGTTTTTTAGTCAGTAAGAGTCTGACACTCCCTTCCGCTCCGCCCAGAGCGGGAGGAGTCATTTGATGATTTCTCACCCCCCAAAAAAAAAAAAAAAAAAAAAAGGCTGGATGATAGGCAGTCGTCCTTTTATGTTGAAAACCAGCTATTTGTGATAAGTGGCAAAACAAAGCCGATTCAAATTGCCCCCCACGGTCTGTAACAACGTTCATGGGGCAGCCAAAACGGGATATCCACCCGCTAAGTAGGGCTTTTGCTACCGTCTCGGCAGTAATATCCTGTAAGGGTATTGCCTCAGGCCAACGAGTAAAACGATCGATTGCTGTGAGGCAATACCGGAATCCCTGCGATAGTGGTAGGGGTCCGACGAGGTCAATATGAAGGTCCCTGAACCTAGCGCGCGGAAGTTTGTACGTGCCCAACGGTGCAGATACATGTCTATGAACCTTTGCCCGTTGGCATGCTAGGCAAGTACGCGCCCATTCCCTACAATCCTTCCTGATACTAGGCCACACATAGCGGTCGGTGATCAGTCGGATACTGGCGTTGGCACCGGGATGGCTGAGAGAGTGAAGGCTCTCAAACACCTGTCGACGTAACTCCTTCGTCACATATGGTCGAGGAGTAGTACCACTTACATCGCAAAACAGCTCTAAATGTGTGCCAGGCAGTTTAACCTTCTCCAAGTGTAGGGAGTTATTGCCATTCAGCAGTAGTTTCAGTTCAGGGTCGGTGTTTTGTGCGGTAGCTAGCTTTTGCTGATCGATGGGTAACACGATCTCATCGATACGAGACAAAGTATCAGCTACCACATTGTCCTTCCCTGAAATATGCCGAATGTCAGTGCAAAACTGTGAAATGTAATCTAAGTGGCGAAATTGCCTGGGAGAACAGTTCTCTTTTCTGGAGTGGAATGCGAATGTAAGTGGCTTGTGATCGGTATATATCACAAAGTCACGTGCTTCGATCATGTGACGGAAGTGCTTGACCGCCTCATATATCGCCAAGAGCTCGCGATCATATGGGGAATATTTGGTCTGCGAGGGCGACAGTTTTCGTGAGAAGAACGCTAGAGGTTGCCACGTATTGTCCTGTAACTGCTGGAGCACGCCACCCATAGCTACATCCGAAGCGTCTGTAACTAAAGCAAGTTTTGCTTCGCAGTCTGGGTGAGCGAGCATGGCAGCTTGAGACAAACCTCGTTTGCACCCCTCGAAGGCTTCCTGTTCTCGTGACGTGAAATGTACGGGATGGGAACCCTTCACGGAACCTGTCAAAAGAGCGTTCAACGGTGTTTGGTGCGTGGCAGCGTCGGGAATGAACCTGCGGTAAAAATTAATCATTCCGAGGAACCTGCGCAACTCTCTTACCGTTTTTGGGACAGGGAAATTGCTGATAGCCAGTACTTTGTCTGGTAAGGGCTTGGTGCCATTCACCGAAATGCTGTAACCCAAGAATGTCACTTCCGAGGCTCCAAACACGCACTTTGCCATATTTATGACCATGCCATACTCTGCCAACCTGGTGAAAATTTGGTGTAGGTGGTCTATATGGGTCGCTTGGTCTTTTGAAAAGATCAAAATGTTATCGACGTAAGGGTAGGCGAAATCTAGGCCGCGCAGCATTTCGTCAACGAAACGTTGAAAGGATTGTCCGGCATTACGAAGCCCAAACGTCATGAATGGAAATTCGTATAGGCCGAACGGCGTTGTAATTGCGGTCTTCTCGATGTCACTGGGATTGACTGGAATTTGGTTGTAAGCCTTTACCAGGTCTATTGTCGAGAAGACGGTGCATCCTGCAAGATTGTTGGAAAAGTCCTGAATGTGGCGTATTGGGTACCTGTCCGGGACCGTCCTGGCGTTAAGCATCCGGTAATCACCACACGGGCGCCAGCTATTGTCCCGCTTAAGAGCGAGGTGAAGCGGAGAGGCCCATAGTGATTCTGATGGCCGGCACGTACCTATCTGTAACATGGCATCAAACTCTGCTTTAGCAACCTTTAACCTGTCTGGCGCTAACCTGCGTGGAGTGCTAGATACTGGTGGTCCAGGTGTAGTTCGTATGTGGTGCATTATGTTATGTTTAGGTGTACGATGCATACCTGAGGGTCGTGTGATGTCAGGGTACTTTGCTAGTATAGCATGGTAAACAGAATCATTTTTGTCACCTGACATTACCTTCACTGAAGATACATGGTCAGAAAAACTCGCGACCGCAGCCGCAGTGGTGAGCATAGTATTACCATCTATTAAACATTGATTACGTACATCTACAATTAAATTATAATAAGATAAAAAATCTACACCTATTATGGCTCGCGTTACATCTGCTATAATAAATCGCCAAGCGAAGTCGCGGCGCAAGTTTATGTTAATAACTAAATGAGCATACCCATAAGTATTTATAACTGACCCATTGGCAGCAAACAGTTGATAGTTCGTTTGGCTTTGTTTACCTTTTGCTAATGTCCGTGGGAAAACACAAATATCACTGCCTGTATCTATTAAAAACTGCACTTTTGTCCTCTGGTCAGTAATAAACAAGCGACCGGGGTTTGGGCAGGCGTCGGTCGCCATCACGGACTGCCCTATTCTTTTCCCTCAGACTTATAATCACACGGTTTTGCACAGTTACTTGCCTTCTCACCGAACTTTGCGTGGTACCAACACAATGGATATTTTCGGTAGTTGGACTGGGAGCGACTCGAAAGGGAATTGCTTCGCTCACGACTTTCAGATCGGAATCTCCGTGACTTTCCCCTTGACATCCTGTCTAACTTAGTCGTCAGCTTCTGCACCTGGCGTGTGAGTTCCGCTACTTGACAGCTTAACTCTGGGGATGTCGATGCTGCGGCGATGTGTGGGCTGGGGGCTGCGATGTCGTGGATGCGGTCAGCCAGCTCTGCGACCTCTTCCAGAGTGGCCCTCGACTGCGAGGCTATAATAGTCTGGATATTATTCGGCAAGCGGCTGGACCACATGGTGCGAAGAAAGTCCTCCGGGACATCTGGTCCTGCAAGATGTTGAATATGGCGCAAGAATTGAGAGGGCTTTCGGTCGCCCAATTCCTCGCGCGTGACCAGTTGCAGGATCTTTTTCTCCTTGGACGCAGACAGTCGCCTTATAAATTCTGACTTCAATCGCTCGTATTTATTGGGTGCTGGGGGTCCGGCTATGATGTCCTCCACCTCCGATGCGTAAATGGGATCTAACTGCCCCATAGCATGGTGAAATTTGGTGGTATCGGCAGTTATGTTGGCCAGAAAAAATTGGCTTTCTAGCTGGTAAAACCACAAGGCTGGTTTCTCCGGGTAAAAAGGAGGTACTCGTATGCCAACTCGCTGGATATCCTGCGATGTGCTAGGTGGTACGTTGACGCCACCATCTTGTGCGTCTTTCAGCTCGGTCGACATGTTTCGTGTTCGTCGGGGTCACCAATGAAGCGGTTTTGCGGGTTTCCGCAAAGACAAACAACGCTTGAGTAAAGAAGGAGTATATTGAGTATGTTGACAATTGTTTTACGACACAAAACATATATATATATATTAGTATTTTTGAATCCCAATAATCAGAGTGACATACGTTTGTGGTCTGTGACGTTTTCCGACTGTCAGCACAGTGTTGCCGGTCCGCGTTCCACAGACTACATAAATTATCTATTTGTACAGATGTCTTAATTTAAACAATAATTAAAAAGTAGTATTAGTTGAACAGTTATATAATATTAAGTTAAAGTGACTAAATATACCTTACAAATAAAAATGAGAATAAGAATTAAAATAATATTGAAGACGTAGCTACGCTACAGCTGTATGAACAGTGCATGTGCTAACTATTTAGGCGGGAAACGTTGAGCTAGAACGAATGCCGATCCGTCTACCTAGGCTGTATGAACAGTTATACGTGTGCTAACTATTTAGGCGCGAAAAGTCGAGCTAGAACGAGTGCCGATCCGTCTACCTAGGCTGTATGAACAGTGCATGTGCTAACTATTTAGGCGGGAAACGTCGAGCTAGAACGAGTGCCGATCCGTCTACCTAGGCTGTATGAACAGTGCATGTGTTAAGTGCTAACTGTTTAGGTGGGAAAAGTCGAGCTAGAACGAATGCCGATCCGTCTACCTAGGCTGTATGAACAGTACGTGTGCTAACTATTTAGGCGCGAAAAGTCGAGCTAGAACGAATGCCGGTCCGTCTACCTAGGCTGTATGAACAGTGCATGTGCTAACTATTTAGGCGGGAAACGTTGAGCTAGAATGAGTGCCGATCCGTCTACCTAGGCTGTATGAACAGTGCATGTGCTAACTATTTAGGCGGGAAACGTCGAGCTAGAACGAGTGCCGATCCGTCTACCTAGGCTGTATGAACAGTACGTGTGCTAACTATTTAGGCGCGAAAAGTCGAGCTAGAACGAGTGCCGATCCGTCGACCTAGGCTGTATGAACAGTACGTGTGCTAACTATTTAGGCGCGAAAAGTCGAGCTAGAACGAGTGCCGATCCGTCTACCTAGGCTGTATGAACAGTTAAGTACGTGTGCTAACTATTAAGGCGGGAAAAGTCGAGCTAGAACGAGTGCCGATCCGTCTACCTAGGCTGTATGAACAGTACGTGTGCTAACTATTTAGGCGGGAAAACGTCGAGTCAGAACGAGGGCCGATGCCTATCTATATAGACTGAATAAACAGTACATGTGCTAGATAATTAGGCGGGAAACAACCGAGTCTGAACGAGTGCCGGTGCCTTACTTATGCAGAACAAACAAGTTCGTACCTGTGTTTACAAACGTAAACAGAACAATAAAGCGGCAGAACAAACAAGTTCGTACCTGTGTTTACAACTGTAAACAGAACAATATAAGTGCGTACCTGTGCCTACGGTTATAGGCAGAACAATAAGTGTTACCTGTGCCTACGGTTATAAGCAGAACAATAAGTGGTACCTGTGCCTACGGTTATAAGCAGAACAATAAGTGGTACCTGTGCCTATGGTTATAAGCAGAACAATAAGTGGTACCTGTGCCTACGGTTATAAGCAGAACAATAAGTGGTACCTGTGCCTACGGTTATAAGCAGAACAATAAGTGGTACCTGTGCCTACGGTTATAAGCAGAACAATAAGTGGAACCTGTGCCTACGGTTATAAGCAGAACAATAAGTGGTACCTGTGCCTACGGTTATAAGCAGAACAATAAGTGGAACCTGTGCCTACGGTTATAAGCAGAACAATAAGTGGTACCTGTGCCTACGGTTATAAGCAGAACAATAAGTGGTACCTGTGCCTACGGTTATAGGCAGAACAATAAGTGTTACCTGTGCCTACGGTTATAAGCAGAACTATAAGTGCGTACCCGTGTTTACAAACGTAAACAGAAAAATATAAGTGCGTACCTGTGCCTACGGTTATAAGCAGAACAATAAGTGTGTACCTGTGTTTACAACATAGGCAGAACAATAAGTGTTACCTATGCCTACGGTTATAGGCAGAACAATAAGTGTGTACCTGTGTTTACAACATAGGCAGAACAATAAGTGTTACCTATGCCTACGGTTATAGGCAGAACAATAAGTGTGTACCTGTGTTTACAAATGTAAACTGAACAATATAGTGCCAAACTGTGTCTGCTACTCAGGCAGAATCTATAGTGCCTGTGCCTGCTATCTAGGCAGAATCAACGAGAGACTGCGCCTGCCTACCTGAGCCTGACATCGCTTGTGCCACCTAGGCGCACCTTCAAAATGGTCGTCACAAGGAGCAAGTCAGACTTGACTGAATTGGAAGAACAGAAGCGCAGCCAAGAAGCCGCACGCCGTCAAGACGAAGAAAGGATAGAAAGGGAGCGACTTCGACGGGTGTCATCGGATCCGCCGGCCTCACCCTTCTCAAGGCCGGCGGAGACAAGCACAGCTGGACCCTCCGGGGTCAGAACCACAGTGACCACACAACAACGAACCAGGTCACCTGCAAGATCACTACGGTCGCACCGATCAACCACAAGTATCACAACGCGACTGCGACTAGCGGAACTGAACGCAGCAGAGAGACTAGCGGCTCTACAAAGAAAGCAGCTAGACATGGAGGCGGACCTAGTCAAGAAGAGATTAGCTGCAGAAGTGTCTGCCATCAACGACGAGGAGAGCATCAACAACGAGCCAATAAATGAAGAACATCACACCAAGGTAGACGAGTCGCTACGAACTAACCCACTCGACTCACGGGGGGAGGAGGCAGCCAAGGGCACCAGGGAGGAGCCAAGACAGCTGAGGTTCGAGGTACCTAGGGTACGATCGCCCACTCCCACCAGAACAAGGAACAGCATCGAGCAATTGGCCACCACACTTAAGAAGATGGCCAGACCCCGTCCGCGATATACAGACCTGCCTACATTCACTGGAGCTGCTAGCGAGTGGTTGCCCTACAAAGCAGCCGTTCGAGACTCAACACAAATGTACCAGATTCCAGCAGCAGAAAACATCCAAAGACTGAGGAGCTGCCTGAAGGGAGAAGCCCGGGAAGCTGTGGCTGCACTACTACATACGGCCACAGACCCGGACATAATAATGAAGACCTTGAAACAATGCTTCGGGCGTCCCGAGATTATAATTGATCGGGCGCTCGACGACTTGAAGAAACTCACAAGACCTGGAGCATCAGCAGCCGACCTCAATAGCTTCGCTGTGAAACTACAGAACATCATCTGCGTGTTGAAGACCATCGACCGAAGGGGTTACCTCTTCAATCCCCTACTGACGAGGGAGGTGTTGGACAAACTCAGTCCCCATCTCCGTTCGCGCTGGTGCGACTACGCCTACGACAACGAAGGGACGGCCGATCCAGAAATCGTCGTGATCTCCCGATTCTTAATGAGGGAGGCAGACAGGGCACTACGTTACACTTACGCCCCAGCTACGAGCGCCGCCACAAGCCAGAAGAAAGAGACACGACCCGCCGTGACCCCAAAGAAGAAAGCGACTGTCTACAACACCGTCGCAGCAGCGGAAGAAGAAAAGATGCCGTGCCCTGGGTGTGAACAAGCACACACTACCCCAGTGCCCTAAATACAAAGCACTCACGATCGAGCAACACAAATGATTAATGACACATTTGAGCCTGAGTCATAAATTCCAGAAATGTTTAAAGTGTCATTTAACAGTAAATTTATTTTTATTAATGGTGTCACTTCTATTTTTTTGGATTCTTCTCATTTAGTTCAATTTCCAATTCCGAGTTATTGACAGTTTTCACAACTGCATTTTTCCCTTTGAACCAGCAATCTTCCTCTGGATGGTAACGTTTCCCTTTCTTCTGGTTCGCACAGATTTGGCATGGCTTTTTTCTTCAATTTTTTTTTATTTTTGTTTCAAAAGTTCTGTTAAACACAATTACCAAACAATACACGATCGATACAGCTGTTTGCACTCGTTTCCGTGCCTTACGCAGACTGCCGAATGCCTTCTGGAGCGCGGTATTTATAGGCGCCTGGATCGAAGCGGGCAGCGTGCGCGGTGATCCGGGGGGTCCTCGCACGGTCGCTCGGCGTGCGCGGTGGCTGGCGCTTCTCGCTGTCGTTGTTGCGTTACAGGCTCCCCCTCTGATCCCGAAGACGCCCCGACGAGGAGACCAGTTGCTGCTTCCGTGGCCTCATAAGAGCAGGGCCCGTGCTGTCGCAGGACGAGGTAGGGCCCGTCGCGACGCGGAGCCGCGTGATAGCGTGCTGCGTTGCTCTGGACATTGGAGGCCACCATAACGAGGTCGCCAGGGCGGAGAGCAGGTGCGGCGCGGCGATGCTCGTCCACATGGTTCTTTCTTGCTTCTTCTTTATGTTCTTGCACCTCTCTTGTTTTCTTAAAAGTTTCTGCTAACAGAATAAGTTTAGGGGTTATTTCTGGGATGAAGTTTTCAGATAAGGCTATCTGACGAATGTCATGTTTGACATCATCATACGTCCTCAACTCTCTACCAAATGTTAGATGGCATATCGTATACTTGGAAATCGTTCAGTTCCCTCCCCCTGCACTAAAATGGTTCCTAAGGCATAATCATTAAGCTAGCTGGTTCTCTATTTCCAATGAATACAGCAGCGTTGCGCTCCAATACCTTATTGAGCTGCTTCATCAACAGAATTGTCTAGAACATCTGTCAATGCGATCATTGCTATATCAATGTTGGGGCCAAATAGCGCTTTGCTGTGTGGTGATAGAGTGACCTCAGCATTGTTGATATTTGACTGCGCATCCCGGAACAATGACCCGACAAATCTTGGTGAATACCCGGTTAGTGTGGGTTCCGTTCCCGAGGGCGAACAGGGGGGAGTATAAAACTCTATTAAAGGCGGTAGTCCATAGGAGTCCGCCATTCTGGATTCTTCTGGAGGGCTTAGAAGGGGGACGGTATCATAAACATCGGGCTTATCACTGGTTCCATAGCTGTGATTTTAACAAGCTTTGCGATCAGCGACTCAGCCTCCGCAGGCTCCATCTGTACTGTGGATACAGGTGCACCTTCTTCTTCCACATCCAGTAACTCGTACTTCCGGCCAGGTTCATCCAGAAAATGGAATATCAGCTGCGGCAAATTCAGTACGATGTTTGCATCCTGAATAAAATCCACTCCTAAAAGTGTTCTATTATCGTGTGATTCAGGCAGCACGATAAAGTTAGTGGGGATTATCCGACCACACAAAGAAACAGGTACTAAAGCAGTCTGGACTTGTTGCCTTCGTCGGAGCCCATCTTGGAGAGTAATCGTCGCCTTTTCTTCCTTAAATTGGGTGCCTTGCTGTTGTAACACCCGGTGCAGCGAAGTGGATGCAACGCTTAACTTCGCTCCATTGTCAACGTGAGCCTTTCCTTCGATTCCACCAATCGTTATATTCACGGTTGGCCTAAGCCGCGCCGCTGATGCGATAGCGGAACTCAGTGAATAAAAACCCACTTGTACTGCTCCAATTTTATTCTTATTACATCTGGGGCATTTGGTCCTTACTACGCCAGGTTCACCGCATCCGTAACAAGTGATCTTTGGACCTGGGATCTTCTTGTTGGGCGTATTTGGTAGTGGTTCTTCAGATGTAGTGTGTACCGTCGATGCCGTGGATATTTGTTGCTCAGCCGATTTTTTCCGACAGTCAGCTTCAAGATGACCAAATGATCTACAGAAACTACATCGAGATCTTTTTGTCGAAGAGGAGGCACTTGATCGATTTGCCTGTCGTTCTGCCATTACTTCCTCTATTTGTCGAGCCTTCGTTAACCCTTAATCGGATGCGACGCAATAGAGTAGTGATAATGAAGTTTTTGGTGAAATGGAGCTAAATATGTTCTAATTAACTCAAATACAGCAAAATATCCCAAAATATATATTTGCATATTTGTTTTTTTTTGGTGGTCAACATGTTGCCATTGTCCGGTAACAGATCTTATTATGTGGCAAGTATATAACCATTGTCTGTTTGAAAGTTATAGTTGATATTCTCCTCATACTCACATTGACCCACTGTTGGGTCAAAAGCATCTTCTCTATAGGGCAATTCTTTAAGATCCTAAAATAAATGAAACCACAAATTTCTAACAAGTAATTTTAGTAATTTAATTTATTCCTCATCGTTTAGCGCCATGTGAAACTTTTTGAAACATTGTTTCATGCACAATGTAACTCCGCAGTGTGAGCATTTCATATTGGACCTCTTCGCATCTTTTTTTGTCGAGCAAAACTTACATCGGGTGTAAGTTTCTTGTTGTTCTGGAAAGTGAATGCCAACACTTTGGAGTCGAATTTCATCTGGAACCCCAAAGTTTCCACCTTTCTTGTTCTTAAAAACAATTTGTTTCTGTTTCTTGCATGTAAAATCTCCGATGAGTGCTCTTGCAAGTCGTAGTCTAAATTCTCTGTGTGAAGAATCGCGTTGTGCATGCTTTGTCAAATACAGTATGTAAGCGTTTATGACAGCAGCATCAAGCATAAAAAAAAATAAACGCATCCAGAATTTGCGCGATTTTCTTCCTGTTGCATATGACGAACGAAAGTGGTCGAAATGATCGACTCCTCCCATTTGCAACGTATAATCGGCAATCGCTTTTGGGCAGGGAACTTCTTTTCGTGTTCCGTCTTTTTGTGTCCTCATCACCATTGTAACTTCATTTTGTTTATGCGCCGACGACAAGACGCAAACTTCTTTCGTATCCAACCATTTTATGGCTGTTATAGGTTTAGAGGTTTTGGCGTAAAATTGATGTTTCTCAAGTTTTTCGTTCTTGTGCTTAGGTTTCTCTTTCATGAACTCTGGTAGACCCTTACGTGTTTTTCTGACAGTACCAATCGCATAAATATTATTTTGATATAAGATATCAATAAGTTTACAGCTCGTGAAAAAGTTATCAAAAACTACCAATGAGCCATGTGGTAGATTTTTGCACAAATTCGTGACGACATTGAAACCTAACCCGGCTTCATCTTTTATTTCGGATTTGCCAGTATAAACTTCGAAGGAGTATAAGTAGCCAGTCTTTGCGTCGCAACGAGCCCATACTTTATTGCCCCGTTTTATTGGCTTCATAGGCATATATTGTTTCATGGAAGATCTGCCCTTGAATTTTACCATACACTCGTCCACGGAATAAATAGTTGACTCTTCTGCCTGTTGTGAGAATATGAAGTTTAGTTTGTCTATCAAAGGCCTGAGTTTGTGCAATTTATCAAAATTTGATGACCCACGCGGTGCAGCTGTTTTATTATCATTGACGTGCAAATTTTCAAGTATCTTTTTGAATCTAGTTAGGCTAAAAGTAGAAGAAATATCTGGATTATTATAAAAACGATCCGTAGACCAGTATAGTTCAAAATCCGGCAGTGGGTGTAAACCCATCATGATCATCACACCCAGAAAAGCTTTTATCTCTTGTTGAGTAGTCGGCTGATAGTTCTTGCTATTTTCTTGAATGGCGTAGCGATTGGTTTCTGTTACAATGATGTTGATCAAATCATCAGGAAAAAGATTACTGAAGAAATCAATAGGCTGGTTCTTGTGTGAATATAACATTTTCGGACAAAACCTGGATGTGAATTGGGGAACAGAATGAAATCTTTTCTTTATTTTCCAATCACTATAAGTTCTTTCTGATCTTGTGTAAGACATGTTTAGGGAATAAGCCGACACCTCAGTGCGTTCATGCATATTATTAGGAAAAGCAACATGCGATACCTCTTCAATTTCATCTGAAACAACCTCAGTGGATTCGAGAATGGTTTCAGCTTCTTCTTCCATTCCACCCTCAAACAGCCTTTCCAATTGGTGATCGATGATGTCGTTTTCTGATAAATCAATGTATGTATTTGAAGGAGAATGTAAAAAATCACCCATTTCGTCCTCCGAGTCGCTCGCAGAATCGTTTTCCAAGATGTTCTGGAGATCTCTTTCGCTCAAATGTTTTTTAGAAGATATGTCACCTGCAAAAACGATTAAAAAAATGTAACTACAAACACAAAACCAAGGTATTGTTTTCACCACCTTTTGGGACGGTAAATGTTAACAACGGACAACGGTCATATTTTAGCCACGTACTTTAGAGTCATTTTTTTACAAAAAAGAATTACGTAACCTGGCAGAATTTTGCATTCCACAGTATATTATGTAATATTATTCACAAAACGATCAAAATAATGTACTTACCGGAATTTTTGTAGACGTAAATGAATATTTTACACTTTTGTCCCGCTAAAAGTGCTTCTCAGACGTCAAATTTGGCGCGCATTGAATGAAAACTTTTCTGACAGCTAAACGACTGCATAATATCAAACAATAATGTCAAAATAGGCAGTGACATCTATCAAAGACTTAAAAAAAAAAGAAACTAAGGGATGCATTCAGGTTTATTTTAATTTTTGCAACCATAAACTAGTGAGGTGAAAGTGGCATATATTTTGCCATTGTTTGATTAAGGGTTAAAAAGTCGTCAAAAGATGTGACGTTATCTCGGGGTATTCTATCCTTAATACTGACGTGAAGCGACGTATACAATAAGTCCAAGTTTTGTGATTCGGTATGGGCTGGCTTTGGTAACTCGGCAAGTAACGCCCGCTTTTTGGCAACAAATATATCTATGCCAATCGGGGTTTGTTACTTTTCACCTACGATCTCATCATATATTATATAGGCTGGCCTTTTTGGCGCAAATGTAGATCGTATTAGGGTAACAACGCTATTCCAAGTAGTAATGCTATCTTTGACACCTAGCCACCAAGTTGCTGCGTCTTTGATCAACAATAACGTAAGTCCCATCAATAGCATTTTCATCCGTAACCGATTCTATTCTTTTGAAGGTACTTATTGTTGATAGGAATGCCTCAACCACGTTTACATCACGAGTCCCATCGTATCGGGCCGTGTAGGAAGCAAAACTACCTGTCTTCTGAGCAATGACAGTATTACTCCTATTCCCTAAGACCCCAATCAAATCTCGAAACTGATCATCGGTAAAACTGACATTCGCCATTGCTTTATTTCTGCGGCTACGTCTGGGTATTATTCGATATAAATCAATTTTGTAAATAAAATATTATACCTAAGTTGACTAGTTGAAGAAATAAAAACACTAACTCCTGGACTATAATGAATTTTGACTGGTTGGATAAACTAAAATAACGCTAACTCCCAGTCTATAATCTACAAAAGTTATTCTGTTCAATATAATAAACAACAAAAAAACTTAACAAATACAGGGTACTTACTTATTTACAGAGCTAAAAAATTCGATTACCTACTAATGCGAGCAAGAGAAAAAAAACAACAATAGTAAGTGCTCCACGTTGGGATGCCACTTGTAGGGGTTATGTGTGAGGAGATAACTGAAACTCGCAATAACAAGTTACTAACATTTAATTTATAATAAAAAAGATTAAAACAAAGGAACAGATTGCCTATGGCGCTAAACAAAATAAAAGATTTCTACTATGAACTATTAACTTAGCCTAACAGTCTATCTTCCTAACTACTATAATCTCTACTTGCGTCGCGCCGTGCACTATTCGATAATCGTGCGGACCGCTAGCGAATACCAACACAATTACCAAACAATACACGACGGGCGCTAGTCTATGTACGACAGGAGGTAAGGCAGAGGCGACCGACCTAAGTCGATGCAGCTGTTTGCACTCGTTTCCGTGCCTTACGCAGACTGCCGAATACGTCGTTGGAAGTCGCTGCGCCCCCGCAAGGGGGCGCGGCAGACGGTCACGGGGCTTCGCCCCCTGGCCGTGGAAGCCATTCCTTGGCCCGTCAAAACGGGCCCGTCATAAGGTGGCCTTTTAGGCGTGGCTATGCGACACGCCCACGTGTGAATCTACCTGAGTGTAGAGAGATGCATGAATGTGTTGCTACGTGACGCGCCTATATTAACTTAGCACACGTCACGTAACAGGGTGCATGTAGTGTGTAGAGTCATATTGTGCAGGTAAGTTGCGTGTAACCTGGTACAACCATAGATATAATAAAGAAGGAGATATGGCGTGGAGTTCAAAATGTATAAAAAACCAGTGAAGCCACAGTTGCCCCTCCATGTCGCTAATATTGCACACACAGTTCTGTCAAAACAATACTACGAACAAGTGCACACACGCGCCATCGATAACTCTGTCATTAAAATATAAACCTTATTCTTTAAAGCACAGCGTACTTTTTCCGTATAATTTACTCACACTAAAACGATTATCATTGTGTGTTGTCGGGACACGGGGGCGGATACGACATAGTGCTTGACAAAATCGAAGAGTTATCGATAAATATATCGGGTTTTAGAAATAATTTAATACAAACAATATGAAACCAACAAAACATTATTCAATTAATAAAAATATTTTGGGAAACTACAATTACAATTTGTTAGTGACTTACTGAATTATAAACGAAGCTAATCATAAACTTGTATGTTAAGCAGGCTCCTAAAAAACCCCTAAGCAAGCAGTATTTTTAAGAAATTAAATTCTTCTTTCTTTAGCAACTAGGCGTTTATGTGACAAAAAGACACACGCATGCATAATAAATAAATAGCATGAATGTTGACCCATTGCCAAAATTTTAGTAATATTAAAGTAATTTTCATATTATAATTGTTTATTTTAGAGCGTGCAAGTGTTAAAAAAGCGTACATGACGTCACAATATAGCGTCTTCAAACCCTCTTTAGAAATTCTGCGGCATAGTACATAATTATGACTCTAAGATGCTGATTATTATAATGCAAACGAAGCTAATGGTGCATTTATGAATACTTCAGTTAAATACCATAACCATAACAAGTGACGAAGTAGCTCATAATTCAAACCCAAGGACATTCCGTAGATTACTTAACTAACATTAATGAACTTATTTTACGATCTTTGGTTACGCACTACTACGCTGTAAAATAATAAAAATGGGTTAATACCTATGCATAGATAGAACCACATCGGTCTTCCAACCAGATTACAAGAGTTAACATATTGAAGAAAAATCGACAAAAATAAAAATAGTAATATAACAACTCGCAGTCGACTTTCTTGTCGGTAGACTTTGTCAAACCTCCACAAGCACATCACTATCCGCGCTCAAATACGGCGGACCGGAGCAGCGGACGCACCATGCGACATTACGGCTTAATGATGTTTCGTTATGTCAGCTTTACATTGCTTGTTCAGTCACTCAGTGACAGACTGAGGTGGTTGTAAAAGAGCAATGTATTTAATGCAAACAATACAGTCGGAGTAATACAAGAAAACAAAAATAAAGTAGTACAAGTCAGATATATTTTAGGGATTGTTGTTTTTCGTGATTTTTAAGACAAATACTGTAAAATACTTGTACTTTCCTGTGGTAACTGATGCCATGACTACTAAAATTTTGTCTTGGCTTCGATTTTTGCACGAAACCACCGAACAAGACGGCATAATTGTTGTTATTACGAACGCGGTTGACAACACACTAACTCGCGGTGACGGCCATTTTTTCAATAGCTGAGCGAGGCGCTCAGCACCACGTGGTCGCCGACACGCCCCCTTGCCACTTCTCCTGTTTTTAATATTTCTGTGGGTACAACTTACCCGGGAGTCACATCCGGTAGGGTGGGGTCAGTGTCCGCAGCCAGGTCGCGGGGTAGGGGGCGCCTCGCGTTAGGGGGGCGCGCGTGCCATGGCGCTATGTGCTTGACATGCGGCCAAGCAGATGCGTCGGCACGCGCGAACATTCCCGTCGCAAGGCGCCGGATGAAGGCGTCCAGGCTCTCAATCCCGAGGCCACGCCCGATTACGTCATTCCTCACATAGCGAGGGGCAGCAACGATGGTGCGCAGCGTCAAGTTCTGCTGCGCCCGCAGACTCTTCTTGTTTCCCTCGCTAGTGAGGGCGAACCAGGCGGGGGCGGCGTACGTCAATATAGAGCGTTTATATGTCTTATATACGCTCAGTTTGACGCGCACCGGGAGACGGGACGAGAGCACTGGACGGAGTTGGCCGCGGGCGGCCCTGGTCCGTGCCACGACCTGGCGGACATGTGACCCCATAGAGAGCCGACGGTCGATGGTAACCCCTAGGTACTTGACCTGGGGCATCCACGCGACGTCGGTGCCCTGTAGCGTCAAGGGTGGTGGGAGGTGGGCCGCGCTGGCGACTATCGCCTGCGTCCTACCCACGTTCACCGACAACCGCCATTTCGACAGCCAGTCGGGGAGCAAGTCGAGCGCGCGCTGCATTTTGACCGCCGCGTGCCTCGCGTTAAGCGAGGTAGCGATGTACGCGGCGTCGTCGGCATACAGCGCGAGCATCACCTGGGGCGTCGTGGGGATGTCGTAGGTGAACCGCGAGTAGCACGCTGGCGAAACGTAGCTGCCCTGCGGCACGCCCGCCAGCACCGGATAGGCGCCGGAGAGCGCTCCCTCGACCTCCAC
The DNA here is from genome assembly GCA_950022335.1 of Eurois occulta. NCBI lineage: Eukaryota > Metazoa > Arthropoda > Insecta > Lepidoptera > Noctuidae > Eurois > Eurois occulta. The sequence continues at coordinate 13,138,638 of OX465480.1, read as the reverse complement.
CCGGAAACTCCTGTGGGACTGTTTTATTAAACGCGCTCTAATTCAAATGTAAAATCATCATCATCATCTGCCTAGCCTTTTCCCAACGGCTTCCAGTCATGCCGGATTTAGCTGAATACCAGTATTTTACGCAGAGCGGCTGCCTACCAGACCTCCACAACCCATTAACTGGGTAACACGGTATTTCATGGCAAGACTGGAGTCAGATTTACTGGCTTCTGACTATCCGTAACGACTGCCAAAGATCAACCAATGACAGCCGGGACCAACGGCTTAACGTGCTTTCCGAGGCACGGAATCATCTTTTTATCAGACAATCAGGTGATTCAAGCCTGCAATGTCCTAACCAAACTGGAAACAACTTCACAAAGTATGCTTCCCGTAGGAATCGAACCCACGACCACCGGGTCACAAGGCAAACGCCTAAACCACTCGACCACGGAGGCAGTTTGCCGAATGCCTTCTGGAGCGCGGTATTTATAGGCGCCTGGATCTAAGCGGGCAGCGTGCGCGGTTATCCGGGGGATCCTCGCACGGTCGCTCGGCGTGCGCGGTGGCTGGCGCTTCTCGCTGTCGTTGTTGCGTTACAAAGATTTATTTACAATATAAATAAATAAATATCCCTGGACATTTTCACACAGCACCATCTAGTCCCAAGCTAAGCAACTTAATGCTTGTGTTATGGTAGCTAGATGGCTGATAAACTATATATATACATTTTTTTTTGTAAATACATACATATTATAGATAGAAAAACACCCAGACCCGGAACAACTACTTGTAGGTCATACAAATATTTGTCCCGTACGGGAATCGAACCCGCGACATGCAGCGCAGCAGTCAATCGCTTGACCACTGCGCCAACCGTGTCGTCGAATATATGTTACTACAATATAGGTAAAACTACTACAGAAATCCTCTACGAATATAGGTTTATTTACCTGTAAAAACGAAAGAAACAACATTTAAAGCCTTTAATTAGGTCTTGTTATTTCTATCAGAAAATTATTTTATATTCCTTTTTTCACTCAATGTGTCTAATGTGACATTAGTGACAGTTGAGACTGACATTAGTAATGTCAGTCTCAACTGTCAGTTATTTTCACGTCTGTGGTAGGTGTGGTATTGTCTATTGATAACGCGCCAAATTCAAATAAAGAACGCTGACACAAGTTAACAAGTGTCGTGATATTCTTTACATGTATACGTATTAATATTCACTGATTACGAGTATCAAGCTTTCAGTGTCAGAATGGTTATTTACTGTGTCTAGAAGTATCTCTAAAAAGGTGTGTAGGGAAAAGGGTTTTTATCAAGAAAAGGCACAGAAAGACAAGACTATAAAGGACATTGCTCTGCTCCCATACATTGTTCGCCCTGGAACCAACAGCATCGGAAAATTATGTGTTGTATAGTCGATCATTAGTAAACTCCTATAAGATCTTATTTTTATAGCGGACTAGCTGCAGAACAGATATATTTAAAAAAAAAGTATCAGATTTTGAGGTTATAGTCGAACCATGACAACGAATAGTATTAGGTATAGTTTTTCAGCTCAGAGTAATTTTTAAGAAACTGAAACACAATATCATAATACATTTAGCTATTTTTAGTACCTGCGTAGATATAAAGGTACCTATGCAGTTTTGTCTAAAGCTTATGTGTATGTAATTGCAACTCTTAAATGCATAGAATCTAATTAGGTAACATAGGTAGGTACCTGTATTCTTAGCATTGGTTTTGGAATGAGATAAAATATTGTGTGTATTACCTAATGAAATAAAAAATAGAAACGGCGGCGGCGCGGTGCTGTTCAAACGCGTGACTATGAAGCCAGCCTTACCAATTAGGTAGTATGTTGTTTTTAAAGCTACAGTCCTACATTAACTTATTATATTTGAATAAGAAATAAAACACAGATTTTAATTTCATGTTTATTGTTCATCTTCTAAATTGGCAATTAAAATATTGTCTAAAAACTGTGCAGGGGGGTCGATATTATTTTGATGTCTCGCATAGCTCAAGTACCAAATAATGGTCATAACATGGGCGCAGCAACCGATGGTTCTGCGCCCAACGATGCAATTACAGCAATATTGCACGATTGCTTGTCGACCTATTTGAGCTGTATCTACTACAATATAAATAAAATATGTTTTGTTGCTAATATGACGGCTGTGAATTTTGCCTCGTAATAACCATATGGTTTCAGAATTAATCAATTCTAATTCATTAATCAAATCCTGATCAACCTCCCTGCACACCTCAATAACATAGGAACCATCACGTCTCATATGTTCACCGTAGTATGAACGGGCTTGTTTAATTTGATAAACACCTAACGGTATTAAAATCATATCATTTAAATCCATTTGTGGAAAATCTAGGACATTTTCATTATTGACAGTAATACTTTCAAACTGGGCCCGTCTTCTATTTAAATTGTTACTTTCTACAAAATCAGCCGATGAATTAGTGGTAAACATTCTTTCCTGTATTATGGAGATTATTACCCTAGCATCCTCTCTGTCTTCTAGAACCGGGTGAAACTTATTTATTAATGCTGCTGCCACCTTAAAATCTTACATTAAATGATTAGATGCTCTATTAAAATATTCCTGGCGCAGCAGCTTAAAATCTCGCTTAAAACGTCCATTGACCACTTCTACTACCCATCGACATAGGGTCACTTTACGGGATTCGTTTGCATTTGCTGTACTCAACTGATATTCACCTGGTTCTATTGAGAGAGGATAATGAACTGAATAGTTCAAGCTTTGTAAGAGGGAAATGCTGTCACGAAAGCCTCGGTCTAAAATCATCACATCACCTTCTCTAAAATATTGTCGCATAGGTTTTGATGCATCATACAACTCATCTTTTAAAATGTCAGATTCGTGCCAGTGAACAACCGCATACCACACAAATATGTGGATGACCAATTATTGGGACATCCTGCAAATCTTGTGACGTTGTGGTATCTCTATTAACAAATAATGTGTGACAAGCATCACATATGTAATCATTTGCAGTCACCTGTAACATAAAATCATGTTATAATTTGTTTTTATTTATACCTTCTCTTATAAACAGAGTTATTATAAATGATTAAATGAAAAAACAATTTCAAATGGAAGTAAAAGCTTACTATTTGTGGTGCAACTCGTTGCTGTACTTGTAGAAGAATGGCATGATTTTGAAGAATATGTCTTCTCTGTTTATTGAAATGAATACCACAATTGGCACATCTCAATTGATTGCTTGTTGTAGGACTATCCCTTGATGAAGATGGTGCCGAATAATGCCTGGCAGCACGATCACATCTTTGCCAACAAGGATGACAAATATAATGTGATGCACGTATCTAAAAGAAAAAAATAGAAACTCAGATCTCAATGGCACCCACTGCAAATCCAATGTTAAATATGACCCAATAATAAAATCCTTAAAATATTGTACCTCCAATGGCATAAGTCTTTCAATGATGATATTTCTGATATTCACATTATGTTGAGTGTCAGTTCTCAGAGCAATCAGTTGATGTGAACGTGCCCGAGGTGCCAACATTCTATTGCAAAGTGCATAGTTTCTGCCAATAATACTTGTTACTGAAGTATTTGTCATCTCTTGAGCTCATATACTCAGACCACACTTAGGTGCGCCTACCTATATTTTACCTTAGTAACGTCATAAAATCGGAACATTTAATAATATTTATCTATACATAACTATTCCGTGGCGAGTTATTTTCAAAAATTAATTAGAATTTAATTAAGTAATCACGTTTCCGAACAAATGATGCTCGAATTTAATTAAGTAACCACGTTTCCGAACAAACAATGCTCTTTCAATATAGTCTATGGCTGTGAATGACATTGACATTCGTTACGCGCGTTTTTTTAAATATGCAAAATTAAATGTATATTTTTCAATATTTCTGAGAGATTTTCTTAATATTTTTTTCCCTAAGAACCTTCTCCTAATAATAACAAATACAACAAAAAAAGAATTAGTGAAATCGGTCCAGCCATTCACGCGTGATGCCGTGACCAAGGAAAACGGGATCATAAGAAGGCTGTAAGGATATTTTTCGCTTCGCTCGCAATAGTTTGTACAAAGGTAGTTTAGTGCTTGTAGGTAATTCGGAATGGCAACGTTTGAAGTTTTGAACTATCTTCACCAGCCACGGGTCTTTGACCTACTTTTACTAGTCAGCTGATTATGTTTGTGCAATACAGGATGTTGTGAAATATTAAAATGGAAAAAAAGGTCCCACGGCTAAAATACTGTTTATTATTAAATCAAAATCAAAATCAAAATCAAAGCATTTATTTCAAGTAGGCCCGTTACAGGCACTTTTGAACTGTCGAAACAAAGACAACAATGAAATTTAGCTACAGTCCCAGTCACAAGGCATAAAAACTGTGAAAGTACTGTAGTTGCCCATTCCCTAACGTAGATCTCTATGGAGAAGAACGGGCAAGAAACTCCATGGACACTCTTTTAAATCAGAATATTTTTACAAAACCTTGGTTACATCATTCATGTTTAGATGGTACATTATGTGAGAGCGATGTAGCAAGATGTGCACGTTAAAAGTGTCCATAGTAAAAACAAGGAAAAGAACAATTCACAAAATAAAATAATTAATTCAAATAAGCCGTGGCAACCAAGAGATGACCAGTCACAACTGACAGCGCCCGTTCACGAACATGACGCATGTATCAGCACCATTCAACTCAACCATTTTGAAGGGAACTAACTGATCCGACACACGCGCCACCATCAGCGAGACATTTGAGTGAGCATGACATACACTTAACCGCCAGGGCAAATTCAAGTCAAAAAAAAAAAAAAAATGACGTAGGTTTCCAACGAAGGATAGCTTTCTATTACATAGTACTCACATAATATGGGCTATGCGGTTATATAATACCAAAAGAAATTGAATCTATACAATGCAAAGATAGTTGTACAATCTTCAGCAGCTCCAACAATACTATTTAATGCTATCCATTAATCAGTTTATGCGCCCCTGTCCATGTGGAGCAGGACCGGCATTGAGCCAAGCATTTTTATCAGAGATATAATCGTCCAACTTGTAATATGCTTGCTTACATAGTGTGCGTTTAATGCATGATTTAAATTTCGTCTCATTCAGTTCAAGAATACTTTGTGGAATTTTATTATAGCATCTTAAACAGTACCCCATGAAAGATGAGTCTACTTTAGCGAGTCTGAAGCCCGGCTGAACTAATTGGTCTCTAGTTCTCGTACTGTAATTGTGTCTGTCACCTCTTTTATTAAAAAGATGTAGATTTTTTCTAACGTACATTATGTTTTCGTAGATGTATTGACAATGTACCGTCATGATTTTGATTTCCTTAAACAGTTCCCTTAGAGAATCGCGCCTACGACTATTAAATTATTTTAATTGAATATGATAAAATACCTAATGCAGATTACGTGGCTTAAATTAATGTGATAACCTAATCGCCACGCTGTATAGATACAAAACAATTTATACGAATTTGCTCACATTTATTTTACATTACTAAATTTAAAAAAATGATTAAAATAAAAAAAATATCAAAGAAAATAAGAACACGCCTGCAGGGTGCAGGCGTGTTCTATGTATGTCAAAAAAAAATTGAAAAAAATAAAAAACCCAACTGCGTAAAAAATAACTAATAACTTTAAATAAAAACTGAAAAGAATAAAAACAAGTTCAGTTCAATTCTAATACGGAACATATTGACTGCAATAGTCGGAACCCGTATTGGATAGAATGATTATAGTCTAGACTAGCTTTTGCCCGCGACTTCGTCCGCGTTTCCGTCGTTTTTCGAAAAAAAATTAGCAGATGTCCTCCCTCATAGTTTTGAAAAAGTACCTACGCTTTTACCTACTCAATACAAAAAAAATAAACATGAATGACCCAAAACTAACCTATCAGTACTTATCTAAAAGTCTATGAGTACTACTTCTACTTCTATTCTACCTACTACTACTTCACTTAAAAAAAAAATAGCAACTATTAATAGTTTACAATTTAAACAAAACTAAACCTAATTCATAAAATAACAACAAAAGAAATTAAAATAAACTATTTAAAGACTAAAAGTCGCGCTGATAAGCACGGTTTATAAAATAACAATTATTGTCTGTCAATAAAGTCCAACACTCTGAACGCATCAACAGCCAAATATTTTATACTCTGCCGCCGCGAGCCGTGTCGAGCGCGGCAACCGTTACGCAAAAATGATCCTTACAGCTTGCTTCTCTATTCACGCGCGATGGCTTGTTAGCGTAGGTATTTCATGTATAAGTTTGGTGTTTTTGTACCGATTTCTATGATTCTTTTTTTATTAAATAGGTACTAATATTCATTAAAAAAATAAGGATGATGGTGAGTGTTATTGGTATTATATTATACGTAATAGTAAACAAATATAATAACAAATCTCTGAACTGCTAAGCTATCGGGAGTTACACGTGTTATTGTGAGTCAACTATAAAAGATAGATATATGCTGTCTTGGGATATTTTTTATATAATTTTATGTTGAATATTTCCGTTATACATGATTTCTATGTAGCTTTAACCATTAAGGCTGCACACGCGACGGAAGCTTAAAAAATCAAGTAATTTCTCCCGTTTTCCCAACATTTCCTTACACTGCTCTGCTCCTATTCATTGTAGTGTGATGAAAAGTATACTATAACCTGCCCAGGAGTTCGAAGAATAACTGATGTTTTTTTTTTTAATTGGGGTTGAGTGAGAATATTATAAACGTAAGAGTAAACAAATATAATAATAACAAATCTCCGAACTGCTAAGCTATCGGGAGTTACACGTGTTATTGTGAGTCAACTATAAAAGATAGACATATGCTGTCTTGGGATATTTTTGATATAATTTTATGTGGAATATTTCCGTTATAAGTACATGATTTCTATGTAGCTTTAACCATTAAGGCTGCACACGCGACGGAAGCTAAAAAAACCAAGTAACTTCTCCCGTTTTCCCAACATTTCCTTTCACTGCTCTGCTCCTATTAATGGTAGCGTGATGAAAAGTATACTATTACCTGCTCAGGAGTATGTAGAATAATTGTACCAAGTTTCGTTAAAATCCGTCGAGTAGTTTTTTTTTCTATAAATAACATACAGACAGACAGACAGACAGACAGACAAAAATTTTACTGATTGCATTTTTGGCATCAGTATCGATCACTAATCACCCCCCGATAGTTATTTTGTAAATATATTTCATGTACAGAATTGACCTCTCTACAGATTTATTATAAGTATAGATAATTTAATGGGTCCCGACTGTTGGGAGGAATGGATGTACGAGTATCTTTGCTCACATTGAGAATCTTTCCACAGTAATTCCGGAGTAGATGATTGGTACATTCGATCTTACTAACTTAATAATTCGGATTACTGTATCTAAGGGACACCATACCGATAAATGAAATTATAAACTTAAACCATTATTCTGAATTAAAAATCAGTGGATTTTTATTGGGCAGGAAATAAAATCGTTAATTGGCACAGTAAAGTAGTTTTATAATAATAACTTCTTTCTGGGTTTCCAACTAATACTCAGAATAATAGACGGAATTCTGTCTAATGACTACCCACATATACTGAGAAGAGGTAAGGAATAAAATAAAACTACTTAATTATAAATTGTTTCTTTATTTAGCGTACTTAAGTAGCTACCTATAATTAAATTTATTGAAATTATATTATTAAACATGCAAATCATCTACTTCCTGATATTCTTCACACTCTAAATCAGTTTCTCTGTCTTCATTTTCGTCATCTTCATCTTGGTTGTTACTTTCTAGTAACGCTACAAAGAATGACAAGTCTCCATTTTGCTGCCAATCGTCTCCCCAATGGCTTCTAAGCAATGTTAATAAATCTTTTTTCTTAAGGTGGGTACAGATTGGTGCAATGCAACATGTAATGCAACATGCAATGCAAGAATTTGAGGTCCACATTGCTGCAATGTATCATGTAATGTAACAGGATTCCCATAGTGTGGACGCCTCGCGCGCACGAACTGCGCCTGGGTCGCGCACGCTCCGAGCGTTACATTACAACTCATGCGCGGCTCGATCCGAGATTTGTCGGTTTTTAGTACGAACACAAAGGGGCGCGCAGTGTGCGCAGGACTCAGCCGTGGACGGTCGTTCGTTTCGTTCGCATGCGCAACGATCATGGCGGTGAAAGAGGGTGCGTGGAGTGATGACGAGTCACTTTTATTGATAGAGGAATACAGAACAAGGGAAGTTTTATGGAACCCTCAAAATGAAAACTTTTATAAACAAAATTTAAAGAAAGATGCGTGGGACGAAATCGGAAATGTATTGAAAATAACAGCAGAAAAGTGCATTAACAAAATGGCAAGTCTTCTCTCTTCTTACCGCCGTGAAAAAGCAAAGGAAAAAGAATCCAAGGGGACTGGAAAAGGTAAGAATAACGCATTTTATTTGTTTTTTATATAGGTATTTATTACAATTTAAGTCATCAAAAAATTAAGGTACCTACTTAGATAATAAAATCAAATTAGAAAAAAAGTACAATGGAGTTTATAAATCTAAAAATATTTTTTTTTGCATAAACTATTTATACCTAGTTACCTAGCGAATAAAAACATGTGTATATTCAATTTATACAGGATGTTTTAAGTCGATTAAATAATAAATAGTTGATAGTTAAACGTGGCTGCCAAGGGATTTATTTTTAATTTATTTGTTTAAATTCAATATTGACGACGTTTTGTAGGAGCTAGAATAGTATTGTTATTATGCATTAAATAACATAGTTTATTATTAAAAGAATTATGTGCAGTAACTAACTATAGGTCAATAATTAAAGTAAAGCTAGTAAATAAATAAAAGTGTACTAATGTATGTGTGTTTTATTGCAGGTACTTCGGACACATACACAAGTCGATGGTTTGTCTACATTGCTTTAAAGTTCTTAGACGATAGAAACACACCAAGAAAGAGAAAAAATACGGTAAGATTTAAACTACGAGCATCTGTCTTGCCAAGAAACCTTTCCTTCATTCATAATATAATCAGCTAATTCGTCTCTGATAGCATTAAGATGCGCAGGTGATCGTCTAGGGATATTTCTTACAGGCAGTATTAGTGTGATGTTATTATTATTTTGCCTCTACGTACCTTCATTTAAATTTCCATCTTCCTCCCTATCAACTAACCCTGGAATCATGTACACGTTTGTAGAGTGGCGTTTTAAATAATTGTGTAAAAGAGTGATTGCCATAACTACCAATTCAGCTTTATCGGGTTGTAAAAGCATTGGTTTTCTTAAAACTCTGAACACAGACGATACAATGCCAAATACGTTTTCAACAACCCGTCTAGCTCTGCTTAATCTATTATTAAATATTCTCTTCAATGAACCCTTTGGATGTATCCCAGCATATGGCTTCATCAAGTATTCACTTGAAGCAAACGCACTATCGCCTAAAAAAAAATATGGTATAGAAACATTTCTATCGGATAGGGGACGTGACTCTGGCAGGTCTAATGTTCGATTCTCTATCTTATCATATAATTGGGTATCTTTGAAAACTCCGCCATCAGAAATCCTCCCTTGACAACCTACGTCTACGAATAGAAAATTATAGTCTGCATCAACTAGAGCAAACAAAACGATGCTAAAATTTTGTTTATAATTATAAAACTCGGTTCCGCTTTTAATAGGGGCTTGAAGTAAAACGTGCTTCCCGTCCAATGCCCCTATACAGTGTGGGAAGTGCTACCGGTCTTCAAACACCTTGCTTATCTTCAACCAGGCGTTGGCAGTCGTGGGTACCTTAAAAAAATACCTAAATCATTATAATTATTTTCAGGAGTCCATTCAACGCTCAGTCTCCAAAAACAATGCCACCGAAGCCACGCAACATGAGTTCACCCCTCCAGCACCACCAAATGAGCATGGTCTACAGGAAGCGAAACGATCCAGAAGAGACGAAAACAATGTTCTTACCGATGTAGTGGGGATATTGAAAACAACTGCACAGAAATTGGACAGTTCATCAAGCATTCCTGACTTAACAAAAGGTTTTGTTTCATTTATAGGAGCTAAAATGGGTAACTATTCCTCTCAGACTAGGACTTCGGTTGAACACGCAATATTTGAAATTATTATGAAAGCCGATGGGGGATATTATGAATCTTGGCAACATCAACCAAATGCATATACAGAACCATACTCCAATCGTCCCTCAACTTCAGTATCCTACGGTTATACCACAGCAGAAAATGTAGACGCTGCCGCTACTGACTACTCAATCAACCAGCAGCCTTTGTCGGTCTCTTCACAAGACTCACAGCACTCTTCTATAGATGCTTTTACTGATTTAATTTAGTTAACAAAGAAAAATAAAGATTTTGATTATACGTACCTTAATGTTTTCTTTTAATTCTTCAATTATAGCAGAGCACACTTCAGGAACAATTCCACTTATAAATTGTTTAGATACTCTAAATGTATACTGTAGACTTGTGTAAGAGTCCCCGGAGCTTAAAAATCGAAGAGTAATCGCTAGTCTATCTTGGGCTGAAATTGGAGCTCTTAAATTTGAATATTTTCGACTTATTCTTGGTCCGACTATCGCGAGTAAATTTTCAAAGTCTGTTGGCGTCATCCTCGTAAAACTTTTGTATTGGCCACTTATATGCTGGAAATTCATATCTGTAAGCAGTTCTCTGCCTTCTCTCCGTTTATATAATTCTGTGCGCCACCAACGTCGGGGTCTTTGGCGTTTTTTTTAAAGTTGATGAATGATTAACAATGAAGCACTGATAATCGTCAGAGCAAGAAGGCTGTCTTCAGACTCCATGATTCGTGTATATCGACTTAAGTAGTGATGTGGGCAAAGAAAAGAACGCGTGTGACGAGGGCTAGTGTTTGATTCGTAGTCAATGCGCGTACCGCGCGCGCCACACGTCCAAGGCAGCAGGGAACATGCAATGTTAGGCAGAATATTACATTACATGTTGCATTGCACCAATCTGTACCCACCTTTACTATCCGTTATGTTATTGGAAGCATTAATCTTTCTTGGATTTATCATGGATGTTGTTTTATTCCTTTGACAAACGTTTTTCAAAACTCCATCATCTGTTTTGTAGTGTAGATGTCCCTCAATCATAACGTTTCCAGCCCTTTTAGAACGCTTTAAAATGTAACGTTTGCAATTCTTGAATCTAAAATGCCAGCTACCGACAGGTTTAAAGACTTCCTGTGAAGCTCTCTTCCAATCGAATACTTCAAAGTCAGTTCCTAATGCGTTAACGGTACTAAATTTCGAAATTATTTCGATATATTTTTGAGGGCCGCTAATCACTTCATGTTTTCTCACTTCTTTTTAAATTTGGGCAAAGACCCTGTCAGGCGGTATATACGAATGTCCGACAACAGGAAAAACAAGCTCAACTTTCTTGACGTTTTGCGGAGCTTCAGTCAACCATTTCGACAACATTCCTAACATGATAGTATTTTTATTTTGACCTGCGCATCCATCTGCGACAAGTCTTACTGTTTCTATGGATGACAGGTCTGAATTTGTCAGCCTGTGGTAAAGAGCTGATGCAATTTCATTTGCAGCTTTGGGGTACAAATTTTCGGCCCAACAGTAAGCGAACACATTTTCGGGAAGCAATTTGCTTTTTGAAGATCCCTCTACTATCGTAAAATTGTATAAATACACATTTCTTAGGTAATACGCCACCTGATCGGGCATTTTTAGCAGGTTAAGATTTTTTTGACAGTCGTACGAGAAGGTTTTTAGCGCTTCTTTTTCTTCTTTAACTTTTTAGAAAAAACTTTCGCTCTTATTTTATGTAGCCTTTGGGCTACCATTAAATTATTTTTTTTACTAGTGTCTTTCTCACTTTTCATTTGTTCGTTGAATTTTATACAAGTTGCACAAACGTCGGTACGCGGAGTACCAAACGAAAGGTTATATTTTGTATTGAATACATGCCTGAAATAAGACTTCTTCACTTTCAGGTCATCATCAACTTTCGAATTATATTCTTTGTGTAACTTATTTATTGATAATTCTGACGGCAAATACAACCTTCTAGTGTTTCCTCTACAATAATGTGGTTCTTGGCATGGTATCGTGTTGATAAAATTCATGATAGCTTCTCTTTTCGCCGCATATTTCATTGAAGTACGATGACCTCCTCTTTTTTCAGCTAATAGCTTTCCAGTTTTATAATATTCCTTCATTACAGATTGAACTCTGTACTTTGTGATTTGTAATACTGTTAGAAAATATCGTTGACACACTTTCACTTTTGTCTTTAGCATTTTGCTGTAAATGTAAAATTTTGTTTGAAAAATTTTATTTGCATATTTTGATGTAGTAGGACGGCGACGCGATACCTTGCAAGGCGTGCAATGTTTTAAAATATACGCATCCTGTTTTTGTTTGTTTGGGTCTGCATAAAAATTATCAAAAAATAGCTTCAAGTCAGACATAGTTAGTGTCATACAGCCAAAACCTTTCTTGTGCCGACATAGAAACCTTATTGGAAGAGTCTTCACAGAATACCTAAAACAATTAAATTAAATAACATTAATAAAATTCTACAATAACAACTTCAATTCCATTTGTAGTATATCATATTCCTCCAATCAAATTAGATTCACAGAGCGCACCTTAATTACAAAAAATATATAATAAAGCTCTTCCTTTTTGTGTCATTTAAAAAATATTTAAAGGATCAAAAACGTTGAATCACACACTAACTTACCGCGTTTTTTTTAGCTTCATTTCTCTTCCATTTATCGGGGTCAGCTTGCTTTTTTCTACTTGACTTTTTGTCACATGGGGTAGGAAAACACTCCATCGTGTTGTTTTTCACCTTTTACTGGTAAAAATTACTTAATTCTGTTTAAATTTACAAAAATAACTAACAGACCAAAGAACAACAAAACGATAATCGCCATACTAAATAAAGTGTCATGGTGGCCAAATACAGACACCTGATTGGCCGAATCGGATAATGCTGTTTTTGCTACAAACCTAAGATTTTAACGGTCATTTTATACGGGATATTGCTTCTTTTGCTAAAAACTAAATATATCAACCAATTATGCTGATTTCACACTAACAGACTGCATTCATTTGGATGATTGGATGATGCTGCCTTTGCATCTATATGACTCAATTCCTTGGTAAAACCACCTCAAATACAATATAATAATTCAATTTTGGAACCCGTACCTTCAACCTTATTCTTGGGAATAGTTATTGACGAAAAATTAAATTGGAAAGAACACGTAAAAAGAATCTGCACTCGACTCGACAAATTTGTGTTTGCTCTTCGAAAACTGAGACGAAAAGCCAGTAAAAAAACAGCCCTCAATGCTTATCATGGCTATGTTGCATCTGTGCTGCGTTACGGTCTCGTGATATGGGGAAATTCAGTAGATGTGAACAGAGCATTCATTGCACAAAAAAATTATGTCAGAGCTGTGTATGGAGCAGAATATTTAGAGCATTGTAAGCCATTGTTTAAAGCACTAAAAATTCTTCCACTTCCTTGCTTATATATTTTTGAAATTTGTATGTTTGTAAAAAGATATTCGCACATGTTCCCATTATATGAAAGCACTTCTAAAAGAGTGAAACGCAGAAGCCCAAATAAATTACTTGCACCTAGCCAGAGGCTACATTTGTATAGCAGGAATTCCAATTGCATGGCAATCAAAATCTTTAATAATTTACCCTCACGCATCAGAGTGTTGCCAACGATTAAATTCAGAAAAACAATATTTGCCTGGCTTTTAGACAACTGTTTCTATTCAGTTAATGAATTCTTAAATTATAAATTTTGACATTACATTTTATCAATACTTTGTGTGTGGTATACCTATTGACATAAATTGTTTTTAATTATTTTTTTCTAGGCATTTGACATTATATAATTAGTAAATTTTGACATTTCATTCATATATAATAAATTTAAAAATTGTACGTTATAGTTGCCCATTGTATAAAAATTAACTATTTTCATCTCAACTAATTTATAATTATATTGTTGCGGACTAGAACTCGGCCACTGAATTATTTTGTAAATTAATTTAATATTTCTACACCGGCAACGGTAGTGTATGTGAAACTTTTTAATATTAAGATCTTAATGAATGTAACCATATACTCAGAAATAAATAAATCTTATCTTATCTTAAATTATACCAAGAGAGTTTGGACTTGTAAATATCAGCAGTACCGGAACCAGTGCTCATTGAATCTTTTATCTTTTTCCTTTCCGCATGATACTGCGTTCTTAAGTTTTTTATTTTGTTTGTAATTTCCTTAGGTCCCAAACCGTCAACTCCAAATTCTTGTGCAAATGCTACAAGTGCAGCACTACGTGCATCACGATTCTTGTAATTCACATTTTCAGTGTCCCACAAACACTCATGACTGCGATAAATCTCAATAAACTTTATTAAGTCAGCAGAATCAAATTTTAACACTTTTTGACTCATATTTTTTAATAAACAGACTTTACAAAACCTTCCAACACTTGAATGAAAAATTTGACAACGCAAATACGTGCAATACTTGAAGCAACCCGCCAATGAATGGTACAAGCACATACAACTCTCTATTTAGACAAGTCAAAACTTGAAAGCAATAATCTCCTAAACATTATTGTATTGGTCTAAACAGAAGACATTTGCAACTATTTTTTGTCAAGACTTGCATTCAATAATTGCGTTCAATTTTTTTACTTGTATCCACGTGTAAACAGTTGCGTACAATTCTTGAAGGGCAATTAACGCACTTAATTTATTGCATTCAATAATTATGTGATTAAACGAACTTACCTTAAGTGAAGTTCTATCATAATTATACGAAGCTCCTTCTCCGAGACAGATTAACGTGTAGTAGCGGGTAATCGTACCAGCGCCATCACAATTATTTCAAAGCTTAAAAATAAATAAAAATAAATAAGAACCGTTCTCTCGTCGGGCAACACTGAGTGTATATGTCATTTCGTGTAAAGCTAGTAATCTTAGACAACCCTATTTAGGGAAAACTACAGTAGGGATGGGTTGGGAGACTCTGTCTCGGAGAAGGAGCTTCGTATAATTATGATAGAACTTCACTTAAGGGAAGTTCGTTTAATCACATAATTATACTTACTCCTTCTCCGAGACAGATTAACGTGTAGATGTTTGAAGTCAGTTTGGGTTGTCTATGACTTAATAAATATTTGGTAGTAAAATTAGTGAGGCATTTATTAGAATCACAGAATCTTTGTTTAAACAGTATCAAATCAATAACAAGGGTAATTAATTAAAAAGAAAAAACAATTTATGAGATCAACAAAATCAAGTCTTATTATTAACAGTATTACATATTACGTCACTGAACACAGTAGGATCTTGAATAACTGGCCTATTATAGTGCTTAGCAAAAGTGGCTGAGTTCTGAGACCACCCAGCTGTTCTTTGTATTTGGTCTATACTGATACCAGATCTTTTAGCAGCCGACGTAGAAGCATGTCTGGTGCTGTGTGCTGTGAAGCTATTCACATCAATACCGGATTCATGTAAAGTGGTTTTTATCCATCGGCTTATACACTTCTCATCAAAAAAATCGAAACACTTTCGTTTTTATTGTTTTTGTCCTAATTTTTTACAAAAGAGAATTAATTCCATGAAAAAAAAAACATTATTGTGTAGCTGGCAGTTTGGTCATTACAGTAAGAAGAAAAAAATCAAAATTCGAAATTAGAATTTCATTTGTTTATCCTATAAATGAAATAAATCACTGTTTTGAGACAAATGTGTATTTAGGGTTGGAGTACGTTTCTCGTTTAAAAACTAAAAATTAGCGCTTGTCTTTAAACTTTTTGTTTCTTATTTCATTTACTGTGACTTTGGGACGTCTGAAAAAACTTTTTTTTCTAAAACATATGGATACTTCGCCCGCAGAAGCCGCCCAAGTGGTGGCATTGCTGGATTCTGGACTTAGTCAGCGTGTTGTGGCTGCAAGATTGCATCTAAGCTTATCATCTGTTCATAGAGTCTACAAACGCTATCGGGAGACTGGTTCGTTCACGCGCCGTTCAGGATCTGGCAGGAATCGGGTCACTTCTGAGCGAGATGATCGATTTATTGTAACAACTTCTTTACGAAATCGACGCCTTAACGCTTTTCAACTGCAGCAGCAGCTTCGCGTTGTACGAAGAGTAGCTGTAAGTGACTCTACAATAAGAAGAAGGTTGAAGGAACGCGGATTGGCACCGCATAAGCCAGCGAATGGGCCGAAATTAACTGCAGACCATCGAAGAGCGCGCCTTAACTTTGCACGCGAGCACCTAACTTGGTCATACCTTCAGTGGAGCAAAGTACTGTTTTCTGATGAGTGTAAAATTATGCTGTATGGTAACGACGACGGAAGGAACAAGGTCTACAGAAGAGATGGAGAACGCTTTGCACAATGCTGCATTGAAGAAAAGGTCAGCTATGGTGGCGGTTCGTGGACGGTTTGGGGAGGAATCAGCGCCGACGGTAAGACAGAACTTGTCTTTTTGTCTGGGCCACGGCTGCCTGCACTAAACTCTCATCGGTACATCGAACAGTGTCTTGAACCTCATGTGATGCCCTATGCACATTTTATTGGCAACGACTTCATATTCATGCACGACAATGCTAGAGCTCACACCGCGGGCGTCGTACGAGATTATCTTACCGAAGTCGGTATCTCCATTATGGTATGGCCAGCAAGAAGCCCGGACATGAATCCCATTGAACATCTATGGGATGAATTAAAGAGACGAATTCGGGCAAGAGATCCAGCCCCAGAAACACTTAGCCAGCTGCAAAATGCAATCCAAGAGGAATGGGATAATATACCACAACATGTGATCGTGACTCTCATCCGATCGATGAAGAACCGTATGGAAGCAGTAATAAGAGCTCGCGGAGGGAATACAAGTTATTAAATAAACGTTTCTTACATTTTTTTTTCATTTACGCGTGTTGTTTTACCCATTTCCTTCATATTCCATACAGGGTAAAAATTACTCATTATACAAAATACGAAACCTATGAAGACTTAATTTGAATTTAGAACAATAACATTAGGATTTAAAAACCTCATACTACTCACTATTAAATGACATTTTACATTTATTCCTAAATATACACATTTTTCTGATAATCCTTATCAAATCATTAACTGCGAGGTGTTTCGATTTTTTTGATGAGAAGTGTAGTTTGAGTTGAAGCCTTGTGGTGTGGTTTTTTAAAGGTCAGTATTAGGTTGTCAGTACTGCTTCTCAGTGGTTTGGTTCTATTAATGTAACATTTTACAGTAAGGACTGGACAAATCTCAATTCTACTTTCAAAAGTTTTTAGGTGTAATAGTGGTTGAAGGTTGCCTGTTTTTGAGGTTTTTATTATGTCTGGAATGTATATTTGAATTTTATCACTCATAATTTTAATATTTTTTATGTTAATCAAAGATAATGTTTGTACTCTATGACCTGTAGTAAGGGCGAGAATAGTTACCACGTTTTTTGTTAATTTTTCTAAACTTATGTCCTCATTGGGGTAAAGATTCGCTAAATATGTTAATACTACCCCGGGGTCCCAAGTAAGATTATACTTTGGGGCAGGTGGTTTTGTACGGTATACACCTCGCATGAAACGTTTAATTCTTTCGTCAGATCCAATTTTAGAACTAATTAACAATGAAAGGGCTGATCTGGTAGTATTTATTGTACCATATGATGCCCCAGATTCAAATGATTCACTTAAGAATTTCAATATATAGGGAATGGAAGCTTCATATGTGTCTATGTTATATTTTTTACAAAATAGCCACCAAGATTTCAAGGGTGAGTCATATTGTTTCATGGAACTATTAGACAGTGATTTTAACATTATCTGGAGGGCTGAATTTGGTGTGCCTCTTCTTATGTATGCCTGGCTGAGAGCAGCCCTGCAGCCAGTGTAAGTTGCTGGTGAAGGGGGTGACTTCCTCTGAAAGGAGAGGTTAGTAACTTTATGTTTGGTTCAAAAATTAATAATTCCTTGATCAGCAATGAATTCAATAGTGGAAACCATGGTTGAGATGGCCAATATGGAAAAACTAAGATACCTGTTGCCTTATTTATCTTGATTTTATGAAGGCATTTTAAAATCAGTGAAAATGGAGGAAATGCATAAAAAAAATAATTAGACCAGTTAAGGGTGAATGCATCAACTTGGAAAGCTTCAGGATCACATTTCCAGGATACAAACTTTTCACATTTATTGTTTATTCTAGAAGCAAATAAATCTATATTGGGTACACCAAACCGATTTACTATTTTGCTATAAGCCCTTTGAGAGAGCTCCCATTCAATATTGATTTTTCTCGATTCCCTGTCAGCTTCATAATTGTCTTTGGTATTAATATAAGAGGTATACATCCAAATATTCCTTTCTTCACACCATTGCCATATATCTCTAGTGATACTATTTACGTGTGTAAACTGAACTCCCCCATTTTGTTAATATAAGCAACTGCAGTAGTATTATCCACTCTTAATAATACCTCGCAGTCATGCAAATCTTTTGCAAAACATTGGAGCCCTAAGAAGGCAGCTTTTAATTCTAAATAGTTTATATGATAATTCTTTTCTAAATCTGACCAAGAACCTGAAGTTTTATTTGATCCACACACAGCTCCCCAACCAGTAGTTGAGGCATCTTTTAGTATTTCTGTTTTAAAGTTATGTTGTTTTATAGGATTACATTTGTGTAAATTTTTACTCCACCAGTCTAATTCTGGATGAACTATACTTTTAAGAGGCATTATTGCATCATAATCATCCTTAGACTGTAGGAGACCTAAATATTTCTCTCTTTCTAAAATCTTAGTATATACCCAGCCATATGGAATGACAGGACAAATTGAACTTAATGTTCCTAACAACTGAGAGAATTCTCTAATTTGACATTGCGTTTTTACTAGATATGTTTTAATTTTGTCTACTATTGCAATTTGTTTTTGTTGGGGAATCGATAAAGCAAGATTTGTTGATTCTAAATTAAAACCCAAATAATGACATGATTGGCTTGGTTTAAGGTGACTTTTCTGGACATTGATGAGAAACCCTAAACTTTGTAAAAGATTTACTGCAAATCTTACATTTTCCTAACATTGTCTTTTTGATTTATGAAAATACAGACTGTCATCTCAATAACATGTCATGATGATGTTATTGTTTCTAAGGTAGGTACAAACTGGTTTTAGTAATTTAGTAAAGACAAATGGTGCTGTACATAGACCATAAGGTAAAGCATTGAATTCAAATAAGTGGCCATTAAAAGTAAACCTTAAATATTTTTTATAATTATCTGCTATAGGTACTGAAAAATAGGCTTCTTTTAAGTCTATAGAGGTCATGAAACAATTTTTGGAAATAAGCTTGCAAGCTGTTCTGATATGTTCCAATTTGAAATGTTCTGTGTCTATAAAACTATTAAGTTTTTTCAAATTCAATATAAATCTATATGAGCATTTGGTTTAGGAACTAAAAATATTGGAGATGTGAACTGATCTGGACAGAAAGAACATTCTGAGACTGTGCCTAAAGTAATTAGTTTTTTAATTTCTAATTTAATTAATTCTGTTTCTTTCTCTGACCAATGTTGTAGCACGGTTTGGTAAGGATGTGGAGTTTCCCTGAATGGAATCTCATAACCTTCAATCCATTTTAGAATGACTGGGTCACTAGTTATTTCATACCAGTTTTTTGTAAAGTGTTTTAGTCTACCTGCATGTACCTGAGGTTCTATCTCCGGTATCTGGATTTGGAACTGGACGGAGCTGGCTTCTGAGTCTTCCAGCGTGTTTGATCTGGCCGAGGTCTCTGATGTTGTTGAGGCTGATGCCCGCCGCGACCTCGTTGTTGTTGTTGCGGCGGGCCTCTCCAGTTTAACTGTCTCTTCTGAGTCCCGGGTTTGAATGTTTTCTTTTCTGTCGTTTTAATCATGGAGCCTAATTTTTGGATGGCTTGTGCAGCCCTTATTTTTTCAGCACAGTCTGTCCCAAATAATGTGTCATCTGGTGTTGCTGTGCGTACTGCATCTTGTACAACCTTGTTGACGCCAGCCAACGCGAAAAATCTTCTTGAAGAAGAATCCTGATGATAAATTTCCGCAGCTAACTTTGCTGCATCACTTATTTCTTCAACAAGGACTTTACTGCTTATGTTACCCGTCAGTACCTTGCTCAATGATTTTCCGAGACAAGTTATGAGTTTTCCAATTGTGTTTTGTCTATAGCTGATCCTTTTATCCCTTTTAAGGGTTGAGTCAGACAGTGAAGCTGATATCTCAGCATTCATCAAAGGAGCCACTGCCCTTGGGAAATTGATAGGCGTTGGGTACTTTTTACTGATGGCCTCTCGAGATTCTTTGCCGAGTCCTGTTTGGATGATCCTTGTCCAACGGAGTGCTAGTTCTGGTCTAGTGGCTTCTCCAACTTCCGTATTTTCTTCGCCTTCCGTTCCCAGGGCTTGTAAGAGTTCTTCGGGCAGATTATCTTCTGGAAAAATTCAACATAGAAGATATAGACATGTCTATCCGCTAGGGATAGCGCTAAGTCAATTGTATTCCAATGTGGAAATTAATATTTGGCATTGTCTACCCGCAGTGTGATAGCGCTTGCCATGTATTTAGTGAGGTTTAACACATTGTCCACCCGCATGTGGTGGCGCTTATGTGTTGTTAACATTATATCCCTCTATTGGGATCACCCAGGCGTTTGAAGTTTAACTGACATCGTAAGTATAGGTAGGTACATAAGTATGTAATTTAATATGGATAACCTATGTGATTTCATGTTTTGCAGACCTGTATTAAGTTCTTGTTCCAGATCATTCTGAGCAGGTATAATAAGCGCAGGTGGCGACGGTGCTTCGGTTATTTGAGCAACCGGAGGTAGCAGTGTGGGTGGAAAAGGCGATTCAGACCGCGCCAGCGGTGAACATGGCGGTGTTGAGGCTTCTGAATCTACTTCGACTGGCATCTTTTCCAGTTTTCTTTCCAATTTCCGAATCTTCCTCTTGATATAATTCTGGTCCTTATTCTTTCTTTTACCCATTTCTTGAAAGGCACGGTCAATTTCGTGTAGTCGGAGAAAATTTCAAATCACACACACTGAACCACAAGAAAAAACCGTTAAAGGTAACGTTTTAATTTTACCGATGACCGAAGTTTTGAGTGAGTTTAGTCAATGACCGGAAATACCGGAAATGGTCATTTGACATAAATAAAGACGAACGAAGTTGTTTATGATATTCTTTGATTATAGCCTATAAAATTAGGAATTCTTCATAGAATCCTTAGATAAATTCCAATCTTACCTTGATGATGCTTCAATAGACTGATAATTTTTCATATTTTCAATAATTACATACCTGTTTTCTTCGTAAACAAACCCAAATGTAAACTAAACTGCCGCCGGTGCCTGAGTTCACTGCACTTGTTATTTTAATAACTAATGGTCTACATACGTCATATATCATGATAGTAATCATGGTTATCAATTTTAATAGATTTTCTACACTATTAACTAAGAAAATTTAATAAAAAATGTATTTTGTTGAGAGAACGTAGTGACAGCGCTAAGTACAAAAACACGTAATGACATATACACTCAGTGTTGCCCGACGAGAGAACGGTTCTTATTTATTTTTTAGCTTTGAAATAATTGTGATGGCGCTGGTACGATTACCCGCTACTACACGTTAATCTGTCTCGGAGAAGGAGTAAGTATAATTGCACTTGAATGTACATGAAAATTGTATCGTCTAAATCACGCTTTAGAGATCTAATTCTTTTTGTTAATTGAAGACTGAATTTGTCAACAATTGTCGAAAAAAGAATTATAAGGTCTGGATCAATATCTTACGAAATACGGAAGATATGGCCGCGCAATCCTTCACTTTATTGTTGATAAATAATCAACAATAAAGTTAAGACTTCAAACTCAAACAAAAGACTTTGAAACTTAAGACTTCATATAGTAAAACTATTATAAGAAGAAAGGTCTTAATTTGTCAAAACTAACGAAAGCAATAAATACTACTAAAGTTTAGCCAAACAGACGAAATCAGACCAAAACAAAAAGTACTTGACCGCGCAGTCGAAACGTTACTTTGTACGCTGATATCTCATTATCTATAATTGCTAGGATTTCGGTGTTAACATACATTTATTCGACATTTTAACCTCGTTAGAATGTCATATCGTTTTACCCTCAGAACAGTTTTTCACGCGTGTAATCTTAAAAATGATGTTATCTCATACAATGTTCGAGCAGGGTAACCATGATTTTGATTTTATTTGGGAATACCTCTAACTACAGACTAGCAATTATATTGGACATCTAGCTCAGTTATTATTAAATAAAACCTTTTTAGTTTAAATGTAGTATTCTAAGAAACGAATTTGAATATTTCTGAAATTCAATGGCTAGTTTAATTTGTATTTAATTTTAAGTTAGCGTCAGCACAGGAAAAGATTCCTTTGCTCATGCAACGATTTAAATTGTACGTAAGTGACACTCTATTGACTGTTGATTTTTTAATGGCATTCACATATAGCTAAGGGCTCGTTAAAAAAATTAAATAAAAAACTTATTGTGGAGTCCACGTTTGAGGTTGCACAATAAAACACTATTTTCGATATTACTGCGTTAGGCGTGCTGTCGCTACGACTGCTCGGATAAGACAGAGAATGCTGTACATTGTCCCGCACTCCTTCCACCGCGCAACCCCTACCGCAGCACGCATAACTTATTTATTAAACACCACAATCTCTTCTTTACAAAATATAAAGAAACAATAATACAATATTTGCTTATAGAATAAATGACTGATTTAATCTTAACATATTTGGCTTTTTAATAATCAAGTTAATTCCTCACGTATACATCAGTTACAATCATGCATTCTATTACATGATCTAGTCGATTGATTTAATTTGATTTTATTTATGTTGTTTAATTTTGATTTTAATTATTGATTCTGAATTTTATTTTTATTGTGATTTTAATTTTATTGTTGAATTTGATTTTATTTTGAATTTAATTTAATTTTGATTTAAATTTTTGTTTTTGTTTTAATTATATAATAATGTAGTTTAATTGTATGATCCAAAGTTGGTTGAAATAAATATATATAATAATAATAATTACAAATTTCGGAATCATCAGTTTCTGATTGATGGACCGTCCATTTACCTTCTACTTTCTTTAAATGAATAATGTTTCTACGTGACGTCTCACCTGTACTATCGTTATGTACTTCTACATCACTACCTTTCTTTATAATTAGTGTGTGAGATTGATCATCAAATTGTGGAGTTAGTTTGTTTCCTTTAATCATATTTTTTACATAAACCTTTCCCCAATCGTTATTGTGCTTTCCTCAGCTCTCCTTTTCCTGTCTTCCCGTTCCTTACCTTTTATTTTCATTTCTGTATCTTTATTTGTTTTTTTTTTATTAGTTTTTCATGTATTTACGCTGTTTTTGCCTTTTTTTAACCCAACACACACTTGAGGCATTTTTTTTTTTAGTTTAATCACATAATCTATCAGTATCGCGACTTTCGCGCTCTTATTTGCCTAATTTTAAGCAATTGTGTTACCTAATCATTTATTTATTTTAGTACATGGTTATTGGTGGTTATTGTTGGTGGTTGGTTGGTTGGTGGTGGTTGGTTGGTTGGTCGTGGTTGGTGTACATGGTTTATTTATTTATTCAATGGCTTAGTTGTGTTGGCACCTATCAACAAATGAGGTTGGACGAAATAAGAGTAATAAGAGTAAGAATCACTGTACGTATTAACCCTTAGTTTGGCAAAGAATAAAATGCAATAATTTTTTTTTAATAAAATTTTATTGTAGACATTTATAGGTGTTACAAAAAAATAATCAAAAAAATATAGGAACTTCAGATTTCCTGAAAAACAATGTATGTCACAGCATAAATTGCCTAATGCACATAAAAACATTGAGTAAATGTGTTGTATGTCGGAACATACATTGCCAATTACAGTACAAAAATAATACAAAAAAAAACAAGGTGACAACGCCTAGAAAATGCCAGCTTTACTAAACACGCATATGGTAGTCTAGTTGACAATTCCTATGACTTTTACCGGTTACGAAGCACAGACGGACTTGGCATTTCATGCATAACACTGACGTTAGCTTGGAGCAAAGCCTACATCGACCTTGACGGTCATTGTCATAAAATGGCCAACATTATCATAACGTGACGCTTCTACCGGGTTGCCTTGTGGTACACGCTTTGTGTGTTTATCGGTCTTTTCTCGGATGCGTCCGAACTTTTTCAACCCCTCGTAAAGCTCAAATCCAAAATCCTTGAGAGGCATCCACTGTTTTTTTATTTTTGAACGTGATATAAAACGTAAACCCAAAAAGCAACCTCAAACTGGCAATGTATGCCGTGACATACAAGCAAAATGGAGGGTATTTCCAGTGTATGTGTGTGTATGTGCATACATTATGTTAGTGATCAAAATAGAACCATTTGATGTAATAAAAACTTCACAATTTTTATCACACTAATTTAATTACACAATAAAGCATAAATTTTAGTCATTACAGCTTTCTTAAACTATGCAATATTCATAATAATAGAATAAATACCTTGGACAGCGCAGTTGACGTTCGCCGGGTAGCCATTTTTTTCAAGTAATGTCAAAATAAATGTTGCTAGATGTATGTTTTATTTTTTCCACCAAATATAATTAGTGTTCCAATATAAAAATGTTAATTAATCGCACGCAACTTGATATTTTTTTAACAAATCTTTTTTTTTAAAGGTCGTGTATGACGGTACATACAATGCCAAATTAAGGGGTAATTAAGCAATTAAGCATAAAGAAAGTTTTCGACCTTGGATCGAGTTCATTATTTAAGCGGAAATAACACCAGTACGTTCCGTGTTTACTTATTTATAGTCAAAAAATGCTATATTTCGCCACAAATTATTTGGAGAAGTCTTTTTTTTAACTAAATAGACCTCATGCGTTAATTTGCTAGTATGAATCGCAAACAATAGGTTGTTTTTTTTATATGAATGCACGATATACCTTAATCCTCGTCGCCACTTGTGGTGTCCACGTTTGAGGTTGCACAATAAAACACTGTTTTCGATATTGTTGCGCGTGGCGCATGCGTTAGGCGTGCTGTCGCTACGACTTCTCGGATAAGACAGAGACAGTCTTTGTCTTATCCGAGCAGTCTTTGAGAGACTGTGGTGCATTGCGCTGCACTCCTTCCATCGCGCAACCCCCACCACAGCACGCATAACTTATTTATTAAACACCACACTTATATATTTTAATAATCAGATATGTTTATTCATCACAGCTTGCAAAATTAACAAAAATATAAAGATTACAAAAAGTAAACATATTAAATTAAACTCTTTAAAAACGTCCACAGAATCATTTTTAAGAAAATAAAAATCATTAGAACCCAGGGCCTCATGTTCAGCAATCGCGCTTGCGACTAGTGGTCGCAAGCGCGACTGCAACCAACAAGGCAGCCAAAATAATAAAATACATAAATGTAAGTCAAAGTAACGTTACAAAACTCAACAAATCAAATAACACAAATAATAATTCTGTTTACACCTCTACAAAACCATAAGTGAGAAAATGGATGCAAACAGGATCTTTTGTACTTTCACATAATTTACTTTCGTTGTCGTCGTAGCAAAGCATCCCGGCATTTCTTGTAAAATTACATTTGTAATTTTACAAGCCAAACATTTTTTTTTTTTAACCTATTGTTCCAACGATTGGAGGAATATATTCAATAGCACCTAAAAATTTATAGATATTTTGTTTAACTAAAATATTTTGGGGTATGTCATGTAACAACATCATTTGTGTGCCATTTAAATCAAATGTTACTATTTTTGATAAGGTATAGGTAAATTCAACTAATTCATTACATTTTCTGCATCGTTTATTCTCCCAATCATGAATAATAATAGCATCTTCCAAGTTGTTAATTGTTAAAATGTTTATTAAATCTAAATTTAACGGTAGAAATACATGTTTTCTCTGTGATGGGTCCGAATTCTTGCACGTACTATTGGAACAATTACTAATAGAACTGGCACTGAAAATAACGTCATTTACGATGTCTTCGTAAATAAATGCAGCGTTACAATCACAACTGTATCCATTATTTTTTAAATATTTTGAAGCAATTTTTATTCTCAGTCTGTTTGCCTCAACATAGTTGTCGGAATCGCAAATGATTTTTAAAAACGCTGCTACATCAAGATTCTTACAATTGTCAAATATATCGCGTATGTTTGTATTTTCTTTATATCCGAGGGCCAGCAAAAAAAATACGGAATCAAACGCACATGTATTTGTTAATGTTATATTTTGTAAAGAAAAAATTTGTTAAATTACCATCTTTTTAAAACATTATATTCAGAGGATCGTCATTTTCAGTAGAAACACCTTCGCCTCTCCGGTTTTCAACATACGAAGGTATTTCTGCGAACACTGAGTCGTTTGAAAACGTTTTCCTTACATTCGTTTTTTTTTGCATGATTTGATTTCTTGCTGTTAATCTTTTTTTTTTCTTTGTTTTATCCTGTTTTTTTCCGTCAATTTCTTGCTGGTCTACAAGCTTTTAAATTGACTTCCTCCATTCGTCTTCTCACCGTACGCTCACTAACATTAACGCCTCTCACAATTTGAAGCCGCTGGCGTATCTCAACAGAGCGGTCAGGTAGCGGTTTCTCAAAATCTCCAGGACAATAAAGCGGTCGTCTCGGGCCGATGTGCACCTTACGCCTCCACTGCTTGGCCTGCGAGTGTACTGGCCTGTCTCCTGGTATCTTTTAAGGGCATACTGCATTGATGACCGTGGTACGTTAAGAGCAATAGCAACTTCACGCTGTGTCAGCCCTTGGTTAATTAACGCAACGGCTTGTGAAACCTGTGCTGGTGTTAGAGGCATTTTTATTGCTTTTAAAGCACCTTTACTTATTGAATTAAAAACATAAAATCACAATAATTCAAAAACCGAACAGTAAACTTTTCACAACACACAAATTTAAAACGTGAACTTAGTCGCTCAAATGACTCGATTCAACTGTAAATTAAAAGTTTCGTCGTGGTGCCTTTAAATATAATGGATTACCCTCTTGAACTAAAAGTAAACATTTTTTGACATACCTGTACAACAAACATTCATCAGAAACGCTTAAAACTTTTGAAATCGCGAGATAAGCGCTTGGCCAAGATTCCGTGCCGCTGAGTGTAGTAAGCACATAACATTACCCCAAAGGGGCAACTTGAGAAGTAATCGTTTGAGCGTTGTTATTAAATGACGCATGTAAAAAAAGTTTCGCAATACTGAACCACTTTTTTCCGTTTTATCAAGGATTCTTTCTCTCTCAACGATTTCCTCAAACTATGAAAGTAAACCGTCATTTTTTATTTTATTTATTTGGCTCACCAACAATTGAATACACTGTTAAAAAGTTACGAGATACATCCAAAAGAGTCACAGACAAGTGTATCAACCTCTTACAGGTAAGCACATCATGCACTACTTATTTATCGTTGGGTGCTCAAAATCAGATGAGTACCGAACTACTCATCGCACACAACTATGGTTTTTAAATACATAATTCAATTAAAATCAAATCAATTAAAATCAAAATCACAATCATCATCAGAATTAAAATCAAAATCAGTTCAAAATTAAAAACAAAATCACAATCAAAATCAAGATTAAAATCAAAGTTACAATCGAAATGAAAATTCAAAATCAATTCCAAAAGTTAAAATCAAAATTAAAATCAGAAACAAATAACAATTAAAAGTCAAAAATTAAAATCAAAATTAAAATCGAAATTAAATAAAAACACAAAATCAAACTTAAAATCAAAACTAAAATTAAAATATAAAATGAATATTAAAATAAAGTATAAATCAAAATTTAAATCACAATTAAAATCAAAATTCAGATCAAAATAATCAAAACTAAATCAAAATCAAAAATAAATTAAATCTACATGCAAGCCTCAACACTAAAATTATTTTACAAGTTTTTGTAAATAATACTTCTGAACCTGCCAAGTGAGTCAGAGTGCACGTCTACGAGATCACTGCAGCTGTTCAATAATTTACATAGGCGGGGGACA
Source organism: Eurois occulta (assembly GCA_950022335.1). Classification (NCBI taxonomy): domain Eukaryota; kingdom Metazoa; phylum Arthropoda; class Insecta; order Lepidoptera; family Noctuidae; genus Eurois; species Eurois occulta. The sequence continues at coordinate 13,110,344 of OX465480.1, read as the reverse complement.
GGCGAATTAGCACCAAGTAAGGTTCTGCGAAGAGGAGGACGCAAAAGGGTCATAGGAGCTCGTGGGCTTTTAGTAGGCAAACGGAATTTGATCCTACTCAATAATTGTTGACAGTCAATTTTGTGTCTCAAAATTTTAAATAAAAATGAAAAGTCCAGTAAATCTCTCCTCTTCTCTAGGGATATCATCTTAAAATGCAAAAGTCTCTCCTTATATGATAGTTTCTTTTTAGCTACCCCGGAATAATATGCTAAATGCCACAGAAATCGTTTTTGCACCCTTTCCAATCTTAATGCCACTCATAGCATAGTGAGGTCTCCATACGGTGCTGCAATATTCTAACGAGCTACGGACCAGACTATTATAAAGCAAAATTTTAGTTTTATTGCGTCGAAAACAGGTAACATTTCTAATAACAAACCCAAGCATTCTTGAGGCTTTTTTAACTACATACATTTTCAATGTGGGATACAAAGTTAACTGCCTATCGAATAGAACTCCCAAGTCTCTTATTATCTCTTATTCTTATTCTTATTAAGGCGTAGGCTTGAAAGATTCTTAAGTGTTGATTTTTGGCCTGTTGGCGTCAGGTTCAGGCGATTCCGTGAGTATACGGCGAGAGGAATTAAGAATATAAATAATTAATTATGGATTGTAAGTTATCTACTATATCTATACTGTCCTACAATTGTAAATCGATTAAGCGATCAAAGCAATGTGTGCGTGAACTCACTGAAACTAATGACATAGTATTACTTCAGGAGACTTGGTTGCTACCCCACGACTTAGATTTTGTAAATGAAATTAATGAAGATTTTGGGTGTATTGCCAAGTCTTCTGTTGATACTTCAGCAGGTATGTTAAGGGGTAGGCCGTATGGGGGCTTAGCCATTATGTGGAATAAAACTAAGTTTCCACATGTCTCACCTATTGGGTGTAGTAGTGACCGCCTAGCGGCTGTGAGAATAGCGACTGGTGTGGGATGTGTAATCATTATTAATGTGTATATGCCTGTTGATAACGTCGATAATCTGACTGAGTTTATTGATTGTTTGGGTGCAATAAATGCAATTATAGAAGAGGGCGATGCGCAGTGTGTTTATGTGATGGGTGATTTTAATGCACATCCATCCGCTAAATTTGGCCTTGAGTTGATAAAGTTTTGTACAGATATGGAGTGGGAATGTGTTGATTTTAATTTGCTAGGATTACATTCAGAAACTTTTACGTTTATGAGTGAGTCACACGGGTGTCGGCGATGGCTGGATCACTGCATCGCAACGAAGGCTGCTTGGGATACTGTGATAGCGGCTGACGTCATACATGACGTTATGTGGTCTGATCACTACCCGTTGCGAATCGTTTGCGACATATCCTGTATGACAGCTGAGACAGCTTTCGCCGATTCCAGTAACCACCAAAAGGGAATCAAATGGGGCAAGCGTACCAAAGAACAAATCAATGCATACCAGAAACACTGTTCCAATAAATTATGTGATGACTTTAGTATATTTAAGTGTGACTGTGATAATAATATAAATTGCGAACATTATGACAAATATTGTGAATCAATTGACTTGTATTATTCGTATATCGTTGACACATTGCAGACTGCTGCTGTACTGAGTTCTCGGTTAGGTGAACAGAAGCGGTGCAAAAAGGTGACTGGATGGAACTACCATGTGCGGGACTATCATCAAACTGCCAGGCTCCATTTCAAGGTTTGGGTGGAGGCTGGTAGACCTTTGCAAGGTTTGATTTTTGAGAACATGCGTAGTAGTCGTTCTATGTTTAAAAATAAAATAAAGTGGTGTCAGAAAAATGAGGATTCCATAAAAATGAACATTCTGGCCTTGCATAGAAAAGAGAATAATTTTGTTAAGTTTTGGAACGCGACTAAAAAGTTTAATTTTAAGCAGAGTCTTCCTGTCTCTGTCGATGGATTGCAGGAAACAAGTAAAATAGCTGATTTGTTTGCCAGTAAATTTAAAATTGACCCCCTGAAAGTCGATTGTAAGCTCAGCAATGATACCGTCGTGACCGAGTCACTGCCACCATTTACGCTAGATGATGTTATCTCTGCAGTGAGGAATATGAAGCGTGGTAAGTCACCTGGACACGATGGTCTCAGTGTGGAGCACCTTGTCTGGGGAAGCGCCAAGTTGTTTTCACATTTAAGTGCACTTTTTAACTTATGTGTTAAACACACCTACTTACCGAAACTTTTAATGAGAACTGTGGTGGTTCCGATAGTCAAAAATAGAACAGGCGATTTAAGTGCATCTAGTAACTACCGACCTATCTCACTCGGTACGGTGATTGGCAAGGTGCTGGAGCGTCTCATACAGCCTGAACTGCAAAATAATATAAAAATTGACGATGCGCAGTTTGGTTTTAGACCCGGACTCTCAACGGACTCTGCGATTATTAGCCTTAAGAGCACGATAGCGTACTACACCCACCAGAAAACCTCAGTGTATGCTTGCTTCTTGGACCTGAGCAGAGCTTTTGACCTGGTTAATTATGAAATCCTCTGGGACAAACTAAAAAAGTCACACGTACCTCACCAAATCGTAGATCTGTTGAGATTCTGGTACGGGGGCCAAACTAATCAGGTCAAATGGGGTGACGCTCTATCCAGCAGTTATAGGTTGGACTGCGGCGTGCGTCAAGGTGGGTTGACCTCTCCGGACCTTTTTAACCTGTATGTCAATGGTCTGATCGAGGAACTCAGGAGAACCAAAGTTGGCTGTTACCTAGGCAATGTATGTGTGAATAGCTTGAGCTATGCTGATGACATGGTTCTTTTGAGTCCCTCGATCAAAGGCTTGAGGAAACTGTTGTCTGTCTGTGAGCATTATGCCGATGCTCATGGACTAAAATACAACGTTCTTAAAACTGAATCCATGGTTTTCAGGTCTGGGACTGGTCCGGGGAACATACCCAGTTTGTTTTTGAATGGTGCGACAATAAAGGTTGTAAAACAGTTTAAATACTTGGGGCACATTTTGACAGACAGACTCCGGGACGACTGCGACATAGAAAGGGAGCGTAGGGCCCTCTCAGTGAGGAGTAACATGCTCGCACGCAAATTTGTGAAGTGCACCAAAGACGTAAAGAACACTCTATTCAGAGCTTATTGTCTGTCAATGTACACCTGTCAACTATGGTGCAACTTCACAAAAAAGATGTACAACTCATTAAGAGTTCAGTACAATGATGCGTACCGAACCCTTATGAAACTGCCAAGGTACTGCAGTGCTTCGAGCATGTTTGCAGAAGCGAGGGTACCGGATTTTTACGCCATTATGAGGTCGAGGGTTGCGTCCTTTTGGCAAAGTTTGAGACGCTCCAGTAATAGCATTTTGCGGGCTGTCTCGTGCAACCTGGCAAGCCCTATATTTGTGCGCTGGATTTCTGTTCACCTAAGCGGCAACCAAAAATGACGAAATAATGTATGTTATTTTTAAAGACTATGGGTACCTGTACATACCTCCATGTTTAATTTTTATTTTATTTTTTTTGAATGATTTTATTGATATTTTTATTTAATGATTTTATTTGATTTTTGTAATGATTATTCAATTATTTTTAATGATACCTTCTATTATTATTTTTGTTGTCTATGGGTATTTTGCCTGAAATAAAACACAATTTATTTTATTTATTTATTATTTTATTTGTTCCACCTCCTGCTCCAAGTTACCACTAATGTAATAATGAGATCGTGTTAATTTTGTTTTTCTGGTGAATGTCACGTGGTAGCAGTTGTTAATATTTAAACTCATATCATTTTCATCACACCACTTTACTAACATGTCAATATCTTTTTGTAGCAACTTAACATCAAGGTCTGATTCGATTACTCTACAAAATTTTAAATCATCAGCATACATGTAACACTCAGAGAATTTCAACTCGTTGACGAGATCATTACCAAATAGGTTAAATAAAACTGGACCAACATGTGATCCTTGTGGGACGCCAGATGTAACCTTGTAGGAGCTTGATTGGTAGCCATTGAGGGCAACAAAGAAGGAACGACCATTGAGATAGGAATTAAACCAATTAAGGAGGGAGCCAGTGATGCCATAAGCAGCTAACTTATGCAGAAGTATATCATGAGGGACGCGATCAAAGGCCCTGCTAAACCCGATATATATTACGTCAACTTGTTTCCCAGAGTCAATGGCACTCGTTAGGGTCTCCATGAAAGTCACTAGGTTTGTGCTCGTAGATCTGGAACTCACAAAACCATGCTGGGTATCACTTAAGTAAATAAATAAAATAAATAAATATCCCTGGACATTTCACACAGCACCATCTAGTCCCAAGCTAAGCAACCTAATGCTTGTGTTATGGTAACTAGATGGCTGATAAACTACATATATACATTTTTTTTTGTAAATACATACTTATTATAGATAGAAAAACACCCAGACCCGGAACAACTACTTGTAGGTCATACAAATATTTGTTCCGTACGGGAATCGAACCTACGACATGCAGCGCAGCAGTCAATCGCTTGACCACTGCGCCAACCGTGCCGTCAAAAGCAAAGCTTCAAATAAGACTGGATGTAGGGACAAATTAAGGATTCAAAAAGTTTGGCGAAGGTAGACAAAATAGAAATTGGTCTATAGTTACCTACATAATTACGATCACTGCATTCATGAATGGGTACAACCTTTGCTGCCTTCCAAAGTTCCGGGAATATGCCGGAGGCAAGCGATCGATTTAATATTCGTGATAATGGAGCAGCCAGAGGCGACGCACACATGGAGATAAAATAAGGAGGGATTCCATTGGGTCCAGCGCCTTTTCGGCGATCCAGAGATTTCAATTTAGTGAGCACGGCATCAATCTCAATCGTTGGTGTTGTTAAAGGTAAACTATAAGCCAACATGTCCTGCATGTACTCAGAGGAAGTTGAATGATGAGTCACATTTTGTTGACTGTACATGGAAGAAAAGTGAGCAGCAACCATTTCTGCGATATTGATTCCCTCCGAAGACGATGTGATGCCGTGTCATTGTTAGGGGATAAGAACTGGTACCACCTCGCTTGTCCTTGATATAAGCCCAGAATCGCTTCGGATCCTTGGTTATTACAGTTTCTAGGTCGCTAACATATTTATTGTAACAGGAAGCAGCCATAACCGAGCATCGTTTGCTCAGCAGCTTCAGTTCATAGGGTTTTTATATCGCTGGCGTATCTTTTCCTTTTCTCTCAAGGATCTTATTAAATTTTGGGTAGTATTTAATCGAGCGACTGTAAATTAAAGGGGTAAGTGTCAAAAATACTTAATTTACCTTACAGTATTACTAAGTGAGCGACTGACTGCGAGTGACGAGAAATCAACAGAACAGCGACTTACAAACATTAATTTAAGTTACTTAAAATACAAAATGAGCAGCTTCATAATATTTGAGTGACCTAATATTTATTTGAGTGCCAACGTGACATCCTGTATTTTTTTCAATATTTGGCAAATATTTTTTTTATACTGAGCGGCATTTTATCTTAAATGAAGTGTTTCTAATACAAAAACCACTTTGAAAATTAACGTTTCCGTCAGCAGGTCGACGGATCCCCGCTGCGCGGGGCTCCTATTTCTGTCTGCAGGGTTTACAGGAACCTAACACGTTGACTGCCAACCTACGAGTATACTCGTAGTTGATTGTATGCGATTTCTAACGAATTCTAGACAAGTGGCAGTGAAAGGAGGGTGGGGTTACATTTTTTGGCATTTGAAGTAAAACATTATTTAATCAGAAAAAAAAGTTTAATAGAATTTTTTTTGGGTACATCACTGTGAAATCAGAAAGGAGTGATATATTTTAAAACAATTTTCTACGCATAAGGCAGGTTTTTCAGGACATACCGGGCAGTAATAAATTGTTTCCTTGCGTTTTTTTTCTTTTGTGCAGACACGACACGGTTTCGTCGGTTTCTGTTTTTTTTTGTGTGGGTGGTAGACGCTCTAAATAATGTAGTACTTGTAATTCTTCTCGTTTTTTCTTATCGTGCTGAGTATACTTTGCAAATGTATCGCCTAAAAGATGTTTTATGACTTCATCTTTGAACGAAAGGGCATCCAATTTCTTTTCCGGAGGAAGGTTAGCTTGTTGGTTGTAGATCATACAGGCGTTGTGAATGTAGATTTCAAAAATGTGTATCGCTAGTTTTTTGTACCAAAACAACGTCTTTCTAAGAGCTGAGTAATATGACAGCATTTGGTCTGAAAGATCGATCCCGGACATTCCCTTGTTGTAATCTCTAACCACGTTAGGTTTCATCGAAACCTTACCGTTTTTGTTTGTCACAGGAACCAGATAGGTTTATGCATGTTAGAAATACACAAAACTTCCCTCTTATCCTTCCAGTTACACACATAAACTTTATCAGTTCTCTTTGTAATCATTTGACCTTTTTTCAGTTTGGTGCTCAACAGAGTTTTAGGGTTACCTTTGCGATTTTTTCTCAAAGTTCCGCAGATGTATGTCGATCTTTCAGTCAGTAACTTGGTGAGTAAAACTGAGTTGTAGAAGTTGTCGGTGTAAAGTTTGTACCCTTGGTCAAGGTAGCCCTGTGAAAGATCCATCACTATTTGTGTGGAGTGGTTATATTCGGCTCTGGCATTTGTAAGATTAGCTTCGTTGTTCTTGCCAGTGTATATGCGAATTTTCATGACGATGCCATTCGACTCACATAGTTTATAGAGTTTAACTCCGTATTTATGTTTCTTATTCTGTATACAAGGTGCAGTTTTGCATCCTTCTCAAATTCAAGGAGGTATCTATGCTAATGATTCTCGACCCGAATCGATAATAAAATGGGTAGGTAATTTTTTATTATAATTTCTTATTTACGGAAATCGGTAAGTGTAAACCACCCGTATTAAATTGCAGCCCGTCTGTTCCTAGCCCTAAACCGCGCCGTCACACACACAGACGCAAACGTTTATTCGCCATTGTATTCCTTAAACTTCAAAGACAGCGCGCGCGCAACCCCGGGGCCCCGGCGCGGTGGCGCGGCGGCGCGCCCGGCAGTTTAGTTTGTTTGATGGCACCGCCGCGTACAGGCGCGCGTTTGCAAATTCCTTTCCTCGCGCCCCGGTAAATATCGGTAAAAACAAGATGACGGACAATTACTCCAATATTGAGTTGGTGGAGATGGTCCGCTTGTATGCCATCAGTGGAGACAGCCTACGTCGAGCCATCCCGATGTTCGCGGAACTGTTTCCCAATCGACAACAAATTACGTGAAAAAGTGATTAGTGCTTTCGACACTGTAAAAACGAATGTTTTAGTGTTGGGTAAGCTGAAGGAAAATCAGCAGCGTCGTGCTAGACTGTGCCTAGAGTGTGCTGGTGGAAATTTTGAACAATACCTCCAGGTAACCTAAGTAGGCAATTTATTTATTTGTACATTGACAATCATAATTATGTAAATACGTTGTTCGTGTAATCATTTTTTTTTTGTGTAAATAAGTTGATTTAAAATTTTTAACTACGCCAACAATACCTATCAGACAAAATTATCAATTCATCACCTACTTAACTAGCAAATCTTTCCATTTTTTCATCAAAAAGTAGTAAACATTTTTAGATTTAGTAGATCGGTACCCGAACGAAGGTATTTTTGCCGGTCCTAAGCCCGTTAAGTAAGAAGGAAAATTTAAAATCAACCAATTTAATCCACAACGAAAAACATAATCATTAGGTACGAAAACCTGACATTGAATTTACCTACAATGCGCCGATTTATTATTACCCAAATTCAAGCCCGCGCGCTATCTACAACAGCTGAGCGCGTGCGCCTACGCCTCAAGTTATAGCTAAATCCTACCTACCTACATGTTTTTATTATTCAGATCTAAGATTACCAATTTAAGGATTGTCCGTTCAGCAGGATTGCAATAACACGTAATAAAGCAAAACTAACATTTTATTAATCAGCTGATAACTACCGTACTACCGTAGGTACTTACAGTAGGTACGTGAACGTTTCTTTGGGGCACTAGTAGTAAGGACTACTTTCATTAGTAAGATTTCTGCATTCTAGTGATTCTTAATAATGAGTTAATTATCAAGAAAAATAATCATGACAATAATGTAGGTGATTTTCGGTCGCGCTGCGTTTTGTAGGTAGAATGCGGCCGGCGCGCGGCGGTGACGTGGCGCGGCGTCTCGCACAGACTGTCGACACTCACGCACACAGCGATGTCGCTGTGTGCGCGATGGGTGATTCTGAAATTGGCCTTCGTATGATTCTGAAATACTGTCAAATTTAAACAATTTAAAATAGCAGCTGTATTAATTATTGACCAGATACCGTAATTTAAATCGATTATTTATGTCTTTTGTGACAAGCTCCTGAATTTTGACCAGGATGCAAAACTGCACCTTGTATATTGTCGAAACACCAAACGACCTCTCCACAACATCATAGATTCATCAATACAAATGTTAACATTTGGTGTATAAATCTCCGGCATGACAGTATTGAAGTGATTTAGCACAGACTGGAGCTTGTAAAGTGGAGTTCCATCGTCTTCTTCATTGTTAGTAAAATGAAGGTGGCGGAGTATCAATTGAAATCTATTTCGGCTCATTATCCCATTAAACAGTGGCATAGAATACAGGTCGTCTTTTTTCCAATAATGTTCAAGAGTAGGCAAATTGACAGTACCCATATTATGTAACAGTAAACCCAGGAAAACTCGCATCTCTGTAGAAGTAGTATCTTTCCAGGCTCTCAGCCGTGAATTGCGCCTAATCCGCCGAGAACTCATGCACTGATTACAATAAAGGTTAGTCTGTGCAACAAGAAGTTCAATAAAATCGTCTGTGAAGTATAAATCGATTAGCTGACTTACGTTGCTCCATCCAGCAGAGTGCACTTTGAAACCAGGATCAGCAGTAAATGGAAAATTTGGAGGGGTCTCTTCGTCATTGCTGTCTACATCTACCCAATTATCTTCTCTTGGCGGCAATGGTGATCGAGAACCCGGAGAATCCACCACATGCATTATAGGTGAGTTCAAATGAGAGTTGGCTTCTACAACATTCTCAGGAGACGTCGGTTGTGATACGTCCTGTCCAGGAGAAGCTTGTTGGGATACTTCCTGACTTAGAGAAGCATGTTGTGATACAGCCACATCTGGTTCTTCAGCATCTTCCGCAGCACTCAAAGAATCTGGACCATCTCGTGGCAAAACTGAATTTACTGATACGCGATGCTCATTATGGGCAGGTTGCGTGGAGGGACGTCGCCTAAAGGTTAACTCAATAAGAGACTCAGAATTCTCACTCTCCGACTCGTCTCTTTTGCTACTTGATCCCGGCTTTACTGGCTCTTCTTCCTCCTCGGAACTTGATGAATCTTCTAATATATGGCGATTCGGTCGGCAGTTTGGTAGCATGAGAGGACGACGAACAGAAATTATTTCTTCAGATGACTCAGAATCGCGACACTCGTCAGACTGATGATGAGTATTAGTTTCACCATTTTCTTCGTATAAAATATAACTGTTTTCACTCTCCAAGGGTGCAGTAAATAATTGTGAACTACGACGTCGCTGTTGGTGTGAGTCTTCTTCTTCAATCTCACTCGATGACTCTTCATTTGAGCCCTCTTCCGCTGTAGGATGATAGTCATAATCATCGTCGTCAGGAGAAAAATCTCCTTTACGACTGTCTTTCGACTCACTTAGTTCACATCCCTTGCGTTTACGAGACATCGTACACAAAAACAACAAAATTACGTAAGTTTGTTACCTGTTTACGCGAATGCAATTGTAAACAAACTGCCATAAAAAACTGTGATTCACTCGGCGCGCCTCGCGCGACACGAACATTACCGATGCTTTACGACCGTACCCGAAGTGTCGCGAACGCTGGGGACCGGGAGCAATCGCGCGGCGCCCGCAGTTGCACATTGATAGAGCAAGGGAGCCCATCTTTTCGCGCCAAATTATCTACGACTATACTCGTAGATTGGCAATAGGTAATAAAAATCCTATCTCACTGCCATACTACGAGTTAACTCGTAGTTTGAACTAGGTTCCACTGCCAACTACGAGTACTCGTACCTGCCATTTTGTATGGTGGCAACGGGCATAAAAAAAAGGTACTACGAGTATACTCGTATGGCAGCCAACGTGCTAACTAACCGAACCTCGGGGTGCCCCTGACGTCGACCGTCTAGGGTTAGGGTTTTCTAGTCGCTCACTTAGTAATATAGTCGCACGGATAGAATATCAATATCTGACATGGATTAATCACAGCCCACTTTTTGTATGATTGTTTTGGAGTTTTTTATCAATCAATATTTGTCTTTACTTTAGTTAATTTTTCGCTTACTCTAATTCATACCGCTCAAGTTATTAAAACAGTATGTCATCATCAGTCGCAAAGTTTTTTTTTATTCGCTCGTTTTATTATTCCCCTTAAATTTTTATCGAACCAAGGAGGGTGTGTCTTATGTTTACGGGTGGTAGGGGGATTTTGCATCTCTATTATATTTTTAATTTTATCGTAGAATATATTAAGCATATCATTCACATCGTGAGTGCTATCAAATAAAAGGTTCCAATCAATCTCATTTATGTGCTTACAAATAATATCATAATCTAACCTCAGACCAAATAAAAAGTTAAGACGGAACTCTGCGAACAGCAAAGTGAGGCCAGTTTTGTATACATGTGGTGCGTGGGCCAGTGTTGCTACGATAATTCAAATTACCACAAAATTGCAAAAATAACGTTACTAATGATTTTTAATGATATATTTTATTGTTTTTTTTTTCGATCCACAATGATGACATCTTTAATCAAAACATTAATTATTTACAAACTACAAAACTATAATAGAAATAAATATGTACAAGTATAAAAGGGTTACAGGGCGTCCAAAAATTCCTCCGCATCGCTGTCAACAGGAAAAGTGCCCAGAAGGCTGGCAGCATTACCACATTGGATGGCAATGCTGATTCTTTGGCCAAAAAATAGGCCCGCCGTTACTAATGAATAACGTGTATTTTTCATAACATGACACACTGAGTGAGTGATGTGTCGGTAAAAAGGAGTGACGGTAGGAGAAAGGAAATGGAAAAAGTGTTCTAGAAATAAAACTTGTTATGATTTATCCAATGTATTTTATTTAAAAACCTTTATGCTGAATTAATTTCTTGTATGCTTGCCTTTTACTTTCGACTGATTTGGAAATCGTTTCTAACTTAGCAATATGATGGAACCTAATGCTTAAATATTTGTCAATTACACACCGTATTAAATTAAGTTTATGTTCCTGCCCAGCATATTCATGTTTAGTCTCTAAATTTATAAAAACCTGGTTGTTTCCAATGAATCTCTTCAAGATATTCATAACAATAGTGCGGTGTTGATATTCCGCGGTTACAGTGAAATTTTCAATTGTCAATTTTCGAACCACTGCTTCGCAAGTCACACAAATCTCAAAAAGATCCTTAGACGGGAAGCGAAGACCACCTTTATTTTTCAAATTAATGAGCTTATGAAAATAAAGTTTCTCATCAGTCTGCAAGGAATCTAAACATTTAGAGCATTTTATGATTTTAACCAGATACTTCACTGTACTACCAGATATGTATCCAATTATAATTTTTTTGTAGTCATTATATGCATTGTCATGTAAACGACTGGCCAAATCAACCGATTCATTAACAATTTCACGGAGCAATTGCAACGAAGAATTTTCATTGCTCTCTTCTTCTTCGTCTATATAACGGTGAAGTGCTATTTATAATTTGAGGCGTTGAAGTACAATTAAGTATTGCTATATTTTCTAAAGGAACGCAATTACCTCTTGTAAGACATTTTAATTCTAAATGAGACAGTATTTTTCTGTAGCTTCCTTTAAATTGTCTTACGTTAGGGTTATCATTAAACCCTCCATGCATCCTGATAGACGTGAACAATATTTCCAAACTTTTTATTTGGTCTGAGAATCTAACTTGTAAAAATTTAGTCTTTTGTTATTATTATACGGAAGTCTTGTGTCTTTGTATGATTTTAAATTAATTTCAATTGGGGGATGCAAAGGGTCAATTATACTTAGGGGATTTTGAGCAGAACATACGATACCAGAAGTTAAGTATGCGTCCTGACTTATTTTTTATATTGTTAAGTTGAAATAATTTTTACCAAGCACCGGTACTCCGCATTATCATTCTCTCTGCTATCGACGTTTGTGCAGTAGGTTTTAAATGTATTGATCCTTTTAGATTCCTTTTCGCTGCATCAACTTTTTTTTTAATCTCTTTTTAGTCTCTTTTTCCCTTTGTTGGTCTTTTATAGGAGTGCTTATCAATATTTCTGCTTTCTGTGTTTTACGTCTCAGAGCGGTTTTGTTAGGTTCCATTTTAGGTGATGGCCGAATATCCATTGGAGTCACATGAGATGCTGCAGTCTTAATTTGCTCATTCATAATTTGTTCACAGCTTGTATCAACATTTAAGGAGCCAATGGTATTTTGAGTCTCTAGTCCATCATCTGCTATCGACGTTGGGGTTTTGCAGGTATAATGGCTTTCTATGATTCTGTCCAGAACAGATGGTGAAACATTGCGGTCAGAATCAGTAGATTCACGAATCTCGCGTACGCATTTCAGTTTCATCGCTAACATTAAAATTAGTCTCAAGCTCATGAGAAATCAGATTAGCCTCAGTATCCACTGGAACACTGAAAGCATCAGGTCTGCCAGTCAGCTCTTGAGAAATCAGATCAGCCTCAGTATCCACTCGAACACCGGAAGGATCTGGTCGGTCAGTCAAATTTAACGGCATGTTATCAGAATCGTCAAATACCGTTCCTATTCGTGGGCCATATGGCCGGTAGATGAAAATCCTTGTACTGCGTTTTGGGTACTCGCTGCCTTAATATATGCTTCACCAAATGTCTTGCTACTTCATACTGGGAAATAATGCGTCTAACATGTGTTCTTTGGAACACAGAAACTGCCTGCTCGAAGTAAGTCTTTAATGGTCCATAGACACACGTATCAAGCGGTTGCATACGATGTGTTGTGTGTGGTGCAAGAGAGACAAAAATCACATGATTTTGCGATGCATGCTAAATAATAACACAAAACTAGTAAGAACATATTGTAGACCATTTTCGAGTATTCAAAAGTAATGTAGCTCAGTTTTTTTTAGTGGAAATAGAAAAAAAGTTTCAAGTTATTTATTTCATAACAAAAATACATTTGTGTCGAAATATTTGCACAGTAGGTACACACAAATAAGCACATAAACAATTATAATATAAGAAACCTCGTTCCTCACCCATCATCGAAGTTAGAACGTCTATTTAAATTGAAAATAGTAACTTTACAAATAATAATTAATGATTAAACGAACTTACCTGTAAGTGAAGTTCGATCATAATTATGTGAGGTGTTTCGTTCGAAGAGATTAGATATTACACTTGTAGTCACACATACAATGTCGCCACTAATGCACTCAGTTTAAAGACAAACAAAAAAAAAAAAACAATTAAGATGTGGGTAGACTGACCCCATCCTATAGATTTATTGCGTTCAACTCATCATTTAGTTCAGAGATAAGTAATACTATACTCATTTCACAATTTTGGGTGTTAAATTCGGGAGGGTGGGATGCTAATCTCTTCGAACGAAACACCTCACATAATTATGATCGAACTTCACTTACAGGTAAGTTCGTTTAATCATTAATTATGCTTCTGTGTTTCGTTCTCGAGATTAGATATTACACTTGTAGATATTGAGAGTTATTTGTGAAATGAATGCATTTAGGTGAAAGATAAATCAATAAAATATTTAATCATAGCACACAACAAAAGATTTAATCATAGCTAAACCACAAAATGATTATATAATTAGAGAGGCATTAAATGATATACCTATATTACACATTTCTTTTATAATTAAACCTAGGATAGGTTGTTACAAACAATCATGTAAGAGATTACTCAATTACCATCTGTTAAAATGCTTCTAGCAAATAGTTCTCTAGAATTAGTTGAAATGGCCCTGTTATAAAACTTAGCAAAAGTTGTAGATGTGCCCGACCAGCCGGCAGTTTTTCGAATTAAATCTAAATTGACACCCATTTTATAAGCACGAGAAGTACTGGCATGTCTAGTACTGTGAGCAGAAAATTCGGTAACATCAATTCCACTGACTTGTAAGGTACCCTTTATCCACCTACTTAGTGTTTGAGCACAAACTTTATAATGTGGCTTTTTGGTGCTAATAAACAGAAAAGTGTGATTTTTACGTAACGATTCCGTTACACGTAAGTAATCTACTAATAATTTAGCTGGGCATATTTCGGGTCTTTCCTGAAAGTATGGTAGTATAAGCATTGGCTGGTTTGATTTTATACTAGATGTTTTTATCAAATCAGGAATCTTAATAGATATTTCATTAGTAGAAGTACTAATATTCTCAACTTTAATTTTGGATAGGGTTTGAACCCTGTGGGCTGTAACAAGTGCAAGTAAAGTAACTAATTTTCTTGTAATTTTTTCTAACTGTAACTGATCGTGGGGTACCCAACTCGCCAGAGTTTCTATGACTAATGAGGTATCCCAGGTCGAGTCGTATTTGGGTAAGGGTGGGCGAAGTCTAAATAACCCTTTAAATAATCTTTGTACCCGATCATCTTTACTGATGTGATTACCTAAAATTAAAGTCAGTGCCGACCTGCAACTGTTCAATGTACCATATCGAGCACCAGAATCAAATAAATCAGTAAAAAAATAAATAATTTTTGGGATAGAGGCTTCATAGAGATTAATGTTGTTTTTCATACAAAAAAGAAACCATTTTTTCAAACAACTATCGTATTGTTTGATGGAATTTTCGGATAGGGACGCCAACATGATGTGAACCGATGCTGGAGGAATACTTCTTCTTAGTAGAGATTCCCGCACAATACTCCGGCAACCAGGGTAATCCGCTTGTGTATCTGACGGTTGGTGGAATGAGAGATTATTAATTCCTTAGAAGGATGAAATGTCAAAGGTTTACTTTCTAAAAGCTTAATAAACAAGGGATACCACGGCTGTGACGGCCATACCGGGACAACAAGTATTCCTCTAGCTTTGTCCCTAATAATCTTTCTCAATGTTTTGAGAATGATTGCGAATGGAGGAAACCCATAAAAATACCATTCAGACCAACATATTGAAAAAGCATTTATATTATATGCGTCGGGGTCTTTGTGCCATGATACGTATCTAGTACATTTTTTATTTATACGACTAGCGAACATATCTATATCAGGCTGACCGAACGATTTAACTAATTCTTGAAAGGCAAAGTCTGATAATTCCCATTCAATGTCGGGGTGAACTCGTCTCGACTCAGCATCGGCGATACTGTTCTCGATTGATGGGATGTATAGAGCAGAAACGAAAATGTTGCTAGCCTCACACCATTGCCATATACTTTTAGTAAGTTTTGTTAAATGGGGAAACTGCACACCTCCCATGCGATTTATATAAGAAATCGCAGTAGTATTGTCTATTCTTAAAATAATTTGACAACCAAATAAGTTTTTAGAAAATATTTTTAGACCGATAAACGCAGCCATTAATTCAAAATAATTAATAAGCTGTTTTCTTTCCTCCTGACTCCAAGTACCACTTGCTGTTTTTCCCTCACAAGCTACACCCCATCCCGTAGTTGAGGCGTCAGTCTGAATTTCTAAATTGTATTCATCAAATTTTATTTTGCAAACAGATTTGTCGATGGAATTTATTCACCAATCAAAATCAGAATCTAAAGTAGACGATATAGTCATAAACTTCTCATAATTATCATCGCCTTCTAGACTTAAGAATTTACATCGCTCAAACTCCTTAGTATAAAGCCAGCCATATTCAATGGCAGGGCAAGCAGATGTTAAAAGTCCTACTAAGCGAGCAAAATCCCTAATTTTACATCTATTGAGGTTTTTAAATTTTAACAACTCGTTCTTAATTTTGAGACGTTTTTCAACAGGCAAGCTAATTTCCATTGTTTTAGAATCAATGATAAATCCTAAATATCTACATGAATTACGAGGAATCAAACAACTTTTAGCTTCATTTACAATGAAGCCCAAGGAACAAAGAAATGTCTTTGTAATTTCAACATTAGCAACACACTCGTTATAGCAATGTGATACGAGGCATAAATCATCGAGATAGATTGTTGACAGATTACCGGTACATCGCAATAATTTGACAACAGGTTTCATGATTTTTGTAAAAACGTAAGGCGTCTCAATACCGATTGAGACCAAACGGCAAAACATTAAATTCGAATAGATTATCTTTCCATTTAAATCGCAAGTACTTTTTAGAATCTTCGTGGATTTTTATTAAAAAATATGCATCCTTAAGATCAATCGTGGACATATAACAATCTTTTGAAATAAGTTTAATAATTGTCCGGAGGTCTTCTAATTTAAAATGCTCAGTATTTATAAAAACATTCAAACTTTTTAAATTTAGAATGAGTCGAGTTTTACCGTTTGGTTTCGGCACCAAGAATATATTTGATATAAATTGACCGTCAGAAGGTTGACATTTAGAAACAGCTCCTATAGAAAGTAAACTATCTATAGCCTGTTCAAATTCATATTCTTCAGAACGAGAATATTTTTTAGACGGTGGTATATTAAGCTGATATGGAGTGTGTGTAAATGGAATTTCATATCCCTTTATCCATGATAGTACAGCTTGGTCCGATGTTATTTGTGACCATTGGTTATAAAAATGACAAAGCCTGCCGGCATAATTTACCGTGGTGTCTATTGGCGGTTGCGGCCGTAGTTCGGACGTGACGCTTTGGATGATTGCGCGTGCTGCTGCCTCGTCGAGGGTGCAGACTCCTTCGTTCTCCGAGGCGCCGTCGGTCTGCGGTACGGCGCTGGCTTCCAGTTTAAATTTCTGTTGGATGGTGGCGGCTTTGGCTTGTTCGATATAGCCTTGAGCTGTGGACCTGACTTCAACTCAGCTCCTGACTTATTTATGGCCTTAGCCGTTCGCAACGTCTCAGCGAGCTCTTGTCCGAAGAGTAAACTATCAATTTTAGTCAGCTGCACCTGATCCTTTAAATCTTTTTTTAGTACAGCAAGTATGAAATTACGCCTGGTGACAGAATCATTATGTTGACAGTCGCACAAGATGCGCCCGGTGTCCACAAGTAATCGCAATATGTTCGCATCTTTTGTCTCTTGAGACAAAAGAATAGTAACGACTTCACTTAGACATGAAATAGCGCTAGCAATCTGCTTCTGTTTTGCCTGCATAGCCTTATCACGCTTCACTATAACGTCATTGACTGCTGCCTTAATCTCAGGATTTAGGGATGGGGCGTCAATAAGCTTACAGTTGCCCGGGGGTAAATGAGAATCTAAGAGCTCCTTGCGGAGCTCTTTTGTCAAACCAGAAGTGGCTATGAATTCATAGCGTATAGCTAAGTCGTTTTGGATGTTTTTACCGAATGATGTAGTGGTTGATGGATCAGATCCCAATATTTTCATCACGGTCTCGTCTAACTCCTGATTGTGATCCTCCTTTTCGATAGCAGCGGCTTCATCAGCTGATAACTGGAGAAGCGGCTCTTGTGTCGCTTCAAGTACTTTCGACCCCTGCAGTGACTCTAAGCATACAGCGCTAGTTGATGGTACCGGCTCGTCAAGGTTCACCGGTAGGCATTCATTATTCTCCGATTCCAAAATTGTGTTATCTGCAATCGGAAATTATAAAATGCTGAACATTTCCCAATAGGAATATGAACCGTATTTGTATTGTAATAACAATACAGTGTTTCGCAACGACGATGGTCGTATTTAAAAAAAAAAAAAGTTTTTATGTAGGTATTTCACTTTTTATTATGAAATCGATGCATGATTTTTAACAAATTACGGGTAAGATGAACACATAGGCGTTGCATCGTGAACCCGAGTTTTACGAATGCATAATTGTTTCGTGGTTATAATTACCTAAACAGGTAACAAGATATTATGTACGTGATCAGGCGTAGGTAGGTTTGTACCTACAGATAACAGCGGGTAAGATGAACTCAAGGCGTTACATCGTGAACCCGAGTTTGAATAAAGGATAAGTTGCAACTCGTGCGTAGCATCGTTAATCCATTAATCACCAATAAAATAAAAATACCTTGAGGTGTTGACAACATTGGCTCAGAATCCGAGGATGATAAAGATCTACGGCGTCCTTTTAGTAATTTTCTTTCCAACTTCTTAAGTTTCTTCTTAATATAACTATATGAATCCTTATCATCACGTTTCCTCTTCGGCATTTTGGTTTATGAACACTAAAAACACTAAATTGCCGAAAAAACACTAGAACGCAAATTAGAAATACAAAGTGGCGAAGCACTGGAATGTGAATGATGAGTTGAACGCAATAAATCTATAGGATGGGGTCAGTCTACCCACATCTTAATTGTTTTTTTTTTTTGTTTGTCTTTAAACTGAGTGCATTAGTGGCGACATTGTATGTGTGACTACAAGTGTAATATCTAATCTCGAGAACGAAACACAGAAGCATAATAATCTTGTTGGCGCAGAACAAAGTACTTACCTAGCAGAAAAAGCTACAAAAATACATACATTTAATGTCAAAATATTAAGTATAAAAATGCAACAATTATAACAAAGTCAAAGAGCAATGGGTACACATAATATTTAATTTAAATTTAATTTGATAATAGTTTTTAAGATTTTCTGTCATTACAATATTCGTCAATGCTGTACCTAATAGGCTTTATTGATTAACAAAGCCCTGAGTTTATTTTTAAACATGTTCATATTCTGAATATTCTTTAATCAGCAGAATTAAGTAATTTGTTAAACAGATTGACAGACTGCACGCGTGACGAGTGTTTGACAACATTAAGCTTAGCCTGCAGAATAGTAGGAAGATCTTTTCTGCGAGTAGCTACTCTATTTTTTCTTTCGTCGTCTGTTTCAAACTCGTTTAAGTTTTTGTTTAAATGAGTAAGGAGAACTAAAATATAAAGACATGGTACCGTTAAAATTCTAAGTTTAATAAAATACTCCTTGCATGATCTGATTTAAACGAAGCATGGTTCTTACTGCTCGCTTTTGTATAGTAAAGGCTGCCTTTGTTCTTGTCTTACCGTGAATTCGTGTCCGCCAGAGAAGCTCGCCGACTGCCTGTGATTGGCGAGCGGCAGACGACGCGCCCTGCACGCACACATTCTCATTATCAATAACGGCGCGCAATTTACTTTTAATTGTGTACTTGACGCTTCTCAATTAAATCATATGTGCTAGAATTATTTTCAGACTCTTTCAAGTAAGAAGATTATCCGCTCATAACCTCATCCTCAGACTCAGTATCAATGTCAGATAAATCTGATAAATTATCTACAATTTACTGTTATTTTTCTGTTTCGGAAACATTAAGCTGAGATGCAGGTGATGCAGCGCAGAACAGTACAGATTTAGCAGCGCAGGGCAGGCGAGACAGACATAGTCCATGAGCGTATGCTGTGACGCAGTTAACATACGCACGCACGCATTCGCGTTCTAGCTGGTACAAAGAATAGACGTGTTCTAGTTGAAAAAGAGTTCAAAGTCAGATTCCGATTATGAATTCAATGAGTTGTTGCTTTTTTACAGTTTGTCAAAACGTAAAAAAAAAAACTATTTGGCAAAGATAATTGATAGGAAAGATAATGCTCTAATGGTAAGGCTCTTTCACTCTGGTTTTGAATAATGAAATGGTGTTCAAATCGCGAAAGCTAGGCGGAAGTGTGTTCCACAACCTTACAGCATGGACGGAGAAGGAGTATGAGTAGTAGCTGGATTTATGTGGATGGGATTTAAGAAGGGATCTAAGGTGCGATCTACACGGTACATCAGTAGGGCGGGCATAAGAAAAACGCTCACGCAGGTAAGAATGATAGGACGGGTTGTGTAGGATATTGAAGAGGAGACATAGGATCCTAGTGTTCCAGTTCCAGTTAAGTAATATTCAGTGGCAGTAATTCCCTTCCAAATGATTCATTATGTGCAAACTCATCTTCTTGGTAATTAAGCAAAACTTTTGGCTGGATGAGATTTTGGTACTTGAATTTTCAGTTGACGTATTCCCTGTCGTAGGACGATTAGTCATATAAGTAACTCTAAACTCCATCTGGGTTTCATATTTCCATGGTTTATTAACAGTAGCTGCGGAACCACTTTTATATAATTTGTTGCGCCTCCTAATTGCATCTCGGTGACAGTTACGTAACTTTTGCCACGCACCTTTTGCAGATGGTCCTGAAAACAAAAACAAAAAATTACCGTTTGGGCGCAAAATGTCCAACTGTCCAATTCTCAATAGGTCCAGTTCGCAATTGGTCCAGTTCGTAATTCTGCCGTGCTAATTAGAAGTGCAGTAAGGAGGTTATTAGTAGTTTCGAGTAAATGGCGCCTAAACATTTTTACTTTTGTTTGGTTGTTTTAGGTATGATTTTGAAGTTTTGCAAAAATATTTTTAGTTACATGTATAGCTGAATATGCATTGTTTCGTAAGAACTAATCGTATTTTCTATAAGTTTAATACAACTATCTTAAAACAATAAAAACTATTTATGCTTAGCAGGGTCTTCATGACTAAACCCAGTATTACAAGCTATAACAGCAGTAAGTTTGGAGTTACTGCGCTTTCTACTAGCAAATGCAGATTACTGCGCTTATTTCATTTAATTCAATTATTATTATCGTCCGACTACAAATTAAAAACGCAGTGCAGTAGTGAGAAAAAGCTATTAAAAATAGTACTGAAGTATACAAAAGTACACTTGTTTGGTTATATTTATCCTAACCATTTCCTAATTAAGTATAACGACATGAATATAAAAAAGTACGTTATTTTTAATGACAAATAAAACTATCTTAATCATAAACAATTACTGCATTTTTTATTAGTGACATAATATTTTCTTAAAGCTATGCTTAGACTGACTACAAACCATAACTGCAGTAAAAGAGTGACTTATAGCTTTTCAATTAGTGTACATGCGTAAAAAAACCACAATAACTTGGTTATATCTATAATATATCAAGAAGAGGTAAATGATACAACTATTTTATTAAAAAAATGTATTCCAAATAAATCTTAAAACAGAAAACATTAAATAAAAATCTTTAAAGTCTTTTGTTTTCCTTTCTTTTGTAAAAATTGCTCGACTCTGTGATGAAAACTGTCAGCAGACATAAATGTATGCCCTTGTTCGAAAAATTTAACGGTGCGGAAATCAAGTTGCTGTTAATTATGTTAACTAAGAAAGACAATTTCGCCCAAAAAAATTAACGGTGCGGAAATCAAGTTGCTGTTAATTATGTTAACTAAGAAAGACAATTTCGCCCAATTTTTGTTTGGGCTGAACAATTATCCATCCACAAAATAACGTGATCTTTGTCGCGGTTGTTATCTAAAATTATTCACTAAACATTATTATTTATCATTATTACTAACAAATCATAACAGCAACAAGTGTTCCATACTGCGCTTCTTACTAGTGAAATAAATTATGTTCAAAAAAATACTGGAAGGCAAAGAGCAGTAATGTGTCTTACTGCAGTTGTGCTTAGTAATTTACTTTTCAGCAAGAAACATACTGCAGTTTGGCTTACTGAAAGTCCCACTTCTGGGACAGCTATCAAAATAAGGATATTATATAGCTATACAGAGCTCATTACGAGGATTCCGAATATATGAAAAACTTAATTTTCCGAAAATCCTTCCTTACTGCGTTTCTAATTAGCACGGCAGAATTGGTCCAGTTCGTAATTGGTCCAGTTCGTAATTGGTCCAGTTCGCAATTAGTCCAATTCGCAATTGGTCCGGTTCGCAATTAGGGGGCGTCCATGATTACCTATGAGAGACGTTTTTTGACACGACCCCCACGTGAGATTGGGTGAGATTCGGCTCGAAGTAAAATGCATATAATTTATGATCAACTCTTTTATTAGAAAAAAAAACACAAATCTGTATAACTAAGTTGGGCTGATAAATCATAATATCTCCATTAATAATGAACAAAAAAAAACACATATGGTACGAGCATTGGTCACCACGCTTACTCAAGCCGGGTTGGTGATTTCAGACTTTAAAAAAAAGTGAAAAATAATAACTTTTTTACAAACAAACAATCGATTTTAAATCAAAATCCAAATTTGTATCATTTTGTTTATAAACTCCGGAAATTAGCAAAATATTGCGATAAACGCCTTCAGGATTCTATAATCAAAACGGTGGGAAACAAAAGAACATTATGAGACATCAGTGATAAAAAGTACAAAACATATTTGATCGGACTGCAAAATGGTAAATTTTGTCAGTGTAGTTCGTTCCGCATTTTCGTTTTTTGACACCGACTTCCGAAATTAAAGTTATTGTTCACTTTGTAGTGTTTTTAAATCAGTTGTTTTTTTTTAATTGAATCAACATATTTATGAGTATCTAGTATGTACCTATCTAGAAATAATTATGTGTTTTAACATCAACGCTTAAACAATGTAAGGCGAAGAAAGATAATTTTTGTGAAAAAGCTTTTAAGACTAAATTTACCATTTTGCAGTCCGATCAAATATTTGTTGTAAGTACTTTTTATCAAATGTGATGTCTCTTAATGATCTTTTGTTTCTCACCGTTTTGATTATAGAATCCTGAAGGCGTTTATCGCAATATTTGGCTTCTTTCCGAAGTTTGTAAAGAAAATGATACAAATTTGGATTTTTCGAAATACGTCCGTTGATCCGCCGGTGCCACCCTTCCAGAGCATTCGTTGTACGATGTCTCTGATTTGCACAGCTGAGAATGGTTGGTGGTAATTGCGGATACCATTGTTTCTCAAAATATTGACGAAACTGGCTCATTTCTTCGCAAGACGCATATTTATCTAAAATATATCGCCATGCAGCAGGAATCAGATTCGCAGGTATTAGGGGGATCATCGCAATCATTCTTGAAATATTTCGTCCATCTCTAGTATTGAGCATTTTTTTTTTTGAAAATCTCCAAATAGCCTCATTAAAATGATGATAACATCCACTGATTGAGACTGACGGGAAAACAGACGAAATCGCATTTATTTGAGCGATTTCGTAATCGCATTTGAATTTTTTTATTTTGATGTTGATCTTTTGTTTGATGAGGCTAAATAATCGCCTATAAGTAAGTCCTCTCTGTTTTATTAGGTAGTAGTGCAAATATTACAGGGACGATGTTTGTGGATTAGCTATCTGAATTACAATCAATATGCAAAACATACATTTGATAAAACGGCTTGGGACATACTCTAAATGTACCATCAGCGTAGAATGAATTCGTTTTCTTTACAAATTTTCGGGCCCTTTTTGATGAAAAAATAAAATCTTCTCTTGTTCTCCATCTTCACAAATTAGAAAGTCTCTTGCCAAAGCCTCTGGGATAGTGACAGTGCATGTATCGCTATGACTGAGTAAATCAGTATTTAAATATTTTCGTCGGGCACTATAAAGTGTATCTTTCATTGATTGAAATTGAGGTACCGTATCATTATCTTTAGTTTGCTGTGTTCTAGCCTTCTTCAATGATTCATTTACTTCAACAATTTCCCGTAACGGACCTAAATTATCACATACTGCCTTTTTCAGATCTGCTTTCCCCTTAAAAACTTCATTTTAAGTTGTGCTTGCTGCACAAACATGGCCCGATTCACGTAAAATCACCTGTTTGTTTTGGTCCAGTGTGATTGAGGCAGAACATATTTTACGATTAATGCACCGCCACAATGTAGTATTATTCGTATTTGTCCAATTTAGATTATACCGGTGGCCATCATTGCGAATCAAACTCCACTTTCCTCTCTGATTTTTAATAAATTCAAACTCACGGTTCATAATGTTAGTGTACACTAGACACTTCTAGGTACATAAATATGTCTACGTTAAGTTATTTAAAATTAGGTTACTAGCCGTGTGGTGAGCGCAGAACAGAATACAATATATATTTTCTTATCCATCAAATATGACATGCTGTCATGTCCAAAAAAATGAACTCCGTTTGAAAAGAACATTAAAAAATAAGTAATTAGGTATTTGGAAACAAAGGTTTTAACCTAAGAGGTAAGGTTTTACCAGCAGAGGAGGTTTGTTGTTTACTACTGAGTTCGGGAATTGCCCACGGGATCTTACTTCTGGGATAATAAGTAATATATGTGCTATACCAGACTATAATCTATCTCTGTGCCAAGTTTCATCCAGATCTGTTCAGCCGTTTTGGCGTGTTTGAATAACAATCATCTGTCCATTCAAACTGTTGCATTTAGAATAGTTTATTTAACATATATGTGTAATATATTAGTTTTTACTTTTAAATTTGAATAGGTAATAAAGAATCGTTAGTCGCGTTTTTAAAATGTACTTACTTATAACTTGTAAATATTAGTTTATAGTAATAGAATGGATACCGGTGACGACGATCAAATGATTTATAAGAAATCAATTAATACACATAATACTTTTACATAACATTTAATATCAATTTCGCGTATTACGAGCCAACGCGAAAATCGGGATTTCACTTATAATAACACACACGTCTACCTCAAAAAAATCCTAACTACTTACTAATAAGTAAATACCCCCGCGCCCCGCCCTGTGCAATACTGCGCGCTATGCGCCTGTCCACGTGAGTTTCGAAGCCCTATTTGACTCTGTTGGGGGATTATTTTGTAAAAACTGTGATACACGTATCTCATTTTAATTGAAAGAGTGTGTACACCAATTTTCTAGTCAACGGACCCAGAGAATATAAAGTTTTAAAGAAAATTCAACGACCCATTTCACCCTCTTAGGGGTGGAATTTCGAAAAACCATTTCTTGGTGGATACCTACTCTTCACAAAGAATACACCCTCCAAATTGAATTTCTCTAGGACCAGCGGTTTAGGCTGTGCGTTGATATATCATTCAGTCAGTCAGTACTTTGAATTTTATATGTTTAGATAAAAACATCAGAAAACGAAAAAAAATAAAGGAAACGTAATATCTATCTACTAAATTTCGTAATCGACTTTTTTTTCACTACAAATAATCTCTGTGTATGAAACAAATTTACGACAATTAAATATCTACCATAAAAGGATATCTATACCTAATTAACGACTGTAAGTAATTTGAATTAGTCAATTTGTGAACTGGACCATTTGCTAATTGGACAATTTGCGATTTGGACCATTCGCGATTTGGACCATTCGCGATTTGGACAATTTGCGAGTTGGACAAATTGCGAATTGGACGTTGTGAGAATTGGACATTTTGAGCCCTCTGGACATTTTGCGAATTGGACATAAGGCGCCCAAACGAAAATTACTTGATAAGTAATTAAAACATTTTATCTTTTTAGATATTTTGCGTCTGGTGCTTCAAACAAAACCCTGGGTTACAGTTACAGACTGAATGACAGAACGGCATCACACATTGTAGAAGACGTATCTGATGCGATATGGAAACATATGAAACCTATCTGCATGCCAGTCCCAACTCAAAAGTCATGGGAAACAATTGCAGCAGATTTTGAAGAAAAATAGCACTTTCCAAACTGTTGCGAATCTCTTTTGATGGAAAACACGTTACAATAATCAAACCCGGGAAAAGAAATTCATCCTTTTTAACTATAAGAAAACTTTCTCTGTCGTGCTTTTGACAAATGTTGATGCAAAGTACAAATTTATTACAATTGATGTAGGTTCAATGGGTGGATTTAGTGACGGACTCATATTTGCATACAGTGAACTTGGAAAAAGAATGCAAAATAGTGCACTATGTTTTCCAAACCCGAAACCGTTACAAGGTCAAGATGAACGCATGCCAAATGTTTTAGTTGGTGATGAAGCATTTACTGGCGTTAAGTGATAACACAAAAAAAAAATAACTATAGGCTTTCTCGTGCCCGACAAACAGTGGAATGTGCATTTGGAATATTGGCGAATCGATTCAGAGTTTATAGGAAGCCATTCGAAATAAAAGTAAATACCGTCGATAAAGTTGTTAAGGCGACATGTGTTCTTCACAATTATTTGAAGCAAGAAGTTAGAAGAGAAGAAGTAGATGAACTGATGACTGAAACTTCTCCTACTGTACAACTTATAAGTTTACCTAGAAATAGGATGAGGTCAGCGAGACATGCTTTCACAGTACGAGACAAGTTTAAAACATATTTTAATACACAAAGGGCAGTTCCTTGGCAAGCCGAGGCTGTTGCAAGAGGTCGCTTTTAGGCCTTTTTAACCGACGCAAAAAACGAAGGAGGTTCTCCAGCCAATACCTTTTAATAGTACTACTACACTCAGGATAGCACTCGTTGTACATGTTAATATAATATTAGTATAAGCACTCAGAGCCCTTAGTAGCCCTTTTCGGACATAGCAATATGACAAAGAGCTCCCAATTAATTATAACAAAATTCCACCTGATAAACTAAAATTTAAATTAAAACAATAAAATTAAAATTTTTAATGTCCTTGTAGTTTAATTCCTTAGCAATTCTTATCCATAATACCTCTTTAAATGTCTTTTTCTAGATGATTAGTATCATACAAACAAGGTTCACAACGAACTAATTCGATTATGCTACGGTCACACGCGCGCCGTGCAGCCTGGCGGGCTGCGCGGCATGCAGCCCGTCCCGGGCCGGCGGACATTCAAGCTGTTCACACGCCGTCGCACAGTGGTCCGGATTTTGAATATGGAGGACTTAGGACCCAAGGTCAATATTTCAGGCTGAAAAAAATCATATGGACAAATAAGTAAACGCTCATCAACGTTTGTTCTAGCGGTTTTCATGGAATTGTTTAATTTCGCGAAAAAAAAATATTGAAAAAAAAAAATGTATGGAGAAAAAGTGAAATAATTTTTTTTCTCGACTTGTTTAAAAGTGTTAGCAATGAAACCTTTTGTATGCTATTATATTACCTTTATTAATTAATTTCACAAATATTTTTTTCGCATATACTTGCAGCCTTGGCTAAAATTAGCATCGGAACTTTCAATATTTTTATTTCAACTATTTGTGACAATTAAAGGTTTTTCTTTATAGTCACATAATTTTCGTATATTTTCAATATTATAAATATTAATAGTCATTATTTGCCGACGATTTTTGACTTTCAATTATTTTGAAAAATAGATACAATTTAATTTCATAAATCATAATAATATTTTACTTCTTTGTTGTTAGCGCTGTTACTCTAAGCGTAGTTAGTGACAGAATGACGCATTGCCTGCTCACCTCCCCCCACACTTTTTCTCCAAGGGTCTACTGATATACATCTTCCCGAACAGGTCTTGAAAACATTTGGGAAAGATTATTCATCTCGCATCAGGTTTTGCAAGACAAACATTGCAAGTAGCTGCAGATGGAGTATCTGTAATTATCGTAGTCACTTTTCCGTCAATCATTGTCATGTGCAACTCATGAGCAACTTCGAAGTTTCCGCAACTTGAAATGAATAAATTTCGTATTTTTTCCTCCATTGCCGCCTGTTCTTGTTTAACAAAGTC
Organism: Eurois occulta; assembly: GCA_950022335.1. Taxonomy (NCBI): domain Eukaryota; kingdom Metazoa; phylum Arthropoda; class Insecta; order Lepidoptera; family Noctuidae; genus Eurois; species Eurois occulta. Next base: position 13,082,740 of record OX465480.1, on the reverse strand, counting down.
AATCGTTTCCTTCGCAAACTGAAACTTAACTGGTCTGCAATAAGATGTTGAAGATGGCTTTGGATTATTCCAAATAACAATATTTCCAGCCTCTAGCTTCAGAGGAACGAGGCTCGTCATGAACACAGAGGAGTCGTCAATTTCGGCCAGTTCACTTCTTTGCTTATAGTTGCTCTGTGCTGAAGACCCATCGAATCCCCATTTGCTGGTCAGCTTCAAATTTCCACTGGAAATGTTTAAATCGTCACCAACGACTTGCAGAATCCTTCGAGTTGTCACATCTAAAAGTGCTTGTAATTTCACCTTCACTCCATCTTCTGATATATCAATATCTTTGGCATCAGGATAACACCTCTTCTTAGCTTCTAACAACTTGTAGTAAGACGGAAGCTTCAATTGTTGTGACAATGCCGACCTTAAAGTGAGGTACTTCCACTTTGATAGATCCAATGAAGTAGTAAGGGCCAAAACTCGATCTTCCTGCATAGTCTCTTTCTTTCTGTTCATTAATAAAAATGATTCAACTTCTTCAACCTTTTCAGGTTTCTTGATAAGATGATCGATGATGCGTGCAAGAACTTCTTTCCCATTACATTTTAGCTTTGTAACAAAAGCAAAAGCGAGTTCCTCTTCCGGATAGTCGAGTAAAGTACCCGATCGCCTTTTCTTCTGCTTATTTCCCAAGTCTTCAAATGGCTTCCTTGATATGACGTCTGTAGAAGTGCCCATGTCACTAGTCGCCTTCGAAGTAGATGCAAAAGGAACAGTTGCTTCTTCTTCTGGGAAATGATGATCCAAATTTTCGCTCGCTTCAAAGATTTCGGTGAGATTTGCAGATTCACATTCAGGCCACTTAATTCTTGTCTCTAACCAGATGTGCTTCGGTCCATCGACGATTTAAGTTCACAGTGAGAGATCTTGCAAAATTCAATATTTTTTCACTATCTTCTTGCGAAATTTCAAGCGAAATGCAGTCCATAATTGCTTGATGTAGTCTTTTATAGTCCTTGAGGTCTCCTTTTCGTAGAAACATATAAATGTCCAGGTAAGTACCAAATCCAGACATGATTAAGTATAGGTAGTTTTCTTCACGTTAAAATTTTCAGGTATGTTGACTCTTCAAGGGTTGAATGTCTAATGACGCTCTAGCATTTTTTTTTTTTTTTTGGTAGGGCATCTCGCATTTCAACCTAGGAGGTTGGCTTCTGCTTAACCGGGCAAGTCCTGTGGATGCCTTGTAGTAAGGCCTCCAGCCAGGGGCACGCTCTAGCAGGAGCTCTCGTATCTTATAATATGATTCATTAGCGCGCAACTAGAGGGTATAAGACCCTTGGAGAAAAAGAGTGGGGGGAGGTGAGCAGGCAATGCGTCATTCTGTCACTAACTACGCTTAGAGTAACAGCGCTAACAACAAAGAAGTAAAATATTATTATGATTTATGAAATTAAATTGTATCTATTGTTCAAAATAATTGAAAGTCAAAAATCGTCGGCAAATAATGACTATTAATATTTATAATATTGAAATTATACGAAAATTATGTGACTATAAAGAAAAACCTTTAATTGTCACAAATAGTTGAAATAAAAATATTGAAAGTTCCGATGCTTATTTTAGCCAAGGCTGCAAGTATATGCGAAAAAAATATTTGTGAAATTAATTAATAAAGGTAATATAATAGCATACAAAAGGTTTCATTGCTAACACTTTTAAACAAGTCGAGAAAAAAAATTATTTCACTTTTTCTGCATACATTTTTTTTTTCAATATTTTTTTTTCGCGAAATTAAACATTTCCATGAAAACCGCTAGAACAAACGTTGATGAGCGTTTACTTATTTGTCCATATGATTTTTTTCAGCCTGAAATATTGACCCTGGGTCCTAAGTCCTCCATATTCAAAATCCGGACCACTGTGCGTCGTGTCAATCAGTGCCAGAATGGCGAGCAGCGAGGATCTCGGTGTTGTTGCTGCCATATCCTTTGGCTTAACTTATTTTTATTGGAAAAAGAAACAAAATTATGAACGACAGAGAAAAAGAAAAAGACTGCAAAGAAGGTGGTGGATGATAACAGTTCACAAAAATCGTACCAAGTAAGTACCTGTGTTTTCTCCGATCGTGATTCAGTGGTGTAAAATGCTTACAAAATTACCCATTTATGATTTTAGTTTATTTTTAAAAACAATTTAAACTACATTCACAGATTTTAATTAAAAAAATAAAAAATAATTTAAAATTTTAACAAAATATTAAAATTCGTAGAATTAAAAAGAATCTGTGAATGCAGTTGTTTATTGTAAATTGCTCTATTTTCAATATTTTAAGGTACTTCCCCTCGATGAAGCATCGCCGTGGGACACCCTGTGTATTTGACACTTCCAGGGCTCCTAAAATACATAATTTGTTTTTCGTTTACAGGGAGTTCATAGAAGAAATATTTGATGAGCTCTTGCATGAACCGTCTGGAGAGTTCGATAATTTTTGTCGAATGACCTTTACTGATTTTGAAATTTTGCTGAGTAAAATTTCACCGATAATTTCTAAGCAAGACACCGATTTCAGAGAAGCTATTCCAGCAAAATTTCGTCTTATCATGACGCTAAGATTTTTAGCATCTGGTGATAGCTACAGAAGTCTACACTATCTGTTTACAAGTCTCCAAAGCATCTATATCAGGAATTATACGGGAAGTCTCTAAAGCTCTTAATGAAGTTCTAAAAGATGAAGTAAAGGTAGTTATATTTTTAAGGTTTTTTATTGACAAAATAAACACAAATCACCACAAATTACTGAACTAAAATAAAGACATCAAAGACAAAAATCAGACACTGACAACAAAATTTTTGGCAAACAAAAACAATGACAATTAATTATTAGGTTCATTCATGGTTCACTTGTTTCATTAGATCCAAATGTTTCCTAATGCAATTTGTATAATGTTAGGTTTAGTCTGGATTGAGTCCGTATTTGTGGATTGTGTGTGCAGGTTGGATTGAGTACGTGTTTGCGGATTGAACATATGGAGATTGGACTGAATAAATGTCTGACTGGATTAAGTGTGTGTTTGCAGACTGAAAAGATGGGGGTTGGATTGAGTGTGCGTTTGCAGATTGAAAGGATGGGGTTTGCATTAAGAGGTCGTTTGCACATTGAATAGATGTGCGTTGATCTGAGAGTTCAACAGGTTGATTTGATGCATGAATGTTTGAAATTGGTTCGGAATATGAGCTTAAAGTACTTGAAGGTCGGCTTCGCTTCGCTTGTGATCTGCATGAAGTCGATACTGACGGTGGTCTAGAATATGGGTTTGAATATAGTGGAGATGGTGTTTCACGTCTAGGTAGCCTGCACTGAATTCTATTAACAAATATGCCATCTATTTCATACATTATTAATTTACGTTCGTCTTTGGACAGTTCTCGCAGTTTTGTAGCCAAAAGCTTGGCGTAGAGATCGCAGTCATCATCTTCTTTAATTGCAGTATGTGATTCACGTTGTCCTAAAACATTAGTCAATTGACCGAATGCTGTAGCCATTTGCTGCTCGGCTGTATTAGGTACTGAGCGACGACGGCTATTTTTTGCTTGAGTTGGCTGCATCTGTGAGGTTGGAGTCCTTGGCGATTGTAATGTTTCCATCACTTCGCTATCAGTTCTTTCGTTGTCGATAGCTTCATGTAGTTCCGGTGTTGTTTCATCTCCAAAAGGTTCCTTTGGTATATGTTAATCATGTGATTCTGATGACGTTGATGATGTCTGTAAAAAAGGTATTTTAATTAATTTAATGCTAATATATGCTATTATTATTTCAGATGCCCACAACAGCGGACGGTTGGTTAGATATCGAAAAAGGATTTAGAGAAAATTTCCACACTGTATCGGATCAATAGACGGCAAGCATATCGTAATGGAAAACCCTTATCACAGTGGAACCGAGTTTTATAACTATAAGAAGACTTTTAGCATTGTTCTAATGGCACTAGTGGATAGCAATTATAAATTTATATTTGCCGACATAGGAAGCCAAGGAAGAATAAGTGATGGTGGTGTATTCAACAATTCATTGTTATGGAAAAAAATCTGTAGAAACGAATTAGATCTACCCACACCATGTCCTCTTCCCGGATCAAATATTGATGTGCCATATGTCTTCATAGGCGATGGTGCTTTTGCACTCAGTACACATGTAATGAAACTATACCCTGGCAATCATGATTCGGATTCACAAAAAAGGATATTTAATAAATGTCTGTCCAGATCCCGAGTTGTGGTGGAAAACACATTCGGAATCTTAAGTGCAGTATTTAGAATATTTCAACGACCAATTGATCTGGATCCAGCTATTGTATCACAATTGACAATGACATGTGTACTGCTACACAACTTTCTCAGAAACAGTAAAAATTCCGCAGCAAGATATACTCCTCCAGGAACGTTTGATGAATAAGATGATAACGGCAATCTGACAAGGCCTGGATCGTGGCGAACAAACATCATCATCATCTGCCTAGCCTTTTCCCAACTGTATTGGGGTCGGCTTCCAGTCATGCCTGATTTAGCTGAATACCAGTATTTTACGCAGAGCGGCTGCCTACCAGACCTCCACAACCCATTAACTGGGTAACACGGTATTTCATGGCAAGACTGGAGTCAGATTTACTGGCTTCTGACTATCCGTAACGACTGACAAAGATCAACCAATGACAGCCGGGACCAACGGCTTAACGTGCTTTCCGAGGCACGGAATCATCTTTTTATCCGACAATCAGGCGATTCAAGCCTGCAATGTCCTAACCAAACTGGAAACAACTTCACAAAGTATGCTTCCCGTAGGAATCGAACCCACGACCACCGGCTCACAAGGCAAACGCCTAAACCACTCGACCACGGAGGCAGTTTAACAAACGCAGGTGGATATAACGCTATAAGAGATTTGCCAATGATAGCACGAAGATCACCTCTGAACGCTAGAGAAATCGGGGACGAATTTTCTTCATATTTTTATAGGGCTATCCACTAACAATGTACCTACCTACATATTATGTTAAAATTATATAAATGTATAACTTTTTTGTTTTAACGCATGTAGAATAGAAAAAACTGAAAAATAAATGACACAGGCGGGACTCGAACCCATGACCTCCGGCGTACCGTGCCGCCAGGAAAAAAAAACTAACTATTTTTATCAAACTAATATGTACCTACTAAGTTACTAATACTAATAGTTTTATTTAAATATAATGATTAAAACATACGAAACTAATTTATTTACCTCTTCTGTGTTGAGTATAGCCTACTGGTATAAACAGGCAGCAGAAAGGACTCCATTATCTGGTATGCAAACCAAATGGGTTCATATGTCTCGTCACTCCCTGAAAAATATGATTAATCACTAAAATGTTGTACCACATACGGGAATCAAACCTGGGACCTTCGGATTTGAAACCAAACCAATCTTGGCCTAAGCTTAGGTAAAATAAAAATAAATAATTAACTAATTAATTTTTATTTTTAGCTTTTGAAACGGTGCAACTGTACGTAAAGTAAACATAAGTACCTACCTGCACCAGATCGCATAGATTCTTTTTTTTTCTTCAGATGGCGCCTAAATGTTCCCATTAGGGCCTCCTTTTCTACCATCAATCTACCAATTTTCGTCCAAGCATCATGAATTTTTTTCTTGTCCTTATGGAATTTATGTCCGGGGTTCCATAATACTTCTTCTTCCTGGTAATATTCCAGGAACATCAAAATTGTCTCGTTTGACCATTCCGCCATGTTGTAATCTCCGATCGTAACGACTTTCATAGCAACGTTGAATGAAGATCCACTCGTCGCGAAAGCGCGGGAGAGACTGACTGCCCGCGCGCGTGTAAACAGTCACCGGGCGCCCGCACATTCATCCTTTGAACTTTGCCAAAAAACCGACACTTGCCCGATTCGCGGCATTCACGTTCACAGGCACGCGCCTGTGAACGTGACTCACGGGCTCGGGCGTACCGTTTACACGCTCGTGAATGTGAATGTGCACGTTGAAAGCGCGCGTGTGAACCTACCTTTAAATGTTCTGCCATTGCAACAAAATTATGCATTTTAACGTAAAAAACACGTCGCTACTCGCACGCGTTGCGCAGGAATCTGTGCCGGCACTATAACGAGAGTGCAGAGCAGGGCAGACACATATCTGCGTCGCACGTGCCTGCGCCGCAACGTACGGAGCACTCGGTACTTTCATGCATTACAAAATCTGCTCTGCTCTGCGCTGCGGGGATCTGCGTCGCCTGCGTCCTAGCATACGCCTAGCCTAGTCTTCTTTCTTTTAATTTTAGATTGCAACGACAGTTTGAAAAATAACAATAATAACTGGCGCAAACCTGTAGTACTTGATACTAACGACTGCAGGGAGGTATGGCAGAGTAAGGAGCTTCACGGACGCTTTTTCCGGGCCCTGCATGGGCCCGATGTAGACCTATCAGCGTCCGTAGCCTGGCTACGTTCCGTGGACCTCTTCGGGGAAACTGAAGGTTTTGTCTGTGCAATTATGGATGAAGTTATGTTGACGAATAACTACCGGAGATTTATTGTGAAGGACGGCACGGTTGACATATGTCGGGCATGCCACCGTCCAGGCGAATCAATCCGTCACATTATCTCCGGGTGTTCTCGTCTGGCTAACGGAGAGTACTTGCATAGACACAACCTTGTAGCCAGGATTATCCATCAGCAACTTGCTCTAAAATACAATCTTGTTGAATCGGAAGTTCCGTACTATAGGTATGTGCCCGACCCAGTTCTCGAAAATGGCAATATCACATTGTACTGGGATCAATCCATCATCACTGACAGGACTATTGTAGCCATAAGCCTGATATAGTGGTGGTGGATCGATCAGAGCGGCGCGCAATGATTGTTGACATTACGGTCCTACATGTCAGCGATCATTGTGCCAATAGTCGTGTCAGCCCATGACATAATTACCAAGAGCCTCGACCAATATCTCAGGAGGCTCTCGTTAGGCAGCTGGATCAAGGGCTTGATTCAGAAAGCGGTACTTCTGAACACGGCTCGTATTGTTAGGAGGTTCCTCTCTCTGGAGCCCTGACTGCCGGTAGCTTGGACCCTGTTCCCGATACCGGTGGGATACTATTTTTTATATTTTTAAATGTTTTTTTTTTATAATTTTTGTTACTTAAAACATTTAAAAATGTAAATAATATGTTAAAAGAATTAATAAAGAGAACAATAATGATTTTAATTCTTTGTTTTTATTTTAAAATAAAAAATATGAACAAAAAGATAAAATGAAAATTTTATATACACGGTTAATTTTACATCGTTCTGGAGCCGAAACACAGTAAGTTCAGTCGAGTAATAGTTACCATTGGCATTGTTATTGTTTTTTTAAGACATCAAATAAAGAGAAATTTATCACTTTTATTTTGCCATTGGAGTTAAATCTTAGTAGCGTTTCCACTATTTCATTCATAATCGCAATATCGTACGCGATCCGCTATGACGTATCGCGGCACAGCTGTGCGTGTGCGAGTCAGGTGAGCGGATCAATTGACGTCGGACGAATTTAATAACCGGCTAGCAAGGTAAGTTCATTTACCTACGTCATGATCTCTCGTTTGTATCAGAAGCACGGCACGGTCGGAAGCAGTGCACAGCCACTATCACATCTCTTCGTTATCGAGAGAAATTTCACCACTCTTGCATCACGAAATCGCTAGTAGGTACTATTACCTATACAACTAGACACCGATACGACGCGACGAGTACGCTTGGGAGTTGTCTTGAATCGAGTGTCGGTCGACCAATCGAGCTCGTAGGGACTTAATAAGCATACCTACCTACCATATTATGATTCATAAAATAATACTGCCTAAAACATTTTTTTTTTGCGGTAATGCTGGCGGCTTCTACAAAGGCAGGCAATTCGAACAAAAATGAATCGTTTCGTCTTTCGAATAGAGTTCATTATTAGTTGCGAAGTATTTCATATTCCAACCTAATACCTCCAATACATCCTGGTATTGGAGGTATTGGGTTGGAATTAAGACCTTATTTTTATAAAGTTAACCGTGTAATTCAGTTGTGCATCTTTGTAAAGTCATTTCGACAATTAAAAATTAAATAATTTTTTCCTTTTTACTAACACTAGTTATTAAGTTATTTTGTTGAAACTAACACTATGGACTCGTGTCTGAAATAAAGAATTTGAATTTGAACTTACTTGACAATAGATTTCTCAGAATAATTTTAGTAAACTGCGTACTTACCTAGTTTGTCTTACTTAATTCGTTTTTCGTATTTTTATTTGTGTGCCAATTTATCTATCGCATATGTATTTTATCTTATTTACGGACTTATTAGATTATTTACACTTCCCTGTATCGAAGCAACTGCTCAAAATGAAGTCCACTTTGTCACACGCCATACAAAAACCGGCACGTTTAATTAAATATTCTTTTAATTTAGCTAATGTGTCTCTGTCACTTTTCACAATATTAAAAGCGTCCACTATCGCACTTCTTAACTCATCTCGAGTCGTACGCTCCTCGAAATACACTAGTCTTTTCATTTCGGACCACAAATAAAAGTGGTGGGGGGCTACCCCCATTCCCATCCCCACACCGCGGAACCCCATAGTTATGGAGATATCCATGGTTAAAGTTTAGAGGTTATGTTAGGTTAAAACACTAATTTCCATCAATTTGAACTCTAATTTAAAAAGATTTATGGGGTGGGGAGGGCGAGGGTGGGAGGTGCCTACCCCCCTGTACCAACCCCACCCCGCGGAACCTCATGGTTACGGAGACATCGTGATACCGTGGTTAAAATTTTGAGGTGAGGTTAGGGTATTTTTCGGATAGAATAAAACACAAGGAATATTATTATTGTTATACACTTCAGAGCAATAAAATCGCACACCTCTTGTAATTTGGTTTATAACTGTTTTTTTTCTTAAATCTAAAGATATTGGGTACAAATCATTAGGCAAAATTAAAGAATACAAGCTTAGCTTTAAAAAACACAAAATTAAAATCATTGACCGTCACGTAACTTACAGAAACCAGCCGTACACCAAATTCCCCAAATTCACCCGTTAGCATTGTCACTACTTACACTCCTTACCCGCAGGTATAAAAGGGTCGGTTTTTTTGGAATTCCAATCTTCCCCACGTCCCTTGCCAGAGCCAGCCGGCGAGCTGAGTCAGTAGCTTTAAATTAGCCCCTAACTAATTTAAACCAGATCCAGCCTGTCCCCTTGCTGTCCTCCCCAGCGACGCCCTAAGCCGAGGCTCGTACCCCACAGGGGGTGTCCTTAGCGAGTGGTCGCTTAGTTTATAAGTTTTAGTTTTCACGCCCCTGGCTGGAGGCCTTACACTCAAGGCATCCACAGGACTTGCCCGGTTAAGCAGTAGCCAACCTCCTAGGTTGAACTGCGAGATGTCCTTCCCAAAAAAAAAAAAATGAATTCAAATCAGTTGCAGGTCAACGTGATAACATCTATACTGAAAGCATACGGAAAAATATGGATACCACGCCCGCAGAAGCAGCTCGAAGCAGGCCTTAATCAAAGTTGCTCGATGACTAAATTTGAGCCGCTACCCTGTTTGCGGTGTGTACCAGAGGTTTCAAGAGACCGGTGGCTACATTCGGCGACCAGGATCTGGCCGGCGACGAAGAACATCAGAGCGTGATGACCGCTTTCTTGTGTCGAGGTCTTTAAGAAATCGGCAACTGAATGCGGTTCAACTGGGACAAGAGCTTCGAGAAGTTCGCAATGTCAGTATAAGTCGGTGGACAGTCAGAAGAAGACTTGGTGAAGCAGGACTGAATTCACGTCGCCCAGCAAATGGTACCAAATTGACCACAGCTCACCGACAAGCCCGACTACAATTTGCCAGGGAAAATTTAAATTGGACGTATGACCAATGGCGGTCTGTTATGTTCTCTGATGAGTGCAGAATGACATTACATGGTCATGATGGACGCTCTAGGGTCTACAGAAGGTCATCAGAGCGATTTTCACAATGCTGCATAAGCGAACGTGTGGCTTTTGGCGGTGGATCGTGTATGTTTTGGGGTGGCATAATGTTGGACACTAAAACTGACATTGTATTCATCACTGGAGCGAATACCGGCCCGAGATCGAGAGGTTTGACGGCTGCACGATACGTCGATGAAGTGCTCGAAGGACATGTGAGGCCGCTTGCGTGGCTTATGGGAGAAGATTTCCTCCTAATGCACGACAACGCGAGACCGCATGTCGCTAGAACAGTTTGCGACTACAGGGAAGACGTTGGAATAACCGCGATGGAGTGGCCAGCTCCTAGTCCTGATCTCAATCCGATTGAGCATGTCTGGGATGAGCTAAAAAGAAGAGTTCGAGCAAGAAGCCCTGTTCCTACGCGCCTCCGAGAGCTTCAACTTGCCATTGAAGAGGAGTGGAACGCTATACCACAAGATTTCATGGTAAAATTAATACGGTCCATGAAAAACCGATTAAGAGCTGTAATTAAGGCTAAGGAATACACCTTATTAATAAACAATTTGATCAAGAATTTTGAGTTTGATTTTCATTATTTCTTAATTAAGCGAAATTGGGTAATTTTACCCGTTTGTTGGGTTTTGTGCCGTAAAACCTCTTATGGGTATTTTTCACACTGTATTTGATATCATTAGACAGGTAATGAGACTAAAGGTAATGAGATAGACTTTCAATTAGTGTGTGTGTTTTTTTTAATATTTATTCAGATTCATGAAAAAAAAACTGCCTTAACAAAAAAAAGTCGAGGTGTGCGATTTTATTGCTCTCAAGTGTATTAATCATATTTGTATACATGCTTTTAATGGCATTAATTAACTCCTCGAATGAATTCAAATATTCGTTAACGTTTCGCCTCCATGTGCACTCCCACAACCATTGTGAAAAATTTTGTTTATTTTGTTTTTGTCTGAATTTTTGTTTCAATCCTCTCCACTGGCTCTCTATTCGTTGAGTGTGTGTCCCATCTGGTGCCACAAACTTATTAGTCGGGTCGCTAATGGTTGACCCGTTTATGTGTATAGCCATGCTGAGGAAGGCTCAGATATGCTCTCCAAAAGTCTGTATGAATGATAGAACCTTCCTCAACATGTTTTTGTATTAGTGGCACGAGCATTTCTGCAGACCTATCATTATCTGGACACCTCCTGCCGCAAATCATCACCGCCGTCTTCTATCATGCCAATAACCCAATGGCCCTCAATATGTCGACCACGATTAAATTTTCTTTTTCCAAATTTGGATTCGTCAATTTGGGCAACTTTATTGGGGCCACCCCACCTATCTTCCCTTCGGCCCTTTAGTTTTCCAGCTCATAAATTGTGACAGTCTCCCGACAATAACTGAACCAGCCCGCCACGGTTCTTGTAGAGACTACCGGACCATCATCGCATATCAATTATTTTTGAGTTTGATCGTATGTCAGTCCCTCACTGAAGGCATACATTATTTGGAAAATAAAAAAAGGGACAACCGTGCGTTCTTGAACCACGTTACATTAAGCACGGGAGAGTTGTTTTGCCCTGCAGTTGCTTTTTCGGCATCTTAATTTACCAACTTGCCCAGATAATGTCATTGGTGACTTATGGTATGAGCATAATTTTGTTCTAGGGATGAGTCCTCTCTCCTCAGCAAACTGACCACACTGGTCATATGTTCCCAGTTTGGAGAAAATCTTTCTCCAGTTCCACATAGATCTGAAACAAATAAAAAAATAATCTCTGTTATAAAAAAAATAACCACAAAGGCTAACCTTATCCGTGTCGAGGTGCCCTAAACACTACCCTACCTGCCAAGATAGGTCGACGGAGCCCCGCTCCGCGGGGTAAAATCTGCAGATTAACAACTCACACTAGCAATAACATAAATACAATAATTAAAAACTTATCTTAACTCATCCGAGCAAGGATTGTTTCTTGTCCTGGTTGACCCAGTAGGCCTGGGCATCGCAGGAAAAATGTCCTCATCCTCGTCCTCCGAAGAACTAGCGATAGCTGGTAAGCTACCACTAGAGCCCGCTGCTACTCCACTAGGACCAGCAACCGGTTCGTCGAGGACCGACGACACACACGGGAGCACAAGTGGCTCATTTGAGTCCAACACTTGTACTCGCGCAGTAGGTTCAAGCGGCTCTATTGAGTCCATCACTCGCGCACTACAAGAAGGCACAGGCACTGAAGAGGAGATCGTAACAAGCGGCTTATTTGAGTCCAACACTTGCACATCACTCGACTCTTCAGACACAGATGCATGGGGCTTCGGAGACGCCATGGTAGTCATACGAACGCAACTCGCCAAGGCAACAAACGAACGATGACTGACACTGAAGAATAGAATACAAAAAAAAATAGCGTCGCTTCATGTTCCGTTCCATAGAGTAAAAAAAAAAAAAATGATATTTTTTATGTAAAAAAGTCAACGTAATTGCATAGTACAGCGCGTTTTCGGTGCACATCATTATCAAATTTACATTTTATTTTTTTAATTTAATTTACTATGAAAAAATATAATTATATTTAAAGATATAATAAAATTGAGTGAAACACACCTCCTCCGTCAACGGAACATAAAACGTCAAATTTGACATCTACCATGACAATATATCTGTCAAAATTGCGTGTTATTTTTCAATTTATATGGAAAATTTATAAAATAAATATCTCGTAAACCGTGAGTTTCCGCACCTTAAAAATTTGTAAAAAGCTCTGTTTATGAGTACTATCTACAAAAAAAAAAAAAAATGAACTTCCAACTCGACGGCCCATAAAAGAAAGTTTTGTCCAAAAAAATAGTCCCAATCGTTTCGAGGTCGATGATCGAGTTAAAGGTATTCGGTTCCATAACGACCTAAAAATAACCGTGTATATTGATAAAACAATGAACGTGAAAGGGATATAGGTAATTAATTTCCCACTTAGTATTTACCGAAATGGATATAGGGAAGATATTTCCCACCTAGTTGAGACATGCAAAACTAGCACAAAGTTTTCCTTTTATACACTGTTTATACCATCATTATATCAGAAATATAGTCTACTTACAGAAATAAGGACAGTTACGTACTTACAAGATTTTTTCTGCACGTCAGACGAAAAACACTTCACAACAATTCTAATTTAGAGCTAAATTGCCGAGAAAAACTGACCTCGTTTGAACTGATTTTGACGTTTAGGCATCTGACATTTAGGAAGAAAGTGTTGCAAGAAAAATTTAAAAAGTATGGTATATTTTTTGATGGATCGAAATAATTTCAAGTATCGATTATCCATTAATTATAAACTACCAATATGTAGATCATTGTCGGGTGGGAAATAATTTCCCTATATTTGAATAAGGGATAAAGAAGTAATTGATCGATTGAGTTCGGGCGCGTTTTCGCTCTACGGTGATCATCATTGACTATTGTATGATTAACGATAAATTGCCACTGTCTCTCGTGATATCCTATTTTATAATATTACTGCATAATGTACTCTTTGCTCGTGAGTTATCTTTTCACCACTTACAACTAGCTTTTAAAACTTTTTGTCGTACATTTTCTTCCATCTGCAGCCCTTATAGGCTTCTCCTGAATTTTTTAATTTTTTATTCTTATCATCTTGTTTTTCGTTCAAATTTTGTTTAACATTGTATATTGTAATCAGATTAATGATTAAGGATGTAATTACATTTTGTAATCATCAATCAAGATTACAGATTACGGAAATTAATCAAGAAAGTAATCATATCGGTGATTAATGATTATTAGTTTGTAATCGTTATTTTGATTACTTTTTTGATTGATGCATACTAACTACATTCAGGAATTCGAAAAATAAAATCATTAACATTGTAAATCATCTTTATTTTTTGATCAGTCTCATGAATTAAACATTTTTTTAATGATTATTATACTTAAGAAAACAATCAAGAATTATTTTTATGTGTGCCATGTGTGGCTTAAATTAGATTTTAAAAGCACCCTCTTTTCAAACATCTCATCCGAAAGTCTGTGTGATTTAGGTAAATTGGTCATGGTCGCATATGAGAAAAGTCTTTCGACAGGACCCGATGACGGAAGAGGTGTGTTATATTTTTTAAAAACACGTTTAATTTCAGGGTATCGATTTAACATCGATACATCCCGATCCTGGTCCGCTAAAAAATGAGAAATAATGGCATCTGCCTTTGAGCGTTGTATTTGGTACATATCTCCCGAATCAGGCTCTGAAGAATCAGTGTCAAACACAAAATAGCTGTCTTCATATATGTATACAGGCTGTTAGTGTAAACACCGTTATCCTTGAAACAGTTTGTTCAGAATCGGCTTCTGAATCGATTTCCGTCATCAAAAATAGGTGTTAAATTTTGACGGAAAAATCTTTTAAATGACTTAAATTAGAAACACAGTAACATGACAAATTAATACAATCCTTAATTCAAGGAAATTGAAACCTTAACTCAGAGCAATAAAGGCTACATAAACGCACGACATTATTTGTATTTCGCTCACAGGTCGTAATACACACACGTAAATAATATCAATGCATTTTACAATTAAGGTAGTGTGCGTCAAATAAAATAGGTAATTTACAGGAATTTCAACTTTATCTCCAATGAGTAAGGCTTGTTTGAATGCACGACCAAACTTAGTGCGGTCATCAGAGTAGCCCTACACAACACAAACAAATTTTAGGCATTAATACAAAATAAAATTATTGAATTTGAAGAAATTTGGAACTTATTGCAAAGAAATAAAGCATTTGTCGGCAACCTCTTTGACGTTTCTGCGAAATGCCGACATACGCGCCGCCCCTACCGCCGAATAACATGAGTACCTAACATTAAAAAGCTAGTCATCCGCCGGTAGCGACCTAGTGTAGTTGTTCTTCAGTTTACTTCCGTGACATTTTTGATCCCGTGCGCGATGGCTTTCCGGTACACCAACGTACAATACACGGAGATGGTGAGAACCCTGGCTCGCTGTCTTGATAATGTCGCGTTAGCTTGTCGGGAGTTCAATTACCGTTTTGGCTGCAGTGTGAGTGCCAGGACGATGCTGGCTGCAACTCAGCGACTGAGGGACTCGGGAACGTTCCTTCCTAATACGGCTTTGGACAGAGGGACGAATGTGCGGACTACTCGTCTGCAAGAGCGTATTCTCGACCATTTCGACGAACATCCAGAGGACAGCTCGAGAGAAACAGCACCCCAGTTCGACTGTAGTCACATGTACCTACGTGTGGCGAACGTTGCGTGCTGATGGTGAACACCCATACCATCTTCGACGGTGTCAAGACCTAACGCCGCAGCGGAGGACCTGTGCCGTGGCCTACCAGATCGCCAGACTTAACACCGTTAGACTTTTTTTTGTGGGGTCGCATAAAATCGCTCGTGTACGTCAGTCAATCTACAAGTGTCGAGGAGCTAAAAACATAAATTCAACAAGCATTTGTGACGGTGAAAAGTGATGCTGAAGTGCTTACAAAATTGAAATACAATTTAAGAAAGCGTGCTAATAAGTGCATAGAACAAGGCGGCGGTCATTTTGAAACTTTAATGAAAGTGGATCGCAGAAATAGTGCAAATTAAAGACCTAAGTGTTAAGTGTAAATAGTCCAGTTCTGTAAGTACCTACTTCTTCCTATCAATATCTACGATTGTATTGTAACACTCCCTCGTCTCTGCATATTTTTGTAGTACAAACAATAAACTGGACCTACCTAAACACAACGAACTTATCAGAGGGATCGCGGGATTCGCGGGGGTGCAATCTTGAAAGATAGGAAGCAGCGGCGCGCGGCGCGGTGCGTAGAGACTAAATTCAAAGCCTGTGAAAGTTTAATAGAAAAAAAAATTACCTACACGATCAAATCGCTTAACAATATCACATCTAGCTAATGTTCGGTAGGTAATTTAACTAACGTTCATACGGCCAAAGGTAATGCCTACATTAGAACTAGGCACTCACCGTTGGCGCCGCTAAAATGGACTTTAATAAAACAGTTTGAATTAGAGCGCGTTTAATAAAACAGTTGATGTAAGAGAATTTAAACCGTCCGTCCAAATAATAAGGCTTATTGAAATGCACGATCGATTTGTATTCCGCATGTCTCACTAATTGATTTGTTGAGAAATGTCGAAATAGGTAGTAGACAATTTTCTGGTCCCTACGAGCTTACGTCCTTTGCAAATGTACCTACCGTAAGAATAATGTGAAAGATAGAATGCACAAAACCGGCGACCCTTTGAGATAGCGCGCGCGCGCTACCTCCGGGCTGCCGGCCGGCCATATTCAAAGTAAGTAGGCGCAGCGAAGTTTGCTGTTCGTGATTAAAATCTTGTAAGCACTGATTTTTGTTTCACGTAATTAGCAGTAAACACGCTTATCAGAGGTAGTTAATAATATCGC
Organism: Eurois occulta; assembly: GCA_950022335.1. Lineage (NCBI taxonomy): Eukaryota > Metazoa > Arthropoda > Insecta > Lepidoptera > Noctuidae > Eurois > Eurois occulta. The sequence continues at coordinate 13,066,295 of OX465480.1, read as the reverse complement.
GAAAGTTACGCATTTGAGATAAATACTTTTTACCCGCGTGTGCCACACGGAGTCCGGGCGCTTCGCCCTTCGTTAGTTTCGTAGTTCGGGTAAAAAGTCGCGGTTGTAAATGCATCCCCGTTAAGTACTAAGCGTAAAGTCTTAGATTCATGTTGATAATTTCACTTGCTAGAAAATTATCAATCATTACACTGTAAACTCAATTAAGTACCTATCAAGTTACCTATTCATTCATAATATCAGTCTGTGACATTTTCGGTACGTAGTAAAATTCGTTCATTGAACTAACGCACATCTAATGCCTACAGCTATGGTCAGCTGGCGGGCGCTCGAATGTGCGTGTCGCGTCGGCTGCTAACATTGCATGAGTGTGTTAGTACTTAAAACGGACGGCCAGTGCAGCAGGTCAGCGCCCTTTGCGCCTAGTATCCATGAATTTACGGACGGTGTCGGACAGAAACTTCTTACATTTTTGAAAGAAAATTACGTTTATTTATTTTTAAATTCAGATAAACATTTTTATAATTAAGCCAACTACCTATAGTTTTAGTGACAACGGTGTTTACACTAACAGCCTGTATTGTTATTAGGTGTGACTTGAAGCGTTTCAGGTACCTCATGGATTTCCTTGATTACAGCTCTTTTAAAAATAAATTTGATTCTGGAATGGTATTCTATATTAACACAAGCAAGCCATTTGTCCTTGAATCTGGGGTAAGACATTGCAGCAACTGCTGCATTTTGAGCTACTTTTGAGGAGAAATCAAAAAACTCCGCAAATCGCGTTTCTACGCTCTCCAAATATTTCTTTACCAACATTTGACAAAAAGTAAGAAATTATCTATTCAGTTTTTGCAACTTTTTGCGCAAAGATACTAAACATGGCAATAATATACCGTAATACATGTCTTGTTCGCCTTGTAATATATCCAGGGCCTCTGCTATTGGTTTTAAACAACGCAAGTATTCCTTTATGTAATGGAAATCATTATCACGTAAAACGTTTGTCATTCCTAATGCCCCGTGCAGCTGTACACTCTTCTCCTGTATTGATGCAATTTGTTTCAGTGAATCATAAAGGCTGTTCCATCTAGTGATTCCCGGTTTGGAAAGGGTATGACCAACAATGTCAAGTATTATTTCAGCCGATTTAGGCCGGCCGGCGGAGTTCCACAAGTTGTTGCATTTTTTAATAACTTGATTATGAATATTGCCAATACTTGTGTCGTTATTTCGTAATACTTTATTGGCGTCCGTAGTGGCACATAAGTTTAGCTTGTGTGCAAAACACCTTAAATGTACAGGCAATTCTAGTATTATTGACTGTGGAATAATATTTTCGTCAACAGCTAGCGGATCAACTTCATTATAAGTACTAAAGTGTGCCACAGAAATGACCTTGATGTGAGAATCTTCTTCGAGGATAGAACTTTCTGCGGGTTCTGAATTGTCATCAATGTTATGAGTAAAATGTTCACAATTTTCCACGTCTATGCTAAACTCTTTAAATGCTTTTACAAAATTACTACCGTTATCAGTAACTGTAGCCAGCACTTTCCGGGAGTCGAGACCAAATTCAGCATGTACTGCTTCAAGTAAAAGAGCTATACGGTCGTAGCTGTGCGTACCTGAAAATCTTCGACAAGCCAATGTTTCCGACTTCCGTTTCAGATTTGTGTCGAGCCAGTGTGCGGTAACGCCCAAAAAACTTCTTGTTTTTGCCGACCAGATATCGGCAGTTGTGCAGACTTCATCTACATCGCGCAATTCACTCTTGATTTTTGTAATTTCCTTATTAAAGTAATCATCAATCAATCGACCCAAAGTTCTTCTACTGGGAACGTTCAATCCATTTGCAGAGATATTAAAATCACCAAAGATTTTTTTAAAAAGTGATCGTCTATTGCTTGTAAAGGAATCATAGAATGAATAAAAAACTTTAACATATTTTCATTAAATTGGTCCTGTGAAATCGTTCGATCAGTAGGTACATCACTAGTACTACCATCTCTAATATCTGGTTGCAGTTGGTTGGATGTTCTAGTAGACAGTTTATTTTTTTTTCATAGTTTTCAAGTAACTCTAAACTCGTTGTGTGTTTCTTCCCCGTGTCTTCGTTTGAGATGAGTTACAAAATTTGATGTAGAATTATTAAAACCACTAATTTTTACTAGTTTTGGCCGACGTAATGTACAAATTGCCACTTTCTTTTTGCTCGTAGACTCCGATTCTGAATACGTAAAAAAATTTCCATCAAGAATGCATGGTAATGTCTCAAGTTGTTCATGGTGCACGGTTTCAGATTCTGAATTAGTAGATAAAGACGAAAAAGAACTTGACGCCATTTTACAATAAATACTGATTTTACAATAATAATGTTTAAACACCAAAACACATAGGCCAATACGTCACGGTTTAGACTCGTGAATCAATTTACGTTTATATCCTTGCGCACTATTATACAGACTGACTGCTTGCGCTATGGCAAGATGCGGGGCGCAGGCGGCGGACGATTGGCTTACCGGCCGTACCCCGTACCCCACCCAACAACCGCACCCCGCGTGCCGTATCTTCGAAATGCAATTGAGCACGCAGAAATTCTTTTTCGAATTTACTTAAGGATTTAAATAACGAAAGAGTCCAAAACGTCCATGACATTCAAATTGGATCAGAAGTTTTTAGAAAAACGCAGACATACAAGATACATACTGATTTAATATAGAACCGCATTTATTAAAAATATGCTTAAAAAATTAATCAAATCTACCCATGTAATTAAGATTACTGACTATTGTAATCAAAACTAATGATTACAAATGTAGTCATGATTGAAAGTAATCAAGATTAAAAGTAATCATGATTGATGTATTCATGATTACTTTCAATCAGATTATTAATCCGATTACAAAAGTAGTTGATTACGCCCAACTCTGAATGATGGTATGTTTTAGCATAAATCTTAAATATCCTGAAAATACAGCATATACACAGACAGACTACTAGCAAACATTTATTAATCCATTTGTTTTTCTCTTTGCAGACCCTTGCAGATGCAGCCAAATTGCAAGCGCAGGCAAATATGACGCTGGCAAGCGCCATAGAAAAATTATGTAATAAATAAAAAACTTTACTGTCAAACATTTTTTATTTCTAACAATAAAATTATTAATTAAAACAGGTATTGATGAGACGCCTTTGAATTCTTTCTGCAACTGCTCTGCCAGTGCCAGTAACTATAACAAAATATATAATCAATTGGGTAATAAGAAAATATTTTGAAACAGGAATATTCAAGTTACTTAAAATGCATTATTGTTACCTGTATCTTCAAGATCAACATCATTAAATACATCATCATTTGTTGATGTGGTGGTGGCTTCTGGTTCTTCCACCAACCTGTGTCTGATTCTCATGTTGTGAAGAACAGCACACGCATTTATTATAAGGCCTGCACGATAGGGCTCATACATCAACTGGCGTTGAAGTGAGAGACACCGAAACACTGATTTGAGCACTCCAAAGCATCGCTCTACTATATTCCTTGCAGAGCAGTGAGCATCTGTATAGCGACGCTCTGGAGTACAAATTTGTCGATGTTTTAGTGGAGTCATCAGCCATGGCTCCAGTGGATATCCATCATCACCTAAAAAATTAAACATTGAAAGTATATTCAGCAGCAGCAGTCTTATTTGCACCCTCTTCCAGACAACCTTGGCACATAACTTACCAAGTAACCATGTGCGGCGGTCCCCATCATCAAAAGAACGCTTCATGGCTGTTCGCACAGGAGAATTTGCCCATATATGTGCATCATGGCTTGCTCCTGGCCATCGAGCATTTATATTTTGAATGATCCTCATCATTGGGTCACACACCTAAAACAATACAAAATGTTCCTACTTTGTACCTACCGGGACACATTTTTACTTATGTAAATTGATGAAACAATAGCTATGAAGGTAAACTTACAACTTGTACATTCAGTGAATGGCCCTCATGGTGACCATTCACGTAGGCCTCCTCGTGAACCTTTGGAGCTAATATTTTTACATGACTGCAATCAATAGCCCTTTCCTTCGCCAATCATCGCTCTTCCTGGCTTATGGGGAACTTGATATGCTTCCGTAATATTTTTTTATTTATTGCATCGGTCACAGCATGTATGCAACGGCTAACAGATTTTTGGGTCATGCTGCAACCCCACTGCATGCCAGTAGGCCACTGATAGCAGCCACTTGCATAAAATCGGAGAGCCGTCAGTATCTATTTGGAAGGAACTAAAAACAAGAGTGACAAAAACATAAATCAATTGGATTATTACAAATTCATTGCATCTGCATGCATTTTCGTGGCATCAGCTTGTTGCCTTGCTACTGCAGCAAGATCCTGCAAAGAAAAACACAGGCGGATTGAGATATGTTTGCTAGTTTTCTGTTATAATTATGCTGCTGACCCTCCAAAATACTATAACATGACATTAAACCTGTTTTCACGAAGAGTTAGGCAGGTGACATATATTAGATATATCATACTAGAATATATTCAAAACTTATTTCATATAACAGTTGGCACAGAAAAAGTACCTATGAAATAGACGATTAAATTGTAGTTTTGAATATATTCTAGTATTTACTTATATTTCAGGCGAAAGCGTACTTCTCGTGTAACGAGTGGCCAAGTAGCCCTCTTAACATCATTAGAAGCCCGTCCACATTTATTTACCCGTAAATTTACCGGCCTTCAGGGCCGGGAAAATTTTGACGAGGGCTGGAAGGAGGTGACTGCGGAGTTGAACCAGCTGCCAAATGGTTCGATTAAATCAGCAGAACAATGGATGACGGTTAATTTTGCAACCAATAGCAACATACAGGTCCAATTTTACTTCTATTATTTACTTGGAATTGTTTATCTTCCCTATACGTTTGGCGAGACTTAAAGAGCCGGGCCTGCAGTAAAGCAGCCCGGCTGAGAAAAGAAACTTTACTGACTGGCAGCCGAGCCATCACCAGTGCTCCGCTGACTGAGGTAGAAAAGAGAATTGTGTCCCTAGTTGGTGGGGAATACACCCTTGGTACCGAGTGTCCAGACTCTATGCCGGAAGAGTTTGTGAGTTTTGATAATCCTTTGTAGTGTGTCATACATGATACGCTCTTCCAGTCTTACCAAGGGGTATAGAATTACCCAGTATTAACTGGGTTGTGGAGGTCAGATAGATAGTCACTCTATGTAAAAAAAATATATACGGTCGAATTGAGAAACCTCCTCCTTTTTTTGAAGTCGGTTTAAATACTAGCATTTAGCTGCATCTGGTTAGACTGGAAGCAGCCCCAACTAAGTTGCGGAAAAGCTAGGCAGATACATGATACGCAACATTATACCTTCTGCGATATGAAAAATAAGTAATCAAATCATAAATATCATTATAATTTTAATCATTTATAGATGATACAAAATGAAAGAGATATGGAGCTCACAAGGGAGGTACCAGGTGGTGGTGCCAGTGAGGTCATCAGCCTACCTCTAACTCAATGTGAGTTTTTGAAATTTACTGACAACAAATGGGCATTCTGTTTCAATTTTCATTAAATATAGGATTATAATAAATTATTATTAATTACAGACTGTGAATTGGAGGTCATTGATGTGGAGGACCCTAGTGGCAGCAGGGCCACAGTCATAGCTGGTGCACCATCACCACCACCACCAACTGAACAATTACTATTATCACCCAGACTGTCGTCAGCTCCTCAAATAAGTAAGTTTGAGTACCTATGTATTGTATTTCTCTTGTAATGTTATCCACTTACCCAGCTGCGGCAGAGCATATAACTAGGATTTTTAAAATGTGTATTAATCATTTCAACAGTGAGTCAAACACCTCAACCTGCAACCACCAGAAGAGAGAGGTCCATTAGAAATAGGAGTAAGATTAAATTTAAATTACCATGTACTGTCAGTATTAACATAAAAATAAGGTGAATTAAAGAACAAATGTCTTTTTCAGATCTGAATCCTCGCCGCAGTGTCGCTGACCAATACGATTCAGCTCGGCAAGGTTTTACTGCAATTGCAGCGTCAAATGCTGAAGCGATGAAAGTATGTTTTAGCACAAATTTGGTTTACATCAATATTCATTCTTTGCATAACCCTTTGGTAAAATAGGTGTAATATGTTATGGTATTCTGAAAATTCTACAGCTTACTAGAGAGAATTTAGCAAATCTATTTGTATTTTTCTTTGCAGATGCTTGCAGCTGCAGCTACCACTCAGGATGAGGCTGCAAAACTTCATGGTGAGGCAATGAAGGTATGTTGTAGCATCAACTTTAAATATCCTGAACATACATAATTATATTAAAACGCAATGGTGGTTTTTCAACGACTAAATTTATTGACAGTTGAACATTGGTACATATAGCTAATGCTAGATGGCGCTAGTAATAGCAAAAAAGTTTTAATTAAACCATACAATATTTTGTTATAACTAGAAAACATAAATTTTAATATCCTCCCTTAACAAAATAATATGAAACCCAACAATTACTTAAATTTCAGAGATGCCTAATAACTTCAAGAACTTATAATGCTTACTAGTACAAAGACTTTTAGTTAATATATCTGCAGGCATATTAGAAGTTGATATATACTCAACATTTATTTTATTGTTTTTAACACATTCTCTTATGAAATGGTGACGAATATCTATATGTTTTGTACGTTTATGAAATAATGGATTTGCAGTTAATTTTATAGAGCTTTGGTTATCACTATATAAACATAAAGGTATCTTGCTATCCAATTCACACATTTCATACATTAAATTTTTAAAATAAATAGCCTCCTTACATGCTTCAGATAAAGCCATGTATTCGGCTTCAGTGCTGGATAAAGCCACTGTTCTTTGTTTTCTAGATTCATAACTAATTACACATCCTGCCAAAATTAAACCGTACCCAGTATAAGACCTTCTGTCTATAGTACATGATGCCGAATCGGCATCAACAAAGCCATGCAAATTAGTATCATCTTTCCTAAAAACTAGACCATATTTTTTAGTTTTCTTTAAATACCTTAACAATCTTTTTAAGTGTTTCCAGTGAGTCTCATTATAGCATGTATTATACTGACTCAAGAAACTTACACTAAAAGAAATATCTGGCCTTGTAAGCACAGATAAGTACATTAAAGATCCTACTAATTGCTGATATGGAAACTTCTCATCACATTGGTTATCAACAGATTTTTCTAATTTAAGATTTGTTTCCATAGGAGTATCTGACGTATTACAGTCGAGTTAAATCTAGCTAAAACATTATCTATAAATTTCTCTTGGTCTATAGTTATACAGTTTTACTAACATTTACATTCATACCAAGACACTGTTTTATTTTACCTAAATCTTTAATTTTATATTCACTTTCTAAAGCAAGTTTTAATTCTTGATAAGTTGTTTTACAGTTATAAAATACAAAGAAATCATCAACAAACAGTGCTACATACACTTTGACATTATTGTGACATTTCATGAAAAGGCATGGTTCATACTTTGACTTATTATAACCTAACTTCAACAAACTTTCTTCCACCCTTACATACCATGCTCTGGCAGATTGTTTCAAACCATATATTGCTCTTTTTAACTTTAATACTTTACTTTTACAATTATTAACATGTTCTGAATTTTCAGGTAATTCCATAAACACACATTCATTAATATAACCATTTAAGAAAGCTGTAGGAACATCTAGGTGATTCATATATTCATATTAAGATCAAGATTCACACTCAAAGCAAATAGCAATCTTAAAGTACTATACCTTAACACAGGTGAATATGTCTCATTAAAGTCCACTCCCTTGACTTGGGTGAACCCCTTTGCAACTAGTCTTGCTCTGTAACGAACTTCACCTTCACTATTATATTTCTTTTTAAAAACCCACTTATTTTTCACCACTGTACCGACACTAGGTCTGTCTACCAACTCCCATGTATCATTGTCACTGAAAGACTGTAACTCTTCTTTCATTGCTTTTGTCCACTGCTCTTTTTCAGGACCATCTAAAGCCTCAGATACTGTCACTGGTTCACTTGTCATATCTTCAACACACATGTTGCTGTAGTTGTAACGATCCGGCTTACGACGAATACGTTTTCCTGTTTGATTGACAAAATCCTTCTGAGACACAACCTCCATCTCATCTGTTGTCAAGGGTTCATAAAACACTTCATCGGAATCACTGGACGATCCGCTTGCAGCATATGTCAAGTCATCTATCTTCTGTGTCTGCTCAGTCTCATCTAGACTGCTTAACTTTTCTGTACTTTTCATTGGCTGCTTCTCTTCTACCAAAATATTTGTTATACTACTTTCATTCTTAATAAAAAAAAAATATATGAAAAAGTGTTTATTCACAGAAACAATTTTATACATTATTATATTTACCTCCGCCAAACTGCAAAATAGTTTTTTGGCAGACGTAGCTCCTTATATCTTCCATGACTACAACATCTCTGGATATAGTTATTTTTCTGCTTTCTGAATTATACAAACGAAAACCCTTCACATTTTCTGGGTATCCAACCAAGTACATCTTCTGAGCTTTCTTGTCCCACTTCTTGCGGCGTTCTTTTGGTACATGGACCATAACTGGGCTACCAAACACTCGTAAGTGGCTGAGGTTCGGTTTACTTCCCGTCCACGTTTCATATGGTGTAGTATTCTTATCTAGACTGGCTACTGGTGATCTATAAACTCAAACTCAAACTCAAAGCATTTATTTCAATTAGACCATTACAGGCACTTTTGAAAGTCAAAAACAAAAAAGCTAAGCTACAGTCACAGTCACAAGGCATAATAACTTGCGAAAGTACTGTAGTTGCACATTCCAAATCGTAGATCTCTATGGAGAAGAATGGGCAAGAAACTCCATGGACACTCTTTTTAATCAAAATATTGTTACAAAATCTTGGTTACATCATTCATGTTGAGATTATACATATATGTGAGAACGATGTACAAAGACGTGCACATTAAGAGCGTCCAGAGTAAAAGATTAAACTAACAATTTAAAAATAAAGTAATTAAAATAAACCGTGACAGCTAAGAGATGACCAGTCCCAACTGACAGCGCCCGTTCACGAACCTCAACCATATTGAAGGGAACTAAATGACCCGACACACCCGCCACCATCAGCGAGACATTAGTATGAGCATGACATTCTCTCAGCCACCAGGGCACATTCAAGTCCGGTTTAAAGAAATTTATTTCTCATAAGAACATAGTACAGTCCGCTTAAAATGAGATACAAAGTAATAAGTATGATAATACAGTACAATACAATTTCCTCCAGAGTATTAGACGTTATAAGGTACATATATGTTTCTTAAGCTTATTTTTAAATGAGTTCATGCTATCGCACTCTTTGATATCGTCCGGTAATTCATTAAACAGACGAACCCCTTCAAATAATATGGTCTTTCTACCGTAATTAGTGCGTACGCTGATGACTTCAAGTTTGTTTTTATATCTATTTCTCAGGTTATGTGACATTGTTTTTTTCTTTATTTGTATGTTAGTTTGTATTGAGTTTGAAGTTATGTTTTTAATAAGAATGCATGTGTAGTAAATGTATAGCTGTCTAATATTTAATAGTTTAGTTCTTTCATATATGGTATTTGTTGGAGTAAGATAATGGTAATGGAACAAAGTTTTAATTATTTTATTTTGAACTCTTTGAAGTGAATTTAAATTAGTTACTGCTGCGGAACCCCATATCTCAATCAAATATTCTAAATGCGATTTGACTAACGAGTTATAAATCAAAGTGCGCACTTTATTTGGAATACAGTTTGCAACTTTCCGTAATGATCCCAATAGCGATGTTAATTTACTTCTGACATGGTCGATGTGTAATTTCCAAGTTAGTTTGTCATCTACCCTTAATCCAAGATATTTTTCGTTAGTTGATCGTTTTATTATTTCGTTATTTATTTTTAGAGGCGAGAAGTCCGGTATACGCTTGTTTTTAGTGGTAAAAATCATGAATGAGGTTTTCGACGTATTAATTGTAAGAAGGTTGTACTTTAACCACTCGTTTAATAAATCAAGGTCATGTTGAGCGTCCTTTATAATGTTGTGAATTGATTTGTCAAAGTAAAGTCAATGAAAGATAACTAAATGTAAATGGTAGCTTTACAGTACATAAAAAAAAAAAAAAAAAAATTGGCATTTATTTCAGGCAAGCACAACCCATAAACAAAGAAAAATAACATAATCTATACTTATAATAAATCTGTAGAGAGGTCAATTCTGTACATGAAATATATTTACAAAATAACTATCGGGGGGTGATTAGTGATCGATACTGATGCCAAAAATGCAATCAGTAAAATTTTTGTCTGTCTGTCTGTCTTTCTGTCTGTCTGTCTGTCTGTCTGTATGTTATTTATAGAAAAAAAAACTACTCGACGGATTTTAACGAAACTTGGTACAATTATTCTACATACTCCTGAGCAGGTAATAGTATACTTTTCATCACGCTACCATTAATAGGAGCAGAGCAGTGAAAGGAAATGTTGGGAAAACGGGAGAAGTTACTTGGTTTTTTTAGCTTCCGTCGCGTGTGCAGCCTTAATGGTTAAAGCTACATAGAAATCATGTATAACGGAAATATTCCACATAAAATTATATAAAAAATATCCCAAGACAGCATATGTTTATCTTTTATAGTTGACTCACAATAACACGTGTAACTCCCGATAGCTTAGCAGTTCGGAGATTTGTTATTATTATATTTGTTTACTCTTACGTTTATAATATTCTCACTCAACCCCAATTAAAAAAAAAAACATCAGTTATTCTTCGAACTCCTGGGCAGGTTATAGTATACTTTTCATCACACTACAATGAATAGGAGCAGAGCAGTGTAAGGAAATGTTGGGAAAACGGGAGAAATTACTTGATTTTTTAAGCTTCCGTCGCGTGTGCAGCCTTAATGGTTAAAGCTACATAGAAATCATGTATAACGGAAATATTCAACATAAAATTATATAAAAAATATCCCAAGACAGCATATATCTATCTTTTATAGTTGACTCACAATAACACGTGTAACTCCCGATAGCTTAGCAGTTCAGAGATTTGTTATTATATTTGTTTACTATTACGTATAATATAATACCAATAACACTCACCATCATCCTTATTTTTTTAATGAATATTAGTACCTATTTAATAAAAAAAGAATCATAGAAATCGGTACAAAAACACCAAACTTATACATGAAATATCTACGCTAACAAGCCATCGCGCGTGAATAGAGAAGCAAGCTGTAAGGACCATTTTTGCGTAACGGTTGCCGCGCTCGACACGGCTCGCGGCGGCAAAGTATAAAAGGGGCGGGAGGCGAGAGTGTTGGACTTTATTGACAGACAATAATTGTTATTTTATAAACCGTGCTTATCAGCGCGACTTTTAGTCTTTAAATAGTTTATTTTAATTTCTTTTGTTGTTATTTTATGAATTAGGTTTAGTTTTGTTTAAATTGTAAACTATTAATAGTTGCTATTTTTTTTAAGTGAAGTAGTAGTAGGTAGAATAGAAGTAGAAGTAGTACTCATAGACTTTTAGATAAGTACTGATAGGTTAGTTTTGGGTCATTCATGTTTATTTTTTTTGTATTGAGTAGGTAAAAGCGTTGGTAATTTTTCAAAACTATGAGGGAGGACATCTGCTAATTTTTTTTCGAAAAACGACGGAAACGCGGACGAAGTCGCGGGCAAAAGCTAGTCAAACACAAAATAAAAAAAAATAAAAAAAATACAATAAAATCATAATAAAATAATCATAATCATAGTATAATAAAATAATCATAATCATAGTATAATAAAATAATCATAATCATAGTATAATAAAATTACAACAACAAAACAAAATCAATGCAATTACACACACAAACATAAAATTATAATTTTCGCTCCGGCATTGGTACAGCTACATGTCTGTTGGAACAATGCCGGATGAACGGGCAGTCTGACCTTCCCCCAATCATCGCCAAAACGGTATTGGAGCTGGCCCGAACTCTGCGCACTAGAGATGCGGCGCGCTTACGCATCGTCGCGTGAAAGCAGTCGGTGTGCGCATCTGCGAACATAACCGAGGCGCTGCAGTATCGGGGCAACCCCATCACCGCCCTGAACGCATTATTGTATTGGACGCGGAGGGCGCTGTAGTTTCTTTTAGTGTAGTGCGCCCACAGACTGCACGAGTACAGCGATGTACAGTACGCTCTAAAGAGCGTAACCTTTACCTCGCCCGAGCACCGCGCAAATCTGCGGGCGACCATATTCGCTCTAACAGACAACGCCCTCCGCTCCCTTTCCATGTCAGCATGATCCTTAAGGTCGATAGTTAAAATATGCCCCAGGTATTTGAACTGACTTACCCTTTCTAGGGAAACACCATAGAGCCTGACAGGTGGTATGCTCACAGGACATTTCGCACTGGCGGCCTCAAAAATCATACACTGACTCTTTTTTACATTGTACAGTAAACCGTGGCCACACGCGTATTCCTCACAAGTCTTTATCAGCTTCCTCAGGCCGCAGACCGACGCACTCAGTAGCACCATGTCGTCCGCATAACTGAGGTTATTGACACAGACGCCATCAATGTGGCAGCCGACATGTTGAATACTAAGCGCTGCGATCAGTTCGTTAACGTAAAGATTAAAAAGGGTTGGGGATGTTATCCCGCCCTGCCTGACTCCACACTCGAGCTGATACGGATCAGACATTGCTCCCAACCATCTGACACTATTGGTCTGGTGCGCATACCAGTACTGGAACACGCTGATGAGTCCCTGTGGCAAGTCTATGCTTTTCAGCTTGTCCCACAGCAGGTTATACCCCACAAGGTCAAAGGCCCTGGACAGATCGAGGAAGCACGCATACACGTGCGTCTTGCGATCAGTATAGTATTTGACGGTCCGCTTCAGACACAATATTGCACTTTCCGTGGACAGCCGAGGACGAAATCCGAACTGGTTATCGTGTATTAACGCGTATTTATTCAACTGTGCGTTGAGCAAACCGTCAAAAACTTTTGCAATAACAGTGGCTAGAGAAATAGGCCTATAGTTACTCCTTTCGCTCAGGTCTCCCGTTTTATTTTTCACTATAGGCACCACCACTGTTTTCATAAAATCCGCAGGTAGGTAGGAATGGCTCACACACAGCGAGTAGAACATAGCCAGAACCCTAGCGATATGAGGCCCGGCACGCTTCAGGTGCTCAACACTGAGACCATCGTGTCCCGGGGACTTGCCTCCTGACATATCTCTTAAGGTCTTCGAAACGTCTTTTGCCAGAAAACTAACTCCCACTATTTGACTGTTCATGTCAGCACCTGGCACAACAGTACTCACACATAGTACTCACACATGTGCTATGCGATTATATAATACTAAGAGATTGAATCTATACAATGCAAAGATATTTTTACAATCTTCTGCAGCTTCCACAATAACTTCACATGGTAATCAATTAGTTTGCCCCTATGGTTGTGGAGCAGGACCAGCATTGAGCCAAGCATTTTTATCATCAATGTATTTTTTAAATAGACCGCTGTGTTTACAGCTTCTGCCCATAACTGTTTATCAAACTGAGCATCAAACAGGAGACATCTCGCTTTTTCAACTATTGATCTGTTATATCGCTCACACAGCCCATTTTGTTCGGGTGAGTAGGCAGTACTTTTTTGATGAACTATGCCATTCTCTTTCAAGTAATTCTCCATTTCTGAAGAACAGAACTCTCCACCATTGTCAGATCTTAATATTTTGATTTTTGTGGATTTCTGGTTCTCTACTAGTTCTTTAAATTCTTTGAAAAACTTGAATGTTTCATCTTTTGTTTTTAGAAAATAGACAAAACACATACGGTTGTAGTCATCAACAAATAACAAATAGTATCTAGACTTAGCAAGAGATTTGTTTTCCATTGGCCCACATAAGTCTGTATGGACCAATTCAAGTACACTGTTGGTCTTACTTGAGCTGTTAAGGAATGGTAGTCTAGCTTGCTTTCCCTCGCAACACACGACACAACTCATCTTACTAATATCACATTTGTCTTGGTAAATCACACCTTCAACAGCTCCATGTCTCATTTTATCTAAGTCATTTGAGTTTATATGACCTAGTCGTCTATGCCAAGTCGTACTCGAAGTCTGCACTGCTGCTGCTAATATTAGCTTAGACTTCACAATGTTTAATCTGTACATATTATTCTCTAAACAGGCTTCACCAATGCAGTCTTTCTGAGCGTTGTAAATGTAACATCCATGTTTGTTGAAGGATACTCTGTTACCATTTTCAACTATTCTGCTCACTGACAACAAATTAGTGGTAAGATTTGGTACGCACAAAACATTGTTCACTTTTATATCATACTCTGTCCCTTTAACAAATGTAGTAAGGTTTAAATCTCCAGAGCATTGAACTCGTACGCTTGTCTGGTTCGCCACTATTATATCCTTAATTATCGGCTTATATGTAATGTTCGACAACATATTTTCGTTCGCTACTAGATGACAATTGGCACCGGAATCTACATACCAGTCGTTTCTGTTAAATTCACTAGACATAAATACTGCGCTAAAAGCATTTGTCTTTTCGTTTTCAGTATTACACTGGTTTTTATAATGACCAACTTTTTTGCACTTGTAGCAATGAATAACCTTTTTCTTATTTTTGAGGTTATCATTGACATTACTCGCTGACGGCTGCGTTTCGTTATTACTATTCTTGCTGTGCATTTTCCCACGCTTTGGTTTAGCAATAAATGCGCCTTCCGAGTTTACCTCAATAAAGTCTGAACTCATGTCTAATAGTTTTCCGAACTAATTTTTATGCCTGAATGCTCTATGGCCATTATCATTGGTCTAAATTTTTCTGGAAGTCCTGCCAGCAATAACGAGCCGATCCATTCATCTTGTATTTCGAAACCAGTACCTTTTAACTTTTGGGCGGTTTCCACGAGCTGGTTCACGTAACTGGTCATGGAGTCACTGGTCTCTAAACGGATTGATATCAAACTTCTGAGCAGGCTGATCTTCCGCGTAAAAGCCGAATCATCGAACAGAGATTTCAACTTGCCCCATAAATCCTCCCTCTTTTACCTGCAGACGCCCATCACCCAGCCTTTTATGTACACATTTCTTTCTCTCACCCTACACATATTCCTAAATCTACTGCTAATAACAAACTAAATTATCACAAAGCTAACTATAACAAAATAAGCGACGTGGATTGGAATATCTTACTGGATAACTTAACACCTAATGAATCTGTTTCTACATTTTATGAAAAACTCTATGAAATTATAAAGTCACACACACCCACATGTCGACCCAGAAATGTTAATTTCCCCAATTGGTTTTCCAAATCTCTCATATATACTTACAAAAAGAAGACTCAAGCCTGGGTTAAGTGGAAAAAATATGGGAATTTATGTGACTATGAGGTATTCTCGCGTAACAGGAAAAATTTTAAAAACGTAGCTGACATTTGCTATAGTAAATATATTAATGCAATTGAAGACAGTGTCGCTACCAATACTAAGACATTTTGGACGTACGTTGCAAACCGTAAGACTACAAATAAAATCCCATCCACGGTTCATTACAATCAAATTTCATCCAATGATCCTACTACTTCGTGCAACTTGTTTGCCACATTTTTCCAGTCTGCATATGAGCCCTCAACATTCGATTATAACTCTTGGGAACCACCATCTAGTAATGCTGACCACGATGTTTTCCTATGCAAACTGCAACTGTCTCTTGATGAAATACATAAAGAATTAAAATCACTTGATTCAACCAAGGGGCCCGGTCCAGATGGGATTCCTTCGCTTTTTCTGAAAAATACGTGTGATACATTATGTTATCCTCTACTTATATTATATAATAAATGTTTATCATGTGGTATTTTCCCTGAAGTTTGGAAACATGCAAATATTGTACCAGTTCATAAGAGTGGTTCGAAGCATGACGTAGCGACCTATCGACCAATCTCTATATTGTCTGCTTTTTCTAAGTTATTTGAGAGACTGGTACATAATAAATTATATCCGGCTATTCGCAGTGTTTAAATAAAATAACAGCATGGCTTTGTTAAGGACAGATCTTGCATTAGCAATCTCCTCGTTTTCACGTCCCAACTATTTGATAGTCTCGATAATAGGCAGCAGATTGATGCGGTTTACACAGATTTTCAGAAGGCTTTCGATAAACTTGACCACACACTACTACTTAATAAAATTGCATACAACGGAATCAGATCTTTTAAGGTGGTTTATATCTTACATAACTAACAGAACACAAAAGGTAGTGGTTAATGGCTTCGAATCTAGCTCTTTTCGGGTCACCTCCGGTGTACCACAAGGTTCCATATTAGGTCCTTTATTATTTATTTTATACATAAATGACATAAAAGACTGTTTTCAAAATTCAAAATTTCTTCTCTATGCTGACGATTTAAAGGTCTATAAAATTATTTCTGATAAAGTCGATTGTTTTAACTTCCAGCAGGGTTTAGACCGTTTCTCTAACTACTGCTCTTCCAATAAGCTTTACCTTAGTCTTCCAAAATGTCATGTTATAACATTTACCAAAAAGAAAAATATTATTGAGTTCAACTATCGTCTTGCCAATACGCCAATTAGTAAAGTAAGTTCTCTCCGTGATCTTGGTGTTCTGCTAGATTCGAAGCTCCATCTGGATGCTCACATAGAAAAAATTGTTAACAAGGCTTACCAAATGTTTGGTTTTGTTATGAGATCATCCAGGGATTTTCGTCGGCCTTCTACTTTTTTGCACTTATATAGATCAATAATTAGGCCACAATTAGAATTTGCAGTACCTATTTGGAACCCTTTTTACTTAAAATATAGTGAAAGATTAGAACTAGTACAACGTAAATACCTTCGGGCTATGAATTTTAGATGTTATCGAAAAAAAATGTCATACCACTTACTTCTTAAAAAGTATGATCTTCTGACCTTAAAGTCAAGACGGAAACTTCTGGAAGTTATGACTCTGTACAATGTGTGCCGCAATCATTTTGATTGTCCGGACTTAGTTAGGAGTCTTTTTTACCTGGTTCCTCGAACAGTTCATGTACGTGAGATACGCACTCGACGTCTATTTGCTACTAGCTTCTGTAAATCCAACGCTGGCTCGCGTTCACCACTTCATCGTTTGGTTGAGACATACAACAATGAGTTTCATTCGATCGACATTCTTTTTCTAAGCAAAAATGCATTTAGGAAGCAAATCCAAGCAACCCTAAAGGACCAGCAAATTACTGTATAATTACTATGACAAACTAACGTAATATTAAATGCGCACACTAATTAACAAATTTAAAAATCCATATATTCATTCCAGGATAATGACCGTTGTACAAGTATTGAATTTGTGTTGTTACTAGCTAGTTTCTTAAGTACCTTAAAATTGTAATCTGTGGAGAACGTAGTGGGTAGCATAATTGTTTTAAAATGTTATATGTAAGATATCATGACTAATTTGTATTGTGCTACTGTTTGTTTTTCCTTAAATAAATCTCGTACTGTTGGTTCGTTCTTGATATGAGTATAGAGAGATGGATCAATTGTCATGATGATCTTCGCCCTGGCCTTTTTGTCTTCTATATCGGTTAGTGTAGTGGCGTGATTCAGACCCACGCCTTCCAAGATCATGTAATTTTCCACAGCAAAAGCCCAATCATCATAATTTTCACGTCCCCGTAATTTAGGCACATTAACTGAATAACTCGCTGACATATTTAGTTCGGATCACTTTATTTTCACACCGATAACGAATAAATACTTAACTGGGCCCATAACCTATTAAAACGCAATGGTGGTTTTTCAACGACTAAATTTATTGACAGTTGAACATTGGTACATATAGCTAATGCTAGATGGCGCTAGTAATAGCAAAAAAGTTTTAATTAAACCATACAATATTTTGTTATAACTAGAAAACATAAATTTTAATAATATATCTAAATAGATTGGAAAAAAGATGTTCTAGGCACTTACTTGACCCCGCTCGAACTCGGGCCCGTAGCTGCACCTGCGTCATTATTTCTAATCATTTTGTTTTAAATACACGGTCACAAATATATAATTGTTTTCAATCGTCCCGTTCTCCGTTTTGTTTACAACATGTCAAAACAAAATACTTTGACACCGACGACGTAGTGTTGCAAGGAAACAAACTTACTTTTCCTTGGAAATTAGAAAAAGTTAATTAATTCACAAAAATGGTTATTGCTGCTTAGAAGAGTCTGTAAAAATAGTGTTTTTAAAATAAAAGTTTGTAAAATATCCTTAAGTTTTTCAATAAAACCATTTTTTTATTAAATTGTATTCTCCATTTTTCCCCATATTCAGGGAGATTTTGTAAAGCCAAAAAATTGTTTAAAAAAAAACTGAACTATGAATACAGTTTACGCTAGCGTACCGACATTCTTATGTCAAGATAATATACGACTTTGCGCGCTATCTAGGATGTAGAGACTTGCGTTTGTCGCAAGCATCGTTACTGCAACCGATTTTTTTCGTTATTATTTAGCGATTTCAAGTTTGCGACAGTGTCGTTACTAATGTCGAGACTGCAGGCCCAGATAATAACTTGTTTCCTCATAAAGACAGAGCAAGAGGCTACAGCACTAGCGATTGACGGCACACTAGAAGTATCTTTATTCTCTGACTGTGTAACTAATGCATTATTTGATTCTGTGTCTTTGTGCAGTAGTGTAATTCATTTAGTTGGATATAAACAAGGAACTTATAGGTAAAGCTGGAAGCCACACTCTGAATTAAAAACTGAGGGAAAAAAAAATGACCTTGAAATTGTTTTTTATCCATACGTCTCTTTCTAAATAGGGTGTCCACAATTTCTTTTTAGACAGGACTTTCCGTTTTGGGTTTTGGAATAGAAAAAATAATAAAAGCCTTCCCTCCGACCGAATAGTAAAATATATTTGTGTGAATGATGACTAAAAAAATGATGACTAAAAATGTATTTTAATTTTAACAAAGGCCTTTAGTAAAAACTAGTTATAACTAGAGAAAACAGAGTAGGCTTTTACGGTAACAAAGAAGTAGACTAAATTCTTGTTCTTCGTGAAGTAAGGAATGAAGGAAAAGCATGTTTTAATTAAACCCCGACCAGACTATAATTTTACTTTATAAATTCTGTCCTTTTTATCGGTAGAGGGCGCACAAGCGGGTGGTTTTTATGTTTGTCAATATTTTAGTAGGTACGCTTTAGGGTCCGGTCAAGTGTGGTCGGAGTTTAATAATTAAACAAAAAAATAAAACAATAACATTCAATCAGTTTTATTTAAAGATAATTACTAGAATTTAAACATGATTAAATATTATAGTTTTGTGCAGTTTCTGACGTTTTGAGCGAATGGCACTTAACTTGTTATCCATTACATTTTTTAAATAGCTTCTAAGCCGGATGGACAAGAACGAGTTAGAAATTAATTTTACAATTTTTGATTCATGCCAATCAGTACAATTCACGCTGTCATCTGTGGGGTGGCAAAACATTTACCGCAATTTTGGTGTAAAGTGTTGATTAATCAAATTTATCATTTTGTTCTTAATGTTGAAGGAAGTCAATTTATCCATATTTAACATATTTTTAAATATCAGCATACACTACTCTAGAGTACGCTTCAGCAGAGGGGAAACATAACTTCCCTCTATTTACAAATACCGTAAAGGACTGGTACCTATTAACATTCAGGTTATAGAAGTGATCAGATTGTGAGTGTTCAGGTGCGATCAACATATTTTTACAGTCGTCACAGTTTTGTCTCTTTATAATTTGTTTGACTATAATATATCCTGTCATTATAATAAAGAATATTTTTTTTGATATTCTGTGACTGTTGTTGTTGACTCTAATTCTAAAGCATATATTTGGTTTTCCATTTCTTGAGTGTCATCACTGTCATCGTCAGCTGTGGAGTCGATAAGAGACACGTTTTTTTTACCATATTCAAAAACGTGTGATGCCTCAAAAGTATGATCAACGCTATTAACGTTTATTGATGGTTGAATGGAATTTTTAAACAGTAATTTTCGCATTCTGTATCTAAACTCCAAAGGGCTGGGGTTATTGTGAGTTCGTCCACGTGCTCGAATGCAGGAAAAAAAATCTCTAAAATTTAGAGTTTTTTTTCCTGCATTTCAGTCAAAAGATAATAATAATATAATAATAATATTTTGGGACAACCAACACACCGCCATCTGATCCCAAACTAGGCAGAGCCTGTACTATGGCAACCAGACAACTGATAAACATACATATATATTACTAAATACATACATATTATAGATAAATCACACCCAGATACAGAACAAATAATCGTACTCATCGCACAAAGATTTGTCCAGTGTGGGAATCGAACCCACGACCTCCGTCCTAGCAGTCAGAGTCACTAACCACTAGACCAACAGGCCAATCAAAGATACTTTAATGGATTAATGGGATCTTTAATTAAAGCATTCAAAAGCAGTGGGAAATTTTCTATGCCCATAAAACATTCCAGTGCAAAAGTATTGCGGCCGTGTGATAAAATATTTTTTCCGTCGATAGTTAATGATAATAAATAGTTTTTGCTTTCTTTCAAAATGGGTTCCCAGAAAGCCTTATTTTTTTCAGACAACGGACTTTTAAAACCACGTCCGAAGGGAAACTTTGAGTTCATAAGATCAAAAAGTCGATCTACCATTTTGATAAATTCAACTGTTGGTTCGCTACCCAAAAATAATATATTTCCCTCTTTCAGGGTCAGTGGTTAGCTACGCTAACCACATATTTCGGATTTTATTTCTGTAAGTTCATGCCATCTAGCGATTATTTCTTGAACTATCATAAAAATACACCTTACGCTTGATTTAGTTCAGGCAGTTAGTGGCGCCGCTATTCGTTTGTGTTTGTATTGTTCGTATGCAAAAAATTCGTTGACAGTGTTTTTGTAACGTGCTCGGAAAAAATATTCAAAAATAAGGTGAGTCTATTATTTTTATGACTATGATTGTTTTATCAGACGTATTTAGACATCTTTAGTAGGTATTTGATAAACAATGTATGTAATTTTGCGTTTCTAATGTAATATGACACTCATAATTAGGTGGTTAGAGTAGCTAACCAGCGCGCAGATAGAATGTTTTATTTGTTCCTAAAGATGTGACGGTGGTTTTTTGTATATCTTACAGAATGTTTCGTGTGTTAGCTGACGGGGATATTGAAAACTGTCTGGAGGAGATACCCTCCGATGACGACAGTTGCTGTAGTGCGGAATCGGACCAGGAAACTCATGATGCACAACCACCTACCATGCTATTGGGTGATGTCGTAGGGGAACGTCTGCAAAGTTTCAGTTTTGATGAAGAAGATAGTGAACCCTTGTCGAGTTTGCGCTCTACGCTGCCTCCGGAGGAGGTTACCACTCCTGTAGCGGAAGAAAGTACCTCCAGTAGTCTTCAAACAAGAGCGCCAAAGTGCCAAAGTGGAAGAAGAACTACTCGCTTTCCCCACCAGGTGAGTTTACTGAGGATGTGGGTGTACCAGCACATATACTGGAGTTGGAAAGTATTACGCCTCTCGCACTATTTCGCATGTTTTGGTCAGACGATTTGCAAGAAATTATAAGCTTTCAAACTAACCTATATGCTACTCAATCAGGAAAAGCTTTTACTCCCACTACGCCTGAAGAAATCGATGTGTTGATTGTTGCTTTGAATCTGGTTATGGGTATAAAAAAACTGCCAAGCTATAGAGATTATTGGTGTTCAGCTCCGGACTTGCACGATACATACATTTCGAAGTTCATGCCATTGAAGAGATTTAGCTGGCTTTTGCATTACTTACACTTGAATGACAATAATGTCATGCCTGCAAGAAATAGCCCGGGTTTTATTTTATTTTATTTATTAGGGACATAGAACAGTTACATGCTACAGAAAATAGAAAAAAAATCCTTAAAAGCTAAAGATCACAAACATGTAACCCACACCAATATCCACGTCTTCCGGGTTATGATAAAGTTTACAAAATCCGCCCATTGCTCGATATAATGCAACGTAATTTTCAGCACAATTACAGGCCTTCAGAGAAGATTGCAATAGACGAGAGCATGGTAAAGTTCAAGGGCAGGAGTTACTTGAAACAGTACATGCCAAAAAAACCCATCAAACGGGGGTATAAAATATGGATGATATGTGCACAATCAGGCTACTGTCTGGATTTTGAACTGTACACAGGCAAACAGGGGAGTGAAGTTGAGAAAGATCTTGGTGGGAGAGTTGTGAGGCAGTTTTGTTCTAGCCTCAGAGGTAAAAACCATAAAGTTTATTTTGATAACTTCTTCAATAGTTATCAATTGCAATTTGATTTACGAGATGGCCAAATACTTGCCTGTGGGACGGTAAACTTAAATAGGAAGCTTTTACCCAAACTAAAAGAAGACAAGGACTTACAGAGAGGACAGCACGACTATCGGATCAGTGACACTAATGTTAGTATCTTGAAGTGGAGAGACAAAAGATCAGTTTTCATACTGTCCAACTATCACGATCCTAAAAACGTCGGGAAGGTGACACGCAGAGAACGTAATGGGGAGACTGTAGAAATATCTTGTCCAGAAGCTGTCTGACTACAACTCGCACATGAATTTTGTTGATAAGTTCGACCAACTCAAAAGCTGCTATGATATTGACCGAAAGTCACACAAATGGTGGCACCGGATTTTTTTCCATTTTCTGGACTGTTCTGTTGTCAATTCTTTTCTAGTATACAAAGAATTGCAATCCACTTCACGACCAGAGCTAGAAACTCTGACATTGAAGGATTTTCGTCGTTCTGTCTACCAAGGTCTCTTGGCTCCAGCGTATGTCAATCAGCGCAGGCATCATTCGGTGGACAGTCCACGCAGTTCAGGAGCGCCTTCTCCAGGTCCGGCCGTAATAAAACGGCATAAACCAACGGTGGCCGACGAGATCCGCCTTGAAAGCAATCGCCATCAGCCGGAGCGAAGCACATCAAGGAGATGCGCCAAGTACAGTACCAGTAATACTCCCGTACGTACCGTTTGGAAATGCAAAACCTGCAATGTTCCACCATGTTTGCGTAAAGTCCTGCTTCGAAGATTTTCATAAGAAGTAAAATAAGTCCTGTGTTTTCATGTTTTTTTAGCCTGTATGCATGATTAAAAAATTTACTAATTTTCGTAGTGTTGTTTTGTTCTACAGCGGCGGTGGTTACCGTAGCTAACCATGTGATTCCTTAAAAGCCTTCACTCTGATATTTTTTTCAACCATGTTTTCAGTATTCTTTAGCCTAAATATAACTATGTATAAAAAACATAAAAACACGTATATTGTAACTTATATGATAGTGCCCCTGAAAGAGTTAAAAAATCAATAGCATCAGCTACGGATGAACTTAAAACTTGCGCAGCGAGTTTCACATTCATTTTTTTGTTCTGATAATCTACATGTGTTGTACTTAACTTATTTCCAAATTTAAAGCCTTCGTCTTTTTGAACTTCGTGAAGTTCACGTAAGTATTGGAAAGAAGTCGTTCCGGTAGCCGATTGGATGTTAAATTCCGCGAAAACATTACGGGCTAATTTTAACATGTGTGCGGCATCCAAGAAACAGTAAATATTGTCTTGACCATTTGGATGTGGAAAGTGTGGTTTAAAATTATTCTGATCTACCCAAGTTTTTGTAAGCTTTAACATTTGATGGAGCGCCATCACAGGTCATTGACCGCACAGTTATGCCAATATCATCTAGCATAATAACTGCTGTTTTGAGCAATTCTGCCAATAGATCACCGGACAAATATTTTTTTATTAGGAAATATGCGATCGGGCATTTAAAGTATGTGGTGTATGATACGATTTGGAAGACAAGAGTTTCGGTGGCGAGTGCTTCTGGGTTAGAGACTGAATTTTCACCTAAGTCGACATACCCAAAAACTTTATCTAATTTTTGATCATAGGCCAGATCTTGTCTTAATGCCATCCCATCAAATATTAGCGCTACGTTTTTTAGAAAAGGTTTTTCTTGCGTTTCCAATTGGACTTTTAAATATTCTAATACCTCCGTCAGAAACCCCACATTACAATTAAATGTTGATAGAGAACGCCTTAAGGTTTCTACATGAGGCAAAGCAACATGTTTTCTGAGAAAGTCGTATGCTTTTGCAGAATAGAAATGCAGAGTTAGATAGAGCAAATGATTTTACCTCGTCATTATACCTCACACTATGCGATGAACTCTTTGAAGGTTTTTTAAATTCTTTTCAAATATTTGCAAAATTCCCTCGAATAATATTATCAATTTCACTGTTACTAGCATAAAATTTCACTATTTTCATTAGTGATTTCAATGTTTTGACTGATTTGTTAAGCCTTCGTACTTTTTGAGCCCAAAATTTATTCCTTTTTTCATGACCTTTTTCTCTTGATGTTTTAATTTTAGCCTGTACACTTTTATCCACAGCAAACTGGATGGGCGAGGTGCTTTGGTTGTTGACTTACAAACAAAAATTATAAAATTTGCGTAGATTGAATGAAACTACCAAACCCTAATAAACTAGAAACGTTCTAACTAGCCCTTGATCGGATTAAGAATTTTCTATAAATATTAAAATTAATAGGGTCTGCATAACCTTGAGCAAGATGGCCTGCGACTACGGTTATCCTCTCGAACATCCGACTACTTCGTACCTAAAATCGGTATTATGTGAAAAATAAAACCGTATTCCCTAAATTTTGCCCCTAATTACCCTAAATTTGCAGTGGGACACAATTTACCCAGGCAGACTCTTCAGAAGTCCTACTAGGTAGGCAAGTAAGATATTTGTTTGTATTAACTTACCTGTTTACTTTTTTTTACATCTTGCTGAGGTGTGTCCATTATTTCAAGTAAGCGAGGTTTTTCAGAAGGAGGAATATTTTCAATTTCATTTATTGTGTCACGCAGAGGCATCGACTCCTGTAAGTCGGGAATGTTACATTAGTGATAACAAATCAGAAGCTCAATTAAATTTTTATATCACGATAGATGATAATAAATATAGTGTTATAATAAATAGGACTGCACTGCCTTATTACGTTTCTTTGAAATACCAAGGAATTGGGCAGCATCCGTGTCTTACTTACATAAATACAAAAGGAATGCTTACATGATGTGATGTAGAAGGCACATTTTCCATTTCCATCTCATAGTTTAGGCTGGTAGGTTGTATTGTCTTTGTTGAGGATTAGGTCTGTTCCCGTTGTGAAAATGAAGCTATCGTTATGGTTTTACATCTATATTGAAAATAATTTACAGACTACAGAGTTCGGGTTACACCGCCACGGCCATGGTGGTGGGGGGGGGGGGGTCTGTACTGGATGGTGGATGTGAGGTAAAAAGGAATGATTCTATATAATGCAAGGCTTTTATAGCCGCTTTGAATGAACAAGTTGAATGTACGGTGCAAAAGAATGAACGTAGCAGCGCCAGGCGAGCGCGGCGGCCAATAGACGAACTAGGCGGCGTTGATGTCTTCCACTCAGCTGCAGAGGTCGGCACCGCTGCGCTCACGCACCGAGTGCAGTGCCTCGTCGGTAGGTGGCGCTAGCGGTAGGCGTGAACATGCCCCCCGGCTTGGAAGCACTGCTTCCAAAATGCGCCGTCTCCTCCTGGAAGTATACGCAAAATGCGACCGAGCCGCCACTTTAATGGTGGCAACTGGTCGTCCTTGATGAGGACAAGGCTGCCCAAGGTGATGTCCTCCTGCCTGGTCTTCCACTTAGTTCGCAGTTGCAGCTCCGAAACGTATTCTGTGGACCAGCGCCGCCAGAAGTGCTGCCGCAGTTGCTCGATGCGTTCATAGCGAGCGTGTCAGACTCGAACTTGGCTAGTCTGGAACATTCATTGAAAGTGGCGACGTTAACGGTCGGCCAATGAGGAAGTGAGAGGGGGTGAGGGGGGGTAAGGTCAGAAGGGTCTGAGGAAAGAGGTGAAATTGGACGGGAATTTAAGACAGCTTCAATCTGTGTCAAAGCCGTGGAAAATTCCTCGTAAGTTAGTCGCACGTTACCTACTATGCGTCTCAGGTGATACTTGCATGATCTCACTCCGCCCTCCCATAGACCGCCAAAATGTGGGGAATAAGGAGGAATAAATCGGAATTCAATGCTATTATTGGAAGCGTAATTAATGATGGCTTCCGATTCCTTTTCTAAGAATAAAGGAAACTCCTTTTCCGCGCCCACGAAATTTCTACCGTTATCAGAAAAGATAGTGCGAGGCGTACCTCGCCTACTAATAAAACGTTTTAATGCTAATATATTATAGTCGTTTGTGGATAAACTAGTGACGAGTTCCAAATGCATGGCTCTAGTCGTAAAACAAATGAAAAGACAAATGTATGCCTTAGGGCGGATTCGACCAAACAGGAATAACTTTAATTCTAGGATTAAATCGCTACTTAATCGAGAATAACTCAATTTCACGTTTGACCAACTACAAATAGAGGAATAACGAGTCTATTCGGGAATAGTCACTATACCACCGGATCTCATGGAATAAGGAGCCTAATCCAAGAATTACAAAATGGCGTCCAATTGTCAGCTGTCAATGCTGTCATTTCATTCAACGGTTTCAACATCAACACGAATTATTCGAAAAACATAAAATGCAACGTTTATGTGATTTGATTGAAGATAGTGATAGTGATGAGGAAGTAATACCTAGAC
The DNA here is from genome assembly GCA_950022335.1 of Eurois occulta. NCBI lineage: Eukaryota > Metazoa > Arthropoda > Insecta > Lepidoptera > Noctuidae > Eurois > Eurois occulta. Next base: position 13,039,449 of record OX465480.1, on the reverse strand, counting down.
GTCCAAGATGGCTAAAAGAGAGAATACATTTATTTGAATACTATGATGATCGTGATTTCACGATAAGGTTTCGTTTGAGCAAAGAAGCAACCTTGTTTTTGCTGACAAGAATTGAACATAAATTGGAATACATTTCTGATCGGTAAGTGTTTATTAGTACCTCCAACAATATCTAGGTACATAAAGTAGGTAAGTGCCAGTTATGATCGCAATAGCGGTCATTGCCCTTTTCCTTATTATCTCTTCTTACTAACCAAAACAATTGAACCATGTATCAGAAAAATGAAAAAAAAAATGTTGAAGATCGTGATAGATGACGATTCAAGACTTGGACAGGCTTATTTTTGGATTTCAAAGTTAAAAACATTAATGTAGGTGGGTCAATGACTGCTATTGTGATCTTTATAGGTACTTAACTAATTAACCTGCGTATTTATGTTATACGGTGAGAAAAAGCCTTTAAAAATTGATGCCTGAAAACCTACTTATCTCTTTTGGTTGTTATGACTACATAATTATGATACGTTGCCTGCCTGTCTAGCACACCAATATTCTTATGATAATAAGTTATGTTACTGTCAATATCCGATTTAGTTAGGTACTCATATTTAATATTATTTTTCAGCAACTTTTCCATTTCACCGATAAACCAATTGCTGGGAACCTTGAGATTTTATGCAACAAATTCCACTCAAATGGTTATCGGTGACATCTGTGGTTGGAGTACACCTACTGCCAATAAAATAATTCACAGAGTCAGTGCCACTATTGCTGCATTGCACAAGGAATATATAAAATTTCCTACTACTCAGCAAGAGATGAGGCGGGAGCAAGATAATTTTTACCAAATAGCTAGATTTCCACGTGTCATTGGTGCCATGGATTGCACGCACATAAAATTATCATTTGTACCACTCCGGTGTCAGGTGGGAGGTGAACAAGCAGAACTCTATAGAAACAGAAAAGGTTACTTTTCTATAAACGTGCAAACAATATGTAATGCTAACTTGGAAATCACTGACATAGTAGCACGATGGCCAGGGTCGTGTCACGATAGCACAATATTTAATAATAGTGTTATCAAAGCGAAATTTGAAGATGGATGCTACAATGATTCGATTTTGGTTGTTGACAGCGGATATGCTTCAACATCATACATGATGCCTCCATTAGGGAACCCGAGAACACAAGCAGAGCAACTTTATAACGAATCACAAATAAGAACAAGAAATCCTATTGAAAGAAGTTATGGTGTATGGAAACGAAGATTTCCTGTTTTGGCGCTTGGAATGCGTGTAAAGTTAGAAAAAGCACTGACAATTATAGTGGCCACCGCAGTTCTTCATAATATTTTACGTCGTAGAGGGGAAAGTTTACCTCCAGATGATCCAGAACTTGATTTACCAGTCCCTTGGGAGCAAATTTTAGGTGATGGTCAAATGCCACAAGTCATTCAAGGAGAGGAAATACCTGTGCAACGGCATGAGACCCGGGATGCTCTTATTGCTGATTATTTTTATAGTTTGATATAAATAACAGAATAAAATAAAAGTAATTAAAAAAGAATATTGTTTTTAGAATTTATTGCTATTTTATAATTAGACAGAAATACATAACATATATTCAAGGAAGAAATGGAAAAGTCAATGGTTCGGCATGACATAAATGCCTATTCAAATAAAAAACATAGTATTAAATTGAACACACTTTTTTTTTCTATTTTTGGGTTTTGAAAGCCACTAGCTTTCTACGCTTCATCAATAAAATGTTAGTTTTAATTTTTTCTTGTTTTAATATTTCCTTTTTTATTTGAATATCTAAGTCATGCCGCACCTAGACCTTTCCATTTCTTCCACAGCAAGCTTTGTCTGTTGATCCAAAGCTATTTGAATTTTCTTTTTATGAAGGTGTTCTAATGAAGAAGATGCGCTTGAGTGGGTTGGTCTTCTCCTAGAAACCCATGTCCGATGAGGTGTTGGATTCTCTGTAGGTTTAGTTTTGAGGGCTGACGATACAGGAGTCCTCAACATCTTAGGAATATAATCTCCCCAATCCTATAAAAGAAAAATAAAGAAATAAGTAGGGTAAAATAATAACTTGACACACATAGTTCTACTTTAGTAAAATTTGTCCTTTAAGTAGCTGTTGCGTTTAATACTATATAATAATTATAGCGATTTCGTAAAATCCTTAGCAAGTCTCTAGGTAGGTAACAAAGAATACACCTGCCAAGTTTAATCAAAATCTGTCCATGTTGAGTCCGTGAGTTAATAGTCCAATCATTCAGGCAGTCACCGTTTTTTTAACATACAGCTATTAATTACCTTTTTCACAATATCTTCGTTTTCACATACTACATCTGTGTCACTTGTGTGTTCTTGCACAAACAATGTTGTAGGAGGCATAGCGGTATCTGCAAATAAAAGTAAATTTAAAAATTAAGACATTCCAAACGAATTGTATAAAAGAATACTGACTGATAATGAGATATCAATGCACAGCCCAAACCTTTTCTCAGTGATAATAATTGTAAAAGGTAAACTAACCTATGTATTCTATCTCTGCTGCTGGAAAATCCTCCGTTTGTGCAGCAACCATTGCATGTTGGTCTTGCACCGCCGGAATACTGGAGTCATTGTCAAAGGGGTTAAACAATCCAATAGCACTGGTGGATATTAAAGATATGATCCGTTGTTGAATGGGGTCCTCCTTTTTAGGCGGTATTGATGATCCACCACATAAAACAAAAATATTTGTGAATAAGTAATATAATGAAAGATGATGAATATGAAGAATGTTAAGCACATGAATTTACGTGTTTCATTATCATTTCAGCCACAAGAATCCACTATTGGGCATAGGCCTCCTTGACAGATGCGCCATGCATCGATTGACGGCGCATCCATTCATTGCGGCCTGCATCCATTGACTGCAACCTTTATCAGTTTATCTGTCCACCAAAGTGGACAGACAAACAGATAAAGGTTAGCTAGCCATCTTCATAGATCCATAACGCCTATCGTCATATAGGTACCTAACTATTTTCAGTGGCATAACATAAAATGCATGGTGTTTTTCCCAAAACAGTTTTTTCAGTGGGTCGTCTTTAAAGTTAGCATTTTAGCTTAGGTATAAGAAAATAACATAATATTACTAACCTGTTTGGATCATATGCTTCCTGTTTGTTGCTGCATCCTTTCTTGCCACCTTTTTCATGCTCTCCCATTGGTCTTTCAAATTATCCCCTGTGCGAGAAGTGTGGGTTGTACGGCTATTGTACTGGTCGGCAATTATTTGCCATTGAGCCAATTTTGATTTGACCGAAACACCATCCGTTTTTTTATTTTCTATTATTTTAAAATGTAACTCTACTAGGCCTAGCAAAAGTTCTTTTTCAGATGGCAACCAATTAGGACTACGTTTACGCATAACGTCACTCATTTTAATAAGATTGTTTATATTATTTTAAATGCAAAACTCGAAATTAAACATCACATGAACCAAACCGAACCGACAAGCAAAACTTCAAACACTACAAAGTTTTCAAATTCTAATGACGTTAATGACATTGACAGCAACTTTTCCACTCTATAATACGACAAATGAGAGTTGACATGCGTTATCCTTCTGCACTCTCCCGTTTATAGAACAACGTTTTTTTCCGGGTATTACATTCGTTCACAACATGTTCACATTCACTCCGCTATTCTCGCGTAACTAATCAAAGTTTAGTTATACGCTATATTGCATGGAAAAACGACTTTTGATTTATTCGAGAATAAAATCGTGGAATACATTTTTCCGGGTATAGTTATTCGCGTATAAATTCGGGTTTGGTCGAATCCGCCCTTAGTGAGTTTAGCACCTCTGCCCTTTCTGGATAATATGAAAACTGGCCCCGCATAGTCTACACCGGTTCGCATAAACGGGTAGCCAGGTTCTAAGCGCTCGGGAGGTAAGTTGCCCATGAAATCCTATTATAGGATTTCAAGTCTAAATGTTTTTATTCATGAACATAAAATAATTCGGGTTGGCGGAAGATTATGTAATTCCTCTGATTTTACCTACGATAGGAAACATCCGATCCTATTATGTAGTAAGCATCCTTTTACAATTTGTTTGTTTCAATTCAGCTTCTGGATTATCACGCCACAAAATGCGCTGATAATCAGCATCCTCATCTGTAACCTTGACCTGACGGTATCTGCGACTGGTGTGGTAGGTACAACGCATCATTACCTAACTCTGGGGGACAACTTCAGCATGACCCAGCTGAATGTATTCATTGACGACTGCACTATAGTGCATCCTAAATTCCGGTTCCTTTAATAAATAATCTATTCTCTAGGTTGTTAAAGAGCCGACGGGCAATGACCTTTGAACTCCCGAACGTGCAACTGGGCGAATCGGTTTTGAATGGTAGCTTTACAACGTACCTCCCGGTGGCGTCGCGTCTGATGGTTTTAGAGTAGAACTCCTCACATTTTCACACTTCTTCAGTCAAGATCACACTACGAACTGAGGACTCTGAATCCAACTCCCAAAACTTACGCAAACGGTCATTGGCATCCGCTGACTGTACTGCAGTATGATAATACACTGGCTTAAAGATTGCTGACGATGGGATCTCACCAGATAAGATCCAGCCTAATTTAGTCTTCTGGACTACTGGAGAACCCGGAGGACTCTTGACTAAACCAACCAATAAAACTTCTCCGACCACACGCGTAATCAGCGGTCAGCTAATTTTAAGGACGAGAACGAAGCTGATATCTGAACGATCTTCTTCTCAGGAAGATGAGATGTGTGTCTATTTAACACATAAGCATCGACATATTAAACAAAGGTAGGATCTAGACGTGACTGCAATTTAAATCGAACTATCCACTTAGAGGGCATTGTATTTCCCTCGGTATCGCCTAGTCGCAATATGTGGGTGTGTGCAGGTGTTTTCTTCAATCCGAGAAACTGTGCTGCAGACTCTGTTATAAAAGAGACATTTTTTTTCTCTTTGTTTAAAGGGGCTTTTTCAATTTGAAGATGTCGCCCTAAAAGAGACTTGAGAGCCCTGATCCATCAGAGCTCTTAAAACGAAAGCAGTACCAGTTCTTGACTCAACGCTGACCAAGGGACGCCAAGGGTGTGCTACTAACAGACCGTGGTTGTGAACATCCGCAAAACAACAAATGGGTTTAGTCTCGCTTTGACTAGAAGAGGTAGCTGCATTAGCAGTCACCACCTTCGTTTCTGCTGAACCATCAACAACTTCAGTAGGATTGGCAGTTGACTTTGGGTGAAGTAGTGTGTGGTGCTTCCTTTTGCATAGGTGGCATTTATTATTTATTAAAACTTTATGCACATAATGTAAAAAGGCGGACTTACTGCTTTGGGCATTTTCTACCAGTCTACCTTAGGGTGATGCAGAGACAAAACAGTAGGTGCAATAGTACAGAAAATTACAAAGACTAAAATATAATAATAAATACATATATACATACATACAAACAAAATATACAAAGTAAAGAGAGTTAAAATACTTACATAGATAAGGAAAAACAACAAATTAACTGTGGGACGAGTCTGCCAACTTCTTTTGTAAGTGTTCGTGAGCTTTTACTTTAAAAGTGAACCGACTGGTTGCCGTCCTGATATTCAGAGGGAGCTCATTCCAAAGGAAAACCGCCGCGCCTGGACAAGAAAAGAAGATTTAAGAAAACCAGAGCGGTGAGTAGGACATCGTAGAAGACGATTATTGGAAGAACGAAGGTTCTTGCATTTAGTGTGCTGACGACACGCGTAGACAGAATGGTTTGCTCCTAAACAATTATAACAGAGCTTATTGACTCGTGCGAATCACGACGTTCGTCACAAGTTTTTGTTGCAAACGTTTTGCAGTAACACAATTTATGATCTCCCGTACAAAGCAAACAATTTTGAGAAGGTACATGAAAGGTTTTGGCGTTATTATCACGGGCACTCTGTTTATTGACTTTCGGATCCAAATACTCCAAGGCTCTAAACCTTGATTCCATAAACGTTTTGAATTCCTCAAATGTAGGTAACTCATCATTTGAACTAATTCGTAGTTCCCACAATTTGCGGGACTCGGTATCAAATTTTTCGGAGCCTAAGTATAAAACAAATGGATTCCAAGAACTGACATCAATTCCTAGACCGCGCAAACCATGCAAACAATCAACAGCGTTTTCACGTGTGTCGATGATGGTAATCGACGATTGGTGGACAAGCCGTTTGATCATAAAGTTAAATAAAAACCTTGTATTGTTAAATCGCCCGTTTTAAATCGACCAACAGTCATCATTATTAGACGCAGTCACAGGAATATGTCGAAGCAACTGTTCTGCTTCGCCTGAGAGATGACTCTTTAGATAGTGGAGTTTTTGAACGTCATCCAGTGCATCATTTTTATGGATCAGTGACGTAAATAAATCGCGGAACGTAACCCATTCAGAATAGAGTCTCGAGAACGTAGGCAGACTAATTTGTGGCAATTTCACATTTGAATTATTTTGATGAGAATGTTTAATACTAGTAATGATTCGCACTATTACACGGACTAGTTTGAAGTAAGTGTTTATTTATTTAACACTTCACAGTACAGAGTACAGAGACGGACTTAATGCCATAGGCATTTTCTACCAGTCAAACTTTGGGTGATACAGAGACAAGCAGTGCAAGCAAGCTTACACCTAGTATTCTGAAAATAATTTTAAAATTAACACTACGATAAACTACAAGGACATATAAAATACCATAAATATATTTAAAATACTATTAATATATATTAACATATATTCATTTAAATAGACATTTACACGGATACACTAAAATAAAAAGACAAACAATGGGGAAAACATTACCGTTGGACGAAACTGCCAGCTTCTTCCGAATGTACTCGCGAGCTTTAAGTTTAAAAGACAAACGATTGGTTGCCATCCTGATTTCCTGGGGAAGCGCATTCCACAGAGAAATAGAATGAAGTCAGTGCGGTGAGGGGGATATTGAAGAACTTGGTTATGCGATGAGCGCAGACTCCTATTATGGTTGGCACATATGTATTGGAAGTGGGGAGCAAGGTAACTACGGGAAGATGGAGACACAACGAAAGAAAACAAGGTGGTTAACGCCCTTTGCTCCCTACGCTGACGTATGGGCAACCACTTAAGAAGAGACCGGTGCTCTGAGACATGATCATATTTACGCAGATTGAAAACGAATCGAATGCAGTAATTTAGAAGACGGTCAAGTTTGTCGAGGAGATCCGCATTCAGGTCAAAGTAGCACACATCACCATAATCGATGATAGGAAAAATTAAGGACTGTACAAGCATTGCTTTCGTATTTGTCAGCGAAAAGTTTTTCAGACGGTACAGAGCCTGAAACGTACCAGTAACCTTCTGACTGACACGAGCGACTTGAGTATGCCATTTCATGGTGCTATCAATATGCAAGCCTAGATCCTTTACATCGGCGCTAAAAGGAACGACTGTACCATCAAAAAGAACTGGTGGCAAGGTTGTACCATCCAACTTACTGAGACTGCGAGAACTCCCTATGATGATCGCCTGACATTTATTAGGGTTAACTGCCACACCAAACTTATCGGACCAGGTTTTTATTGCCACCAGGTCCCTATTTAAACTGGCAATCAGATCAGGTGCTTCGTCAACCCTCCCCTGACAGTACAACTGCAAGTCATCGGCATACAGATGATACGCACGCTGAAGCTCAGAAGTTAGGAGATTGATAAAGATAGAAAATAGAAGAGGAGAAAGAATACCGCCTTGAGAAACACCAGCATCCAAATCACACCAACATGATGAGGAATCCCCGACATGAACTGACTGTTGACGTTCCTGAAGATAGGAGAACCATTCCAGTGCCCCAGGAGAGACCATAACATAGGATAAAATGGCTAAAAGGATGTCGTGTTGACGTGACGGTATTGAAGGCATTCGAGAAATCGACCAGGACTAGTACAGTTACCTAGGTGTCTTTTAATTCACTTATAGGCTATGTACAAATTGACTTATAGGTTATGTACAAATCTTCAGTTAAATCATATGTTTCTGCCGTAAAATAAACATTATTTTTTAATTCTTCGTTTGTCTTTTCTACCACGCGTCTATTTTTCAACAAATTGTTTCCACTGTACCTCTAATGATTCTAGTCTTGTTTCGATGTAAGTTCGTGTAAGACGATATTTAGGCAATTTTTAAAAGTTAATTCTACCTTTTTCTATTATTGCTTTATTGTTTAATTGCACATTACATTAGGATTCCATTGTGTACAACAAAAGTACAGTTTTCTAATTACTAAATCAATTCAGTTATTTTAATGCAACCGACGAAAAATTTCAAGTCAGTGAACAAAACTGGTACACTTTTACAAGTGTTTAGAACAGGTTTACAAATCGGGCATAGAAATCCCGTCGCAACCACTTATCTGTATTATTCTTAGTCCAAAACTACTACTAAATCTTAAAGTCCCAACACTTGATATTGCACTAAGTTGATCTTCAAAATTCACTGAGAAATTTACAAGTCTACAAAATAATAACACTGGATTGTAACTCACAGTTTTGTCTGCCAAACCTCTCCATGCACAAGTCGCTGCTGCGAGTGCGTCGTCGTGCTCGATGTCACTGCTGATACCGCTGCGAGTGTGCCGCCACTCTTGATACCGTTGCTGTCTCGTCGCTCTAGGCCTCACGGCCTCTGCTGCTGTCACCGTTGCCTCGATACTGGTGGCGCCCTCCGGCGGAAACGGCCGCTAACCTCGTTGCTGCGCTGCTGTAAACCGCTGATCACCGACACACGGGGATTTTACAAGCACTTCAGGACAATCCACCACTGGTTTCAATGCCTCACCATACGACACAAAACTGTCACTTCACTTATCGACGCGATTTCACTTTTGGCGATCCGGCTCGAAGGGCCACAATGTTCGGCACTCGTCAACTGCCCGAGGAAATTATGATTAAATGAAACAATTGGTTCCAAGCAAGTACCAAAATAAGTATTTAATTCTCGAATCCTTATACCATCCGCGCGGAGAATCTTAACACCGCAATGTAGGATTGCAGGTCATCAGTAGGTACAACGCCATCTATTGGGCGTAGCGGGGAAACTCGCGATCAAACACCTGGGTTTTGAAAAATAGTAGAAGATTGGCACAGGGACTTTAAAGTGATGATTTCCGTGGATAATTTGTTTATATGTGTATGTAGATTTGTGTTCTCTAACCAAACATTTTCCGTACTTTCCAGTTTGCGTGTTGAGCTATTACCTCTTTCAATTAAATTACTTACAGTTCAGTCAACACTCCTTGATAATTTACTGGGAGTTATACTATATGACTCATCAGATGTTTCGCAGTCAGTAAGTATGTGGGGATCAGATAATATTGTGCTATTTGACTGTATTATTGGTACTTGTTCCGTAGGTGGTGTGGTGTTCAAAACAGTTTGGAGTTTAAGAACTTAACACAAAATATTCCTAGACGGTGTTGATGTGCAGAATACAATTAGACATTCTACAGAAAATCCGTTTTATAGTAAAAAAGTAGTATCAATTTGTCTACAGTCTATAGTTTTCTCCGTCTACGATCCAAATAAAAAACACTGAAGTGTATTTTAAATTAAAGTCGTTAACATAATAATAAACTTAAACATACCTGATCCTGTGATATGGCTTTTCTTTTCACGTTACCTCCTATATGATCCTAACAAAGACTCCATCTTTTTTTTTTTTAAAGCAATATTCCAATAACTGGCTTAAGTCAGTTATTGGAATGTTCATTTCCGGTTAATGTTTCTCCACGCATCTATTAGTCCTCTGTTGGTATAATCAGGACATTGCGCGTCCCAAAGTGGTCTATATTCGCCATATAATTGTATTAATTTGAGAGACTGTTCTTTATTCATGATTCCGTGTTCTTCGAACATGCGAGGCAAAACACAACCGTCTTGAGTGCGCGCGGCAAACTTACTGAGGCGCTTTTGAGTATGGACAAAAACCGACAACGTTTGGCTCGGGCCGCGGCACGCTCGGGCGAGGTAGCGCATGGGTTTGCCTCGGGTGAGGCTCGTCTTGACCGACCGAGGATTTGCCTCGCGCGGCTGCCTTGCGAGGCTGCTCGTTCAGTCAGTACGCGGCTATTGACGTTTGTTGGCTTGATTAGTGTATTTATTAGTATATTTATCGTTCTGTTAACATACAGTTTGTACATCTGCGAGGTATTATTTATGTTATTCAAGTACAGTTTCTTAGAGTATTTGCGTGCATAGTGCGAATCAACTAGATCTAAATAATTCACATGGTCTTTTACACTTTGTACCATTACTTCATCAATTACTCTAGGTTTATGGTCATATTTTCCTCTCTTATCTTTTTCTACAGCCGCTATATATATCATATTTCTTCGAAGCCGTTGTTATTATTTGCTCACCAGAAGATATTTAAAAAAAATATCTGCATACATACTATTTTGTTTCCTTTTCTGCAGTTGGGAAATAATAAAAATAAGCCTTTATTGCTGTTAGATTTTAACTTGTTTGACCAAATATTACTTAAAAAGTTGTAACAATAGAGGGAAGAAACTACATATATTGACTTAAACTAAAACATATTTTCGGCATTCGGCTTACCTCACCTCTTAACAGCTTGTCTTTCGACAAATGCCTCCTCTAAGGATTTCCACTTGTTTCTGTCCTTTGCTGTACGTAACCATTCTGGACCAGCTACTTTCTTCAAATCGTCTTCCCATCGCTTTGGCTGTCTTCTTCTACTTCTTCTGCTTTCTCTAGGGTACCATTCAAATCTTACTAAGGCACTTGAATTTTAGAAATATAAACAATGACGTGATACGCGACATGAAAAAATACTACTACTTACGAATCCAACTAAACAATTGTGTTTCACCTTTTAGTTAATCCTCTGTTTCTTTGAAATAGTTTAAAGTTATATTCTAGCCACGGCGAGGGCCTCAAGGCCGAATAAAAGTTGACTGACTGTGGCAGGAACTCGGAGAATTTTCAGCGCCTAAGCCATACTTCTTCAAATTAAACCCAGAGAATATCAGACCCCGCCCAATGGTAGTTAAACTACGTACACCTCGTCTCCGTGATAACTTGATAGCGGCAGTAGTCAATTTTAACAAAAAAAAAAACCTCAAGACAAGCTCAACTCTTCACACCCGGGTATGGGAGGAGAACGCTCGCCGGTGTATGTTTCGGAACACTTGTGCCCGGCTAATAAGCAGCTACACGCTGCCACAAGGAAGTTAGCCAAGGAGTTAGGCTACAAGTTTGTGTGTTTGGGTTCGAAATGGACGACTGTTTGTTCGCAAAGACATACCTCACGCCGCAATTCTTATTCGCAGCCTGTAAAATTCGGGCTGCCTTCAAGCGGCTCCTGCCCAACCTGAGGGGTCCAAACGCCTCCTGCCGGAGGCTCTACGCGGGGATCGTGCGGTCCATGGCCCTTTACGGGGCCCCGGTGTTGGCGCGTTCGTTGAGGCTGCGAGCCGCACACTATCTGAACGCGCCCCAAAAGGTGGTAGCCGTAAGGCTGATCCGTGGGTACCGCACGATCTCCCGCGAGGCGGCGAGCCTCCTTGCCGGATTGCCGCCATGGGATCTGGAGGCCATAGTCCTCGCCTCGCGCGCCTGCACGAGTGGCGCGCGGAGGCACAGCGCCGGGGGGAAACTCCGCTGCCGCGGCAAATTGTCGCGCAGCGGACAGACTTCCGGCGCGATCTCATGGCGACATGGAGAGAGCGACTATCGCAACCCCGTGCAGGGCACGCCATGATAGTGGCGATAAGTCCCCTCTTTGAGGAGGGGCTAGAGAGGCGCCACGGCGCCCTCACCTTCCGCCTGACGCAGGTCCTCACCGGACACGGTTGTTTCGGGAGGTACCTGCACCGAATCGGGCGGGAGAAAACGCCCGGGTGCTATCATTGTGAGGATCGCCCGGAGGACACGGTGGAGCACACCGTGGAGGTCTGCCCCGCTTGGATGGAGCACCGCCGTGTCCTCGTAGAGGCGATTGGCGGCGGCGACCTCTCGCGTCCGGCCCTGGTTCAAGCCATGGTCCGGGGCGAGAGGGAATGGGAAGCCGTCACCTCCTTCTGCGAAGCAGTCATGCTAGCGAAGGAGGTGGCGGAACGTGAGAGGGATAGAACCTCTCGTCCCAGCCGCCGCGGGAGAAGCACCGGGCGTCGGGGGCCACGCCGTGATGGCTCTCGGCCACCGTAGGCGCGGGCCTGTGGACGGTGAGTAATGGGTTAGCTCGCCGTCCGTCCGTCTTGTGACGACAGGCCGTGTCGACGGCGCGTTCGTGTTCCACGCGCGCCTCAAAGAGATGTCAGCAAACAGGAGGGGCCCGCAAGGGCCGATGCCTGCCAGGGCTGCGGGACTGTTCGAAAGAGATACCGCGGCCCTGGAACATAAAGGTCAGTAAGAGTCTCACACTCCCTTCCGCTCCGCCCAGAGCGGGAGGAGTCATTTGATGATTTCCCATACGAAAAAAAAAAAAAAAGGCTGTAAAATTCATCACTACTTAAAAACAAAGACTAGCTCAACATCATTCCCCCGCTAACTCATTTAATGTATTTGGTTATAATAACTCATTTGCAATGCTCGATATATATTACCAAAATGTAAGAGGTCTAAGAACAAAAACCAACGATCTGTATCAAAATGTTTTACTGAATAATTATAAAATTATAGCTCTTACTGAGACTTGGTTGAAATCAAACACATTGTGAATAGTGAATTTTTCGATTCAAGCCCCCTCCACTTCTGTTAATAAGATTAAGCCCCCTCCACCTATCTTCATACAAGATAAGGCTAAATGAATCGAAGTGTCCAAAATGTGGGCTGAGCGTAGGATTAACTACACCAGCGCCCGAAAAGTTTCGGACTATAGGGAGCTTGTCGATTGTCTACGTGGAAGGCAAATGGCCTTCCACACATACTCTCTCCGAGAACAGAAGCCCACTAGGGTTATCATTCGACGGGTACCCAAAGAGATCCCGTCTCAGGAAATCCTGGACGACCTCACCGCCCAGAACGTCCCTGTCTTTGCGGTACACCACCTCCACAAGCGGAGGTGACGAGTTCGATATCGTGCTCGTCATCTGTGACCCCGTCGAGGGTCAGCACCCCATTTTCAAGATCAAATCGGTCTGTTCCCTTTCGGGAATAGCGATTGAAAACTCCACCGTCCGTCCCCATACCATCGGGCAGTGACAGAACTGCCAGCTTTTATGGCCACAGCCAGAAGCACTGCTACGCACCGGCCAGCCGGCCTAGCCAAGTTACAAACGTTTCGTATCTATTCTCTTTCCACAATCGTGAACGCCTCGGCGTAAGCGATTGTAGAAAACGCTAACTTGGTAGCCAACTTGACACGACTGAGTCGATTGCTCGTTCGCCACTATCTTTAGAAAAAACCCATACTTTAGTCTATGGTGAGCGTTCCTAAAAACGTCAAACTAACGCCAAAGTCGCAGTTGTGTACTTTGTGCGCGGGCTGAAGTTTTGTTTTGGATTATTAGAAAGTAATAATTGTTTTAAGAATTAAAAAAGTGAGTGAATTAAAGTACGAGATCTTCTTATAATTGGTTTATTATAATATCACAGTGCGGAATGTAATTTTAAATATTACTGTGAGTCGAAATAATATGATATCGTGCATTTCAATTAAAGATACCTTAAATGAAGTGATAACTTTTATAGGATGGAATCTAGATCAAGTCCAGCACAGTTCGCAGCTTTATTAAATTTAATGGAAGGTACGTAATTATCAGTTATTTCGTAATCTTCCTTTGTTAAAATCTATCATACTAGGGCACTTGAATGTTAGAAATATAAACAATGACGTGACGTACGCGACATGAACTAATACTACTACTTACGAAACAAACTAAACAATTGTGTTTCACCTTTTAGTTAATCCTCTGTTTCTCTGAAATAATTAAAAGGCGATATAACGAGGCCCTAGCAATGGCCTCAAGGCCGAATAAAAGCTGACCGACTGTGGTAGGAACTGGGAGAAATACCAATACTATACACTGACGCTTTATGTCTCTTTTTCGGTGCCTAAGCCATACTTCTTCATTAAGAGCGCACCACAACATATTTAATGTATGCATTTTAAATGCTAAATGATAAATATAGTCAAAAATTATGGTAAATAAATAAAATACTTCTCGGTCTCAACACAGCAGGATCATATAGACGCCATTTTTTTATCGTTTACTCTTGAGTCTCGGCGATTGCTAAGTGGGCGTACAAAAACTTCGACATCGTTTCGTTAGCGCTTGTCAAAACTGTAACTTGGCTACGATTTATATGGGATGTAGCGAATTAGCGATCAACATTGTAGAAACGATCACATTTCATTCTATCATTTTGAACGATGTAAACTTGACTACGAATTGTCTATTCGTTTATGTTGACCACGTGACTTAACGTTGAGATGACGTCATTCCCATACATTTGATTCGTTCACTATTAGCTTTAACGATTGTAGATTGTCAACTTGGCTAAGCCTACAGGTGCGTAAAGTGCCTGGAAAAGCACGCTATGGCTGAGTGCTCCCGTCTTAGCGATAGGACGCTATGCACTGAGCTGCCGAGCTGTGTGCTCTCTGTGGCCAGTCGGGTCATCCGTAGTGATAGGTAACTCATCATTTTTATATGAGGTTGAGGGAGTGCCTCATTTTGCCTCGCGAGGTTCACTAGGTACCCCTCATTTGAGGCGAGGAGTCGTACGTCGGCGTATCTTACGAGCCGAGCTCGAGCCGAATTCAGCCAATAGTCCGAGGCAGCGGGGCGGACGGGTGCGTTGACTCATAAGAACTCACGGTTCCGATTTTTACGTCTCCCTCACTCACATAACTTTATTTCGCTCATAAATTTTTGACCGCCAAATAAACGAATCAATGACACTTGATTACCAATCTAATTCTAATGATTTTAGAGTTCATAGTAATAGCAGAATTAAAATTATTTTCTCTTTATTTCGTTTTGAGTAATGATGTTAGTTTACCGTTGTCCTTGAAGTGCACGTGTCGTGAATCGTGAAGTGAATTGTTGACATTGTTGTGACAATAACGTCGACTTTTGAGTTTGCGAATAATCGGATTGTTTTGATTGTGTTCGTACTTGTTTTGGTTTTGGTGGTGGTGTGGTGGAGATACTTATTGCTGCTGGTGTTGATTTTACCTTTACCATTCCTATATAAAGTAAAATAAGCATTTAATGCTGTTCTACTACAATACACTAATTTTTCTAATTAATAATAATCGACTAAGGGTGACCCCTCTAATTATAGACCTATATCTGTGCTTCCAGCATTGAGTAAAATCTATGAAAAAATAATGCTGGACCAGATGCTGTCTCACTTCAACTCAAATGGGATTCTGCATAGTCAACAGTTTGGTTTTACGAAGGGTAGGTCGACAACAGACGCGGGAGTAAAACTCATCAGTCACATTCTGGAATCCTGGGAGAAGTCCCAGGATGCCATTGGTATTTTCTGTGACCTCTCAAAAGCGTTTGACTGCGTCGACCACAACACACTGATCTGTAAATTACACCACTACGGAATTCGTGGACAAGCTGCTGATCTTGTTCTCTCATATTTATCAAACAGGCAGCAAAAAGTAAATGTAAATGGGGCGACGTCCTCCGGGTCTCTAGTAAAGATGGGCGTGCCCCAAGGTTCAATTCTCGGGCCTTTCCTATTTCTTGTTTACATTAATGATCTCCCTTACATGATGGCCAAATTATCAGATATAATTCTATTTGCTGATGACACTTCGCTAATTTTTAAAATAGATAGAAAGGATACGGATGTCTTACATGCCAACGAAAGTCTAACTGTTCTCTCGAAATGGTTCGCAGCTAACAATCTTTTACTGAATGCGAACAAAACAAAATGTCTAAAATTCTCTTTACCAAATGTACCTCAACGGGATATAAATTTAAGTCTTGACGGCAAAAAACTTGATGTTATAGCGGAAACTGTATTCCTAGGGATTACTATCGATTCAAAATTGCAGTGGGGACCGCACATTAGAACTCTTTCGGGTAGGTTAAGCTCAGCTGCATATGCAGTAAGGA
Source organism: Eurois occulta (assembly GCA_950022335.1). Taxonomy (NCBI): domain Eukaryota; kingdom Metazoa; phylum Arthropoda; class Insecta; order Lepidoptera; family Noctuidae; genus Eurois; species Eurois occulta. Next base: position 13,023,294 of record OX465480.1, on the reverse strand, counting down.
AAATAAGGCAGTTAACTGATGCAGCTACAGCTAGGTTAATATACTATGCTTATTTCCACAGTATTATGTCTTATGGCATTCTGCTGTGGGGATCGGCGGCAGACGTTGACTCAATTTTCATTTTACAAAAGCGGGCAGTCCGCGCGATCTATAAAATGGGTCCTCGCGAGTCCCTCAGAGAAAAATTTAAAGAGATCGATGTACTGACTCTGCCTTCCCTTTATATCCTAGAATGTATTTTATATGTCCGCAAAAACCGAGGGCTTTTCAAAATTAGAAGCGACTTCCACAATATTAATACACGCAGTAAACACGAAATTGTAATACCCAAATTCAGGTTAACAAAAACTAGTAAGTCTTTTCTTATTAACAGTATACGTTTTTATAACAAATTACCTAAGTCAGTTATAGAACTGACCGATGGAAAGTTCAAAAATTACATTAAACGTGTCCTTATTAAAAAAGCATATTACAAAATCAAGGACTACGTTGAAGATAAAGAGGTTTGGCTTTAGTTCCTTCTGCGCATGCGGCTTCCCTGGTAGCTCATAAACAGCACAAATATGTGGATGTCTCTAACTATTCTCAATCAATTTTTTTTTTCTCTTTTCATTTTAATTTACAATGGTTTTTTTTTTTTTCTCTTTTTTTACAATGGTTATCACATCACTTAAACACCCTTTGTTCAGAATAGTTGCAGCACTGATGACAATATTTTTGTCACTTGTTTAATTTAGTCTTTTATAATATTTTCTTGCCTTTGTATAGATTCTTTTTAACGATTGTTTGTGAATGTGTGAACAGTGTAGGCCTTGTAGATTCCTAGATGTGTGTTAACTTTTGTTAACCTCTTATCTTGTTTTCCGTTTTTCTTGTGTAGTAAGCAACGACTTATTGTCGGGCCTATGCTGTCCCCCCATACTTGAGTACTAATGCTGTAACATGATAATATTGTAAAACTAATCATTTTAAAAGAGTAACCATGGAGTTTCTTGCCGGTTCTTCTCCATAGGAAACGACCAACCCGAACCGTGCACCTTTTTGTCGACGTTTCATAAGTGCCCATGTAGGCCTATGTGAAATAAAAATATTTTGATTTTGATTTTGACTACACGATCGGTTTCACTTCACAGCTTGTCTTCCGACAAAGGCCTCCTCTAAAGCTTTCCATTTCTGCCAGTCTCTCGCTGTTCTCGTCCATTCTGGACCCGCTACGTTTTTGAGGTCATCTTCCCATCTTTTTGTTTGACGCCCTTTACTTCTTTTCCCATTCCTGGGATATCACTCTGTTATGGTTTTTGTCAATTTTCCATTCGTATCTCTAAGCATATGTCCAGTCCATCGCCATTTTAAAGTTTTACATATTTTCTTTGCATCCTTAAAAGTTGTATTTTTTAATTTTTTTAAATCTCATTCTATCTTTCCTCTTGACGCCCATTACGCTTCTCTCCATTCCGTTTTGACATACCTTTATTTTGTTTATTAAGTTATCTGTCAATGCCCATGTTCGGCAACCATAAGCTAAGCATCACATATTTTACACTTTTCTTTTCTCTTTGATAGCCATGTCCTTGTTGTTCATGACTTCGTTGAGTGACCAATATCTCTTCCATGTATTGGCTATCCGTCTTTCAATCTCTTTACCATTCCTATATAAGGTCTAACTATTCATACACGAAATATTTTAAGGGTTCTTGAGACCTTTTGCATAAAACCTTCTCTCCCGGTCCTATGAATGGGCGCGGTCGGCGTCTTGCTTATTCTGTGCTGGGCAACGAGCGTGTGAGGTTGTGTTCGCACACCGCGTGCGACCGCGCAAGAATGATAGTCATTTCACGTCCTGATGTTACTGAACTCCAACTCCACAGTAGTCTGCGTGAGTCTGGACGCAAACACCTTCCCTGACCAGCTATTACAAGGGGCGTAACAATATCGCTGGTGAAACGTAGTGGTCGTTTGAAAATATACCTCTGCCTATTTCTTTGGGGAATGCAGGCGTGATGATGTTAAAAATAATGCAACGTATGAAAGTAGGTATTTGGCGGGATTATGGCTCCAACGGTAAAAAATTCGAAAACCTCGGAGCTTTTCAAGGATTTGGGAGAAGTATAAGGCCAAATGTACAATTTGCATGAAAATTTTTTCGCACAGAGGTGCAGGTCCCTATAATTTAACTAGACATTTAAAATCCGCTCATCCCCTTGTCCTAGCTGGCATTCAGGAAGATCATATGGCTACAAATAACGACACTAGTGTTGCAGCAGCGGTGAAGGCTTTTCAGGCAAGCAAGCTGAATGACGATGAATTTTCGAAGGATTTGTGATAAAATAAAAGATGCGTATAGTGCAAAGCAAAAATTGAATGTAATAGCATGACATGTACAAGATTCGAGGAGAGGGGTCATAGGGAACAAACATTTTGACCAATTGCGCGAGTGAAAGGCGTATGACGTCATGACGTAGGACGATAGGTTCACTCTTCACCCCGAGATGTCGCCCTCAGTCTTGAATGCAGGAATCAACTAGGATTTGGAACATGCCCCCGGCCTTGGAAGCAATGGCTTTCCTCTAGTTTGTAATCAAAATAATAAAATCAATCAATATTTTGCAAAACCGCTGTCATTAAAGAAAACGGAAACTAATAATAAGTTGTTCCTGCTAATGATTGTCAAAAATTATTTACCTTTTACAATCATCGAAAGCGATTCATTTAGAGCATTTATAAAATAATTTTGTCCTTCGTATGTAATTCCATCAAGAAAGACGCTATCAAAAGCGTTATTACTAAAATTTTATAACATCGTATGAGAAGGATCGCCTTTGTGCTCTTCTATGTTAATATATTGTCCTGTTAAGTATCTGTGTGTACATAAATAAATTAATAAGTTGTGACGAAATTACTAGGACAAGCGGAATTTGTTGCCCTAACTACGGATGCCTGGACTTCTGCTTCTCATCACCAGTATGTTGCCGAAACAGCACATTTTGGTGAAAACAGCAATATTAAGGCAATTTAATATGTAATGTTAGAATGCATTACAGACGCACAACACCATACCACACAGAACTTAGCTGATTTAAAAAAATTCACCCAATGGAATGTCTTCGAAAAAGTAGTGTCAGTTACTGCTGACAATGCTAATAACATGCAAGCTGCCATTTCTTTATTAAAATGAAAGCAGTGTGAGCAGTACCGTGTTCTGCTCACACTTTAAATTTGATTGTTCAAGCAGGTTTATCAGAAATTAAGGTGATCCAAAATAAAGTTAAGACCACAGTGGAACTTTTCAAAAGGAGTGTTTTGGCTAGTGAGCGCTTAACAACCATGCAAAAGCAGCTAGGGGAGAAACAGCTAAAAGTAAACAAGACGTGATAACACGGTGAAATTCTACGTTCGATATGTTCGAGAGGATTTTAGAGATAAAAAGAAGTGTGATTTCCACCATTGCCACCCATTATCCCAATACGCCATATTTGACCCCCGACGACATAGAAATTTTATCGAAATGTTGTGCTTTGTTACGACACTTTAAATCAGTCACTGAAATTATGAGTGCAGAAAAGCATGTTACTGTATCGCAAATCATAGTTTTAGCGAATTTGCTCAAAAAAACGTGTGAGGCGTTCACTCAAGACTCAAACATTCCCCAAACAGTAATGGAAATGGCCAAGCGGTTCGTTATTGATATATCATAACGGTTTAGAAATGTAGAGGATAAAGTATTTGCCGTAAGTACGCTTCTAGACCCCCGATTTAAGGCATATGGTTTTCCTGATGACAAAAAAGTAGTGTTGATAATGCAAAAAAATGTTCATCTGAAATAGTGGCTAAATCTATTGCATCGATTAATGAAACTGATACAGAAATTAGTGAAAATATTTCACCAAGCGATTAAAACAAACAAAAGCCTTCTATGCATTCGATCTAAAAGTTGTAGAAGCAGTTAAAAAGCAAAACCCGACCGCACGCGCAGCTGCAATCATAAAAGTAGATAAATATTTCGATGAGCCTCTTATTAGCAGGAAGAATTCCCACAACCCCATATTCACGCCTATGTGATGTAGTCAAACAACACATGGACTCCAGCTACTTCAACTCCTTCCGAAAGAGTTTGTTCGAAAGCAGGGTATGTCGTTACTGCCCGCGCAATCAATTTGCGATCACGAGTACCTCAAACAAGGCACCTCATGAGTGAGGGACACATCTCTAGTCATCCGGCCAATTACAGGGGCTGCCCCAAAGCTACCAAACTTAAAGCGGCCAAATTCGCGAAGCTCGCTAGCGCACACCAGCAGAGGAAAAGTCCCTCTGTCAAACCTCTTTCTGCTCAACTACCTGAGCGCCTCAGCCCGCAGAGACCGTCCCCCTTTTTTTCTTTTTTTTTTGGGATGGGAAATCATCAAATGACTCCTCCGGCTCTGGGCGGAGCGGAAGGGAGTGTCAGACTTTTACTGACTAAAAACCATCCCTGTTCCTTCTTTTGCCCTTTATGTTCCAGGGCTGTGGTATCTCTTTCGAACAGTCCCGCAGCCCTGGCAGGCACCGGCCCTTGCGGGCCCCTCCTGTTTGCTGACATCTCCTTGAGGCGAGCGTGGAACACGAACGCGCCGTCGACACGGCCTGTCGTCATTAAGACGGACGGACGGCGAGCTAGCCCATTACTCACCGTCCACAGGCCCGCGCCTATGGTGGCCGAGAGCCACCACGTGGCCCCCGACGCCCCGTGCTTCTCCCGCGGCGGCCGGGACGTAAGGTTCTCTCCCTCTCACGTTCCGCCACCTCCTCCGCTAGCATGACTGCTTCGCAGAAGGAGAGGCCGTCCCCCTGGAACGCGCTTAATGACCACCGCGCTTTCCCGGCCCTCGCTAAGGTTGCCCCAATGCCAGGGCTAATGGACATGCTAATGGCACCGCTACGTTAGCTCCCCGCCCCAGGCCGCTCGTCCCCAAGACATCCTTTGAAACTATCGCCAGGTTTTATATCTTTGTGTCGCCTGAGGCAGACCGCTTAGCAGCTGAGCTCAGGACGGCCAAAGACCTTGTCGAGATAACAAAAAATCTAAAATCCAATCTGCCCTTCGCGCTCATAATAATATATTATATAGTAGGAATTTAACGAGTACTCGTCCCCGTTCCCTTAAAGTAGGTTTTTTCAATGCCAATGGCATTAGAGGTCAACGAGATGAGATCGCCGCTTTCCTTCGCAACCATCAAGTTGACTTCTTTCTCGTTCAAGAGACCTTCTTTAAGCCCTGTCACCGTGACCCTAAAATTGCCAACTTTCGCATAGTTCGCAAGACCACTCCCTTTTGGTCAAAGATCTTACTGCCCTATTCGGCCTGAGTGACTCCGTTGTCATAGCGGGCGACAACGCCATACATCCCGCCTGGAATAGTATTATGACCAACCCGAGAGGGCGTATCTTATTCAACCTAGGTGATTCCTCACCACTACTTAAGTCAGGATAAATAGCTCTCAATAAATTAGAAGTCGAGTCATGGTAATTATTATTAGGTTTCTTTTCTTTTATTTTAGTATTTGTTAGAATATTTAGTAGTTTATTTTATTTATATATTATGTGTATTAATATCAATATAACGATATAAATTTTTCGAAAACAAGAAGTTATTTTTTAGATATTTATTGTACCTATCACAATGTTTTCTTATTTAACCCAAAGGTTGACTGGTAGAGAATGCCTTGTGGCATTAAGTCCGCCTATGTACCACTATTGTACATGAAGTTTAAATAAATAAATAAAAAAATTCCCTTCACTTCGACCCCATCGCTCCTATGGAGCACACTCATTACCCCCCCTCTCCCAGCGATCGTTCTGCCGCGCTCGATATAGCGCTACTCAAGAACATCAATCTCAGGTTGCATCTGATTGAGACGCTACATGTGCTTGACTCTGATCACCGTCCAGTGCTCATGCACCTCATCTCTCGCTCAGGCATCTTTGACCCCAGCACACCCCCTCCCACGGTTGTGATTACTGACTGGAAGAACGTAAGCGATAAGCAGAACTATGACATGTCACCACTCCTGGACGGTATCCCTGACCACATAGTCTCATTCGCAGACACTACGGCCGCCATCAACTCGTTTACAGAACACGTACAATCCGTACTGAAGGATTGGTCACGGGATGTCCCAGCGATGAGTGATCACCGCTGGAAACTACCTGCTGACATACGTGATCTGATAAACGAGAAGATCGCGGCCATACGTCCCTACCCTATAGCAACTTTGCCTGCGACGCGAACAAAGCCCACATGCGCAACTTACAGCGTGCTGTAAAGAAGCGCCCAAGTGAGCATCGTTCAAATCAATGGGACAAGGAGCTAAGCGAACTCGAGCCCACTCATTTAGGGCCGATTTTACCAGTTGCCCATTAAACGGAGTTCAATAAAACTAAGTTCAAATCGATCACGTTTACATAAGCGTTCGATCTTGGTTCAAGCACAAATTTATTTTACCGGCCACATTTTGATGGAGTTTACGAAAACTAAGTTTACTTCCAACATAGTATTGGATAAAATTTTATAAGTAATTTAATTCTAGGCTGTATGCTACTTGGTTTGCCTGTTTACTTTTATATTGTACCGCGAGATGGCGCCACTTGTATGCGTCGGTCGCCTGTCATGTCTATTGTGTAAAACTTTTCACTGTGCAGTTATTAAAAACGTTTAATAAGTTCAAAGAAGTCTTGTTTATTAACCTAATCTCAATAGGTTATGGGCCCAGGTCCACGTTAATTAACAGTTGGTGATAAACAAAGAGCAGAGAAAACAGAAAAGTTCTTGGTGATTTTCGACAGTAGAACCGCGTGCTGTCTTTAACCTAAAATGGAGATTGGAAAGACAAACCCAGAAAAATTCGATGGAACGAATTTTAAACAGTGGAAATTTCAAATTAAATGTGCTCTGCGTGCCAACGGGTTAGATATCAACACGCCAAAACCAAGTGGAAATGCGATTCAATGGAATAAGGATTGTTGCAAATTGAATGTGTGATTTACTAATCTGTGAATGTAGACCTACCTTTATAGAATGTGATTTTGTCTATGGACCATGCTCCAACATTATTCTAAGATTAAAAAATAAAAACGTTACTCTATGCTTATTGGTGAAACTGAAAACCGGCACTTTTATTTCCTTTCGCATAATTATGTAAAATTAGAAGAACCTGCAATAAAAATACGATCGGCATCACAAACCCGGTCATCTGGCGACCGTGAAAGTATAAATCGAGAGGGCGGATGGTTTTTTTGGCTATATTCCAAAAATAGATTTGTCAAAGAAGAGCCGGCGAGCTACGAGGGCGCAGTTCACTAGAATCGCCAATTTGCTGGAGGCAAGCGACGCGTTCACCCCCGAAGGTGAGGCACAATATATTCTCCTGGAAGAACTCGCTACAAAGTTGGCTGTATTAGACAGCGAAATAGAAAAATTCCTTCTCGACACAGATGGCGACGACGCCGAATTGGAAAAAGAGTTGGATGATGTAGCTACATACAAATTACGGTGGCTTACAATACAGAACGCTAAGAAGAAGCCACAGGTGGGAGCTTATAAACAAGAGGAAAGAAATTATAAGTTGCCAAGGCTGGAACAAATTAAGTTCGATGGTAATCTGAAAAGCTGGCTGCCATTTTGGGCTCAATTTGAGAAGATTCACTTGGATCAAACGATGAACGAAAATGACAAGATGCAGTATCTAAGACAGTCCATGACACCTGGCACAGAAGTTAGTAGATTCATCGACAGCTACTCAGTGTTATTTTGTATCGAGAATATCACACATACAAACTATGGTATCATCTGTCATAGAGTATGTAATTAATATTTATACTGTGGTAATACCGTGTATTCTTTTCCAATAAAAGAGTTAGTTCTTGTCTGTGACTTCAAGCGTTTAATTTATTAGAGGTTATGTGCCCAGTTATTTTAGTTTTTCTCGCAATATTCTTGGACATTCCTAGTGGAAATAGACTTTGCAGATTGAGATTAACTGTAATTAACGCTGTGAGTGCTGTGACTGTAAAAATGACGACGAACTACCTTGTCAGTGTGCCTAAATTGAAAGGGCGTGAGAACTACAGTGAGTGGGCTTTCGCGGCTGAGAATTTCTTAGTTCTTGAGGGAATGACCGATTGCATCAAGTTGGAGACAGTACCAGAAGAAATAGGAGCAGCAGGTGACGCGAAAACCAAAGCCAAGCTAATTCTGACAATAGACTCGTCGCTGTACGTGCACATAAAAAGTGTACAAACGACTCATGAGCTGTGGAAGAAATTGAAGAACCTATTTGATGACTCAGGATTCACGAGGAGAATCAGTTTACTGAGGAGTTTGATTTCCATACGACTCGAAAATAGTGTTTCAATGACTTCATATGTGACACAAATCATCGAAACAAGCCAAAAATTGAGTGGCACGGGTTTTAACATTAATGATGAGTGGGTCGCATCGCTTTTGTTAGCGGGATTAACAGAAAAATATTCCCCTATGATAATGGCGATCGAGCATTGCGGCATACCATTGACAGCAGACGCCATTAAAACCAAGTTGTTGGACATGGAGGAAAGCGGAAACGATGGCGACAACAGCGCTTCCAATTCCAGTGGCGCGTTTGCGAGTTTTAAGAAGAACCGGAATGTTGGTAGGACTGCGACCAAAGACAACGCCCAAATGTCAAAGACAAAACCAAAAGTCATAAAATGCTACAAATGTAAACAAACAGGGCATTACCGCAACCAGTGTACATTTCAGAATAAAAATTCGTCGGACACAAATAAAAATGAACGTACAAGCAGTAATGCGTTTAGCGCCGTGTTCCTGAATGGTGAATTTTGCAAAAGTGATTGGTATATTGACTCCGGGGCGAGTGTTCATCTTACCGCGAACGAAGAATGGTTGTCAAATGTGTCGCGGGATCTTATGATAAAGGAAATTGTCGTGGCAAACAAAGATAAAGTACCTGTATTATGTACTGGAGATGTGCAGATTACGACGAAGACGCGCGCCTGTGAATACGATATTACAGTAGAAGGTGTATTGTGCGTGCCGAAGTTGACTACCAATCTGTTGTCTGTTAGTCAACTTATATCAAAAGGAAACAAAGTTTCATTTAACAATCATGGTTGCCAGATTTTTAACCAAGCAGGAGTGCTGGTGGCTACAGCGAGTTTGTTGAACGGGGTGTATAAGTTAAACATGCCTGAATATTGTTCATCAGCTGCAGTGATGGTATCCAGTGAAGTTTGGCATAGACGTCTAGGCCATGTCAACAGCCAGTATTTGAACAAGATGCAAGATGCTGTACAGGGACTGACACTTGATAATAAGACTGATATATCAAAGTCATCATGTGTCGCTTGCTGTGAAGGCAAGCAGACCCGCTTACTTTTTCCCAAAGAAGGTAGCAGAAGTACCGAGTTGCTGCAAATTGTGCATACCGATCTCTGTGGTCCAATGGAAAACCGATCTATAGGTGGTTCTAGATACTTTATGCTGTTAATAGATGATTTTAGTCGTATGACATATATTTATTTTTTGAAAACTAAAGATGAGGCATTGACATGTTTTCAACAGTATAGAACAGAGGTTGAGAATCAACTTAATCGCAGCATAAAGATCTTGAGAAGTGACAATGGGACAGAATTCTGCAATAACAAGTTTAATGATTTTTTGAAGACGCATGGGATAGTACATCACAAAACGAACCCATACACACCTGAGCAGAATGGTCTCTCAGAACGATTCAACCGGACTATCGTTGAGAAAGCCAAGTGTCTACTGTTTGATGCAGGTCTCGAGAAAAGGTTTTGGGCAGAGGCGGCACACACTGCAGTGTACTTACAGAATAGGACTGTGGCCACTTCATTAAATTATAAAACTCCTTTTGAGATATGGACGGGCAGAAAGCCTGATGTAAGTCATTTACGTGTTTTTGGTAGTACAATCATGGTACATGTGCCAAAACAAAAGAGATTAAAATGGGACAGAAAGTCTGAAAAATGTATCCTTGTCGGCTATTCCAATGATGTCAAAGGGTACAGGATTTACAACCCGAAGTCTAATATCATCACTACCAGTCGAGATGTTATAGTATTGGAGAAGATAGAGACAGAGAATGTTATGGAGGTACAAGAAAATTGTTCAGATGAGGTGAATATGGTTCCAGTGAGGGAAAAAGATTTGACACTTCCGGAAGATTCACTTGAACAATCAGAGAGCTTGAACACAGATGACAGCGGCGAACTGTATGTACCTTGTGAAAATGATACATTAGATAGCTCTGAGTCTGGTACAACAGACAGTGAAGACTCCATTATACTCAACAATGACAACATAACAAGTGGTCCTCGGCGTAGGCAGCAGCCAGACAGATATGGGTTTGCAAATGCTTGTAAAGAAGATGATAACATGTTCACGGGTGAGATATCATTGCAAGAAGCCTTGGAAGGTCCTGAGAAAGCACAATGGTTAGCGGCAGTGCAGGATGAGTTACAGTCGTTCGAGAAAAATAGTGCGTGGGAACTTGTAGATGTACCAATAGATGGTACTATAGTGCAGTGCAAGTGGGTTTTGCGGAAAAAGTATGATAGTGAAAACAATGTGCGTTACCGTGCTCGTCTAGTCGCAAAGGGCTTCACCCAAAAACATGGTGTAGACTATACAGAAACATTTTCGCCTGTAGTGAGACATACAACCCTTAGACTATTATTTGCATTGTCTGTAAAGTTAGGTTTAGATGTTAACCATCTAGATGTAAAGACTGCGTTTTTGAATGGTGATTTAGAAGAAACCATTTACATGAAAATGCCAGATTGTTATAATAGTAATAATTCAGTTTGTAAAGTATTAAAACTTAAAAAGGCTATTTATGGACTTAAGCAGGCCTTGTACGCACCGGGACTTACAGCTTAGGACGGCCGTTTATTCCAAGTGCGAACGATGTGGCTGGGTTTTGAGACAATTGAGCCTGGTTCGTACCTAAAACCCGACTGACTATAAACCTAGCCCTACAGTAACTACCTAGCACCCTAGTAATCCTAGTCCTATAGTAATTACCTACTCAGCTATCACCCTAGTTTAAGTTGACCTAACGCCCTAGCCTACCATACAAACCGTTTACGTGAGGGATGTCTGTTACAAGGAGACCTACGGTAACAGACGGAACTTGGGTAGGAATAGGGGTTCGTGTACGTCGTGCAATGTACACAGGAAATGGTTTTCTCACTGCCGATCCCACAGACTCATAGGACCGATGATGGCTAAAGGTGTCTTGGCCACAGTGAGAGGAGGTATAGGAGATGAATCACACTCGACTCCAGCTTGATGACTAATTTATTACAAATAATGAACTTAATTATATACATATTTTGTGGTAAATACACATTGATGGCTATTTACATGTGTGCTGTGTGTGTATCGAGCCGATGAAGCGAAGATCTCAGTAGGCCACTTCTTAGCGCTGACGGTGTGCTGGTGTTGCCGGCGCGTGGAACGAATGTATGTCGCTCTTAATGCTGACGCTGTGATGCTGTTGTTGGCGCGTGTAACTATGATATGTTCACGGCTGAACATTCTGGCGCCTCTCAGGTCCTAGGCTCCAGTTGGTATAACTCAATAGTTTCGTGTTGATGTGGTAGACTGTACATTGGTTCCGTTTTGATAGTTGGTTGGCCTGTTGTAGGTTGGGTAGATGTCTTGTTGGCAGCAAGCGAGGTTGGTTCTGTTGCTGTTTGGTTGGCTGGCTCGGTACTTGTCTTTCTGGTCTTGTGCTGCATTGTGACTCCAATCCATCTCAGTATTGCTGGGCCGTAGCAAACTAAAAACAAAAAGGTTAAAAACATGATTATACACGAAATTGCACTTGTTAAGTATGCGTGAGAACTGAGAACTAATTTGATTCCAAATAGTACTATCTAATTGGGTTTGTAAGGCATTTTCTTGATTAACTAAATTCTGAAAAATCTCTTTTGAGTGATCTATGACTTCTTCGTCTTTCGTAATGTTTAGCATGGATTTGTTCACCATGTGCGTTTTTATGGGAAAGTCTATTTGTTTTGAGTATGATGTTACAATCGGTACTGAGTCCCGGTGCGTACATCCGGCTCGAAGGACCAAATGTACGCACCGGGACTTACAGCTTAGGACGGCCGTTTATTCCAAGTGCGAACGATGTGGCTGGGTTTTGAGACAATTGAGCCTGGTTCGTACCTAAAACCCGACTGACTATAAACCTAGCCCTACAGTAACTACCTAGCACCCTAGTAATCCTAGTCCTATAGTAATTACCTACTCAGCTATCACCCTAGTTTAAGTTGACCTAACGCCCTAGCCTACCATACAAGCCGTTTACGTGAGGGATGTCTGTTACAAGGAGACCTACGGTAACAGACGGAACTTGGGTAGGAATAGGGGTTCGTGTACGTCGTGCAATGTACACAGGAAATGGTTTTCTCACTGCCGATCCCACAGACTCATAGGACCGATGATGGCTAAAGGTGTCTTGGCCACAGTGAGAGGAGGTATAGGAGATGAATCACACTCGACTCCAGCTTGATGACTAATTTATTACAAATAATGAACTTAATTATATACATATTTTGTGGTAAATACACATTGATGGCTATTTACATGTGTGCTGTGTGTGTATCGAGCCGATGAAGCGAAGATCTCAGTAGGCCACTTCTTAGCGCTGACGGTGTGCTGGTGTTGCCGGCGCGTGGAACGAATGTATGTCGCTCTTAATGCTGACGCTGTGATGCTGTTGTTGGCGCGTGTAACTATGATATGTTCACGGCTGAACAGGCCTCTAGAGCCTGGAATAAAAAGGTTGATAGTTGTTTGATCAGTAATGGTTACACAAGGTCAAAAGTAGAGCCATGTATGTATATAAAGGATATTAACAAATGTAAGACAATTGTAACAGTCTATGTTGACGATTTCTTTATATTTTCCAATGATAAAATTGAAACCGAGAACTTGAAACAGATTTTATCTAATAAGTTTAGCATTAAGGACTTAGGTGAAGTTAGACAATGTCTTGGAATGAATGTAATCTTCAATAAAGATAAAGGATATGTAACTCTGAGTCAGGAAACTTATATTGATCAACTTTTGAGCAAATTTCATTTAAGTGATTGTAAGACTGTTGATACTCCAATGGAGGTCAAACTAAATATAAATAAAGGTCAAGTAGGTATAAGTAGTCATGTGCCATATCAACAACTAATCGGTAGTTTGATGTACCTGTCTGTCTTAACTAGGCCAGACATTAGTTACTGTATAAGTTTTTTAAGTCAATTTAATAATTGCCATACAAAGGAGCATTGGGAATATGCAAAGAGAATATTAAAATATCTAAAACGAACTAAAGGTTATGGAATAAAATATTGTAAAGAAGGTAATTCTGAAATAACAGGCTATGTAGATGCTGATTGGGCCTCCAACTCTGTAGATAGGAGATCATATACAGGAATGTGTTTTTTGTTATCTGATGGTGTAATATCATGGGAATGTAGAAAACAGAAATGTGTAGCTCTCTCTAGCACTGAATCACAGTATATAGGTCTATCTGAGGCATGTAGAGAAGCATTGTATCTAAAGAGATTACAATATGAAATAACCAATAAGATGTACACAATCAGCCTATTCAATGATAACCAGGGCGCACAGAAGCTGTGTGCTAATCCAGTCTTTCACAAACGTACTAAGCATATTGATATCAAATATCATTTTTGTCGTGATCTAGTAAAAGATAAAATTGTTAAAGTACTGTATTTGCCAACAGCTGACATGCCGGCTGACATTTTAACTAAAAGTTTATGTTCAGCAAAACATTATAAATTTATGTTGCTTCTTGGCATAGTTTGTATTGAATAATTTTTGTTAAAATTGTTTATTGAATATTGCGATAAGTGGGGGTGTTATTTTGTATCGAGAATATCACACATACAAACTATGGTATCATCTGTCATAGAGTATGTAATTAATATTTATACTGTGGTAATACTGTGTATTCTTTTCCAATAAAAGAGTTAGTTCTTGTCTGTGACTTCAAGCGTTTAATTTATTAGACTCAGCCACCAGTAAAAGCTACAAGCAGGCAATAGCAGATCTCAAAGAAAGATATGCACGCAGTGATCTTCTCATACAAGTATATGTTCGAGAGCTACTCACCATGATATTGCACAAAGACAGCACCAGCAACAGTTTGACTGGCCTGTATGACCAAATCAGTACCCAGCTCAGAGCGTTGGAAATACTCGGTGTAACGCAAGAGGGATACTCATCATTTATTCTGCCAATGGTTGAATCCGCTATTCCTTTAGAAACACTGAAGGCTTGGGAACGAGCGAGATCAGCTGCAATGAGGAATGAACTCCAGTGATTGCTTGAGTTTCTGAAGAAAGAAGTTGAAAGCGAGCAGAGAATTCAATTAGCTACAACAGCATTCTCACAGGAACAAAAAGACACACCAGTGAAGGAGTCCACAGCAGCAGCACTAGTAGCCGCTACAACAACAACAGCAGGCGCAAGTGAGACTAAGAGACAAGTGACATGTCTATGGTATGATAAGAATCATTTGAGTATTGAGTGCTATAAACTAGCAAAAATGAGTCTAGAACAGCGAAGAGATCATATCAAGAAAAAGAATTGTTTAAAAATTGGGCACAATGCAAAAGTGTGCAAGAGTTTTGTACAATGTTTTATTTGCAAGAAAAGGCACGCAGTCACTCTATGCCCACGAACTTCAGAAAATACAAAGAAAATGGACTCTGAGAGTTCAACAGCCAGCAACTTCGCCGCTCAGGGGAGTACTGTGACACTGCTGCAGACCACCATGGTAAAGATAGTAAATGGAGACAAGCAGCTGATGGTGCGTGCCCTGGTGGACAATGGGTCACAGAGATCCTATTTGAGGAAAGATGTTGCACTGAAACTAGGTCTCAAGGAGGCAGGTAGAGAAACTCTCACTCACTGCCTGTTCAGTGGAGTTCAAGTAAGGTCAAAGGTTCACAATATTTATAACATACCTGTTCAGAGTTCTAATAAATCATTTATCATGGAGTTGGCTGCCTTAAATCAACCAGTAATTTGTAATAATTTACCCAAGTATAATAATAGTGATGCAAATTTGACAAGGTTGTTAATTAAAAATAATATTGTATTGGCCGATAATGATTGTACTGAAATTTCATTGTTAATTGGTGCAGATTATTCAGGCTACATAATGACAGACACCATGGTTGTGTTGAAAGATGGGTTGATTGCTATCAAAACCAAATTAGGTTGGGTGTTACAGGGTAAAGTCGAAAATTCTAATAATAATTGTACTAATACTTTATTTTGTTCATCAGATATATCAGGGTTTTGGTCACTGGAATTCCTCGGCATCAGGGATCCTGTGGAGAACAAATCTAAGATCCAGGCTGAAGCTGAGGCAGTGATGGCATTCGAGGAGAGCGTCAACACCAATGTGGATGGCAGGTATGAGGTGTCGCTACCCCTGAAGGTGGGACATGAGGAACTATTAAGCAACAAAGATGTAGCCGAGAAGCGCTTGAGGGCAACAACCAAGCGCCTTATGTCTACCGGTAAGTTTTATGAATACCATAATATTATATGTAGCTGGGAGACAGAGGGAATAGTAGAGAGAGTACCAGAGGCGCAGTGTGAAACTATGCACGCATTACTTACCTCATCGTGGTGTATCAAAGGACTCAAGCATGACGACGAAGCTAAGATCAGTATATGATGCGTCTGCGTGTGACAAAAACAATAGGTCACTCAATTCTTATCTCAATAAAGGGGTAAACTTTTTAGATAAAATACCACACTTATTAACAGGGTTTCGAAAAGGTGTGATAGGTATTTCAGCTGACATTGCCAAAGCTTTCTACAGGTATCTGTTAAACCGTCAGACAGAGATTATTTAAGGTTTTTATGGTGGCAAGATGAGTCTCGGGCAGACATAGTAGAGTATAAACACTGTCGAGTAGTATTTGGTCTAACCTCTAGTCCCTTTTTACTGTCTGCTACTATAGCGCATCATTTGAGACAGGTAACGGGTAAAGAAAAAGAAACAGCAGAGATACTAGCTAAATCTTTTTATGTGGACAATTGCATTACAAGCATGGGTTCAAAAGAAGAAGTAAATAAATTCATAGCTGAGGCAAAAGCTACTACACCTAATAGAATAAATGAGACAAGTAGTAAAGTAGTGTCTATCCTTGGGTTAATATGGAATACAGAAACTGATGAACTTAGTTGCAATCTAGGTAACTTACCCTCTTATTTAGAACTTAGTAAGATAACGAAAAAAGATCTTATGTCACTAATACAAAGAATATTCGATCCAATAGGTTTTACTTGCCCCGTTACACTCCTACCTAGGTTAATAATGCAAGAGACATGGCGACGTGGTCTCACATGGGACGAAAAGCTACCAGATGATCTATAGGTTGAATTTCGTAAATGGTATGAACATATGTCATTTCTAGGTGAATGCAAAATCCCACGACGACTGACTAACTATAGAATGGCAGAAAGTACATTAAGCTTTCACCTATTCTGTGATGCTAGTAAACTGGCATATGGCCTTGTGTACTTCTACGATCTGAAAGAGAAGGTGATGTTAGTGTTCGGATGTTGTCAGCAAAATCTAGAGTTGCACCACCTGGAAAAGCTTCTATTCCTAGACTCGAATTGACAGCAACACTTATTGATTCGAAATTACTGGCAGAAGTCAAAAAAAATCTTGGCATAAAAGAGGTAGAAGAATACTGTTGGACTGATTCATGTGTGGCATATTATTGGATAACTAAAAACTTACCATGGAATGTGTATGTACATAATAGAGTAAAAGAAATAAGAGAAAATACGAAAATATCAAGTTGCCATCACATTCCAGGAACACTAAACTGGGCAGATGTGGCATCAAGAGGCTGCAATGCTGAGCTGCTGGTTTCTCTTCGCTGGTGGGAAGGGCCGGCTTGGTTGAAGCTACCCAGAGAAGAATGGCCAAAGTCTTCACTTCACATTGATGGCAAGGAAGCATGCAAAGAACTACAAAAGACTAAGACAACGTGCAATGCAGACATATGCGTAAAGGAAGGACTGGCAAGCTTATTATTTCTCTAAATATAGTAAAATAGTAAGGATGATGGCATGGATGTTGAGATTTATAAATAACATGCAATCTACAAAAGCCAAGAAGAATGGAGGAATATCCGTAGTAGAATATGAAGAAGCAGAAAAGAAAATTGTAAAGCTTATACAAAGAAATGAAGAAGAATACATTATAGAGCAGAAAAGAAGTTTGAATACTTACATTGACGAAGATGGATTATTAAGGGTAAAAACTTTTACTATCAGATTTTCCAGAATCTACCAAGTCTCCAGTATTGCTTCCGGCAAAGAATATTATAGTAAGAAGATTGGTAGAACAACGGCACAGAGAATTACAGCATGCAGGTGCAAATCAGCTGACCGCAGACATACGAACAAGTTTTTGGATTATTGGTATTAGACGTCTGGCAAAATCAGTTATAGCTGCATGCACAGTATGTGCTAGATTCAGATCAAAACCAGCACAAGTACCTACTGCTCCATTGCCAAGTGAGAGGGTCCAATGTACAGCTCCATTTCAAGTTAGTGGCGTAGACCTCGCGGGACCCCTGTTTTTACGAGAGGAGGAGAAATGTTGGGTGGTACTTTTTACATGTGCTGTTTATCGTTGTGTACATTTAGAATTAACGAAGTCACTATCGACTGAAGCATTTATGCTCACCTTATGACGATTCATTGCTCGGAGAGGACGAGTTCGGCAGTTCATTTGTGATAATGGAACCAACTTCCATGGTACTAAAAACAGACTTGCAGAAATAGACTGGGAAGAAGTACAGAAGCAGTCAACAATTGACCATATTCAGTGGAAGATGAACGCACCGACAGCAGCTTGGTGGGGCGGTTTCTTTGAGCGTCTTATCCGCATGATGAAAGATTTACTTAAAAGGATACTAGGACAATCACGTGTTAACTATGAAGAACTTGAGACAATATTATGTGAATGTGAAGCAGTAATGAATCAACGTCCACTCACTTATGTACAAGATGACAAGAATACTTGCCTGGAACCATTGACACCAGCTTGTTTTTTACAATGTATTCCTCACACAGATGTCACTGACCTCGACACAGCTGATGCCAATTCTATGAACTCTTGACTGAAGTACCTGCTGAAACTAAGGAAAGACTTCAAGCAAAGATTTAAAAATGAGTATCTGACAGCTTTAGTTCAAAGAGGGAAGGACAATACAATTAATTTAAATATTGGTGACATTGTATTAATTGAAACTGAAGAAAAAAGAATAAAGTGGCCCTTAGGTATAATTCAAGAGGTATATAAAGGTAAGGATGGTAATTATAGAACTGCAAAAGTAAAAACATCATCAGGTTTTAAAATTTCGACCCTTCCAGAGGTTGTATCCATTGGAAATGTCTACGAAAGAAGAAAGTGATCAACTGCAGAATAGTCAGCAGTCATCAGGTGAGGTTTCTGATAATCTACCAAATGCTGATAGTGCTGGAGAAATAGAGAACATTTCCGAGACAGGTCAGACTTCAGAAAAGACAACTCGTGGTGGCAGAGCTGTGAAAATGCCTAGTAAGTATATTTTGTAAGTAATAATCTTATTTGTCTGTTCACATGTTTCTCTGATGTCGAGCAATTCCATTTTAAATTTGCTTATAATTGTTGTTCCTTTTGGTTGTGTGTACACTGAACCCATATTTCTGAAACCATGGCATAACTAGTTAGTAAATAGGTACTTAAGTCTTTGGGTTATAATTAGGCAACATTCAAGTTGAATTGTTGTACTGTGCACTTACTACTTATAGGAAATTGAGCTTTTGGTTAATAATATCAATTTTGCGTTGTATAACATTTAATATTCTGAAGTAAATAAGTATTACAAATTGTAATTTCAACATATGATAAATTCTTTGTTATTGGTCAATCTGTGTCACAAGTCAAGTATGAAAGATAGAAATGTTTATGTTGATTAATACATACTTGCACATCTTAATAATTGTTAGAATATGTGATGATTGTATTTTCATAGTTTACGACTGTGGTCCCATTGAATTTTTTATCGTATAAGGCTGTAGTCCCATTGAATTTTTTATAGTATAAGGTTGTGGTCCCTTTGAATTTGTTTGTAACATTTTGTTAAATGCATATCTTATCTTTTTCGGGGTGTGGAGAGTGTTGCAAATTGAATGTGTGATTTACTAATCTGTGAATGTAGACCTTTACAGAATGTGATTTTGTCTATGGACCATGCTCCAACATTATTCTAAGATTAAAAAATAAAAACGTTACTCTATGCTTATTGGTGAAACTGAAAACCGGCACTTTTATTTCCTTTCGCATAATTATGTAAAATTAGAAGAACCTGCAATAAAAATACGACCGGCATCACAAACCCGGTCAAGGATGATGGCATGGCGATGTTTGTAATAACGTCTGCTATGGATTTAAATCAAATAGCACTCATCGAAAATTGCGAATCAGCGCTAGAGGTGACCAAGCTTGAGTCCATTTACGAACAAAAATCCGAGATGACTAAAATTAAAATGTCACCAGCAGACAGAATAGCTCAGCATATAGCTAAAGTAGGAAGTTTGGCTAAGCAACTTAAAGAAAGCGGAGAAGTTATTAGTGAAACTGCCATCATAACAAAAATTTTGAGTTCACTACCTCCCAAGTACAGATCTGTTCGTCGCTTGATCCGAAGAATCAAACTGTAATTAATCTGACAGCTCGTTTGCTAGATGAGGAGGCCAGTTTGAATGTAGAAGAAGATAATGAAACTGCAAAACAAAGTACAAAGAAGAAAACTGTTCCATTAAATAAAACAAACAAAGAATCAAATGAAAAGTGAAATTAAGGGTCAAATGAAAAGTCACATCGCTTTACATGTTACAACTGTGGGAAACGCGGTCATCCCTTGCGATGTGGCGACACCTGCTCCGGGCCTCTTACAAATATTACTCCAATGTGGCATAGCCCGGTCCGGGCCATTTGTCACTGTCATCAGATAAGTCAAAAATTTACTTCTAAAAACTGCATCTATCTTGCTCAAACTTTCACCGAGTCTAGGAGAAAGAACAAGAAAGATATATTGTCTCTGTGCAAGTATTAAAATTGAACGAACGATGCGTTTTGACCTAACCAAATCGGTGGACCGCGCCGCTCCGCCAGTCGAAATTACGCGCGCGCGACGGCTAGTCGCAAGTCGAGTGCACGTCTCGTTACTAAGTGATTTGTGGAGTGATTGTGCGTTTGTGTTGTGTTGGAGATGCCTGGGTAAGTAATAACCATTTTTGATTACTTCGACAGTGTAATTGATAAAGATTTCGGGCAGAAATAGCCATTTCAACAAACATCAAAAACCGTTACAAACCGTTGACGAACATTTCGCGGTATTTTGGCGATATTACTATTTAGAAATGCAAACTATGGCTATTACGTATGTTTTTATGTATCGTATTATTGATATTAGGCGTTTAATTTGAATAAAAGCGTATTTTTAGTTTTTTAACATTGAAATATGAATTACGCGCAGCGGTCAAGGACACAAGTTCGCCATCTTTGTACATTTTCCTGGATCATAGAAATTATGGATACGACATTTTTTGTTGACATGTTTTTTTATTAGTGATCATTATCAGACTTATTTTAGAGCCAGCGACGCCTGCGGAGCCAGCGACGCCTGCGGAGCCCGACTTTGTCCCTCCAACGGCGACGGACCAGCCCTGGAGGTGGTATGATTTCGAATGGAAAGATTTTCCGAATTCCCCGATTCCACCTGCATCGAGGAGGGAAATTTTTTCCCAAAACAATGTAGGTCCGACAACTCCACGGGACGACCCATATGACATTTTCCTTGACATTTGGGATCGTCCAATTATGGAGCACATTGCCTCTGAGACAAATAGGTATGCTCAGCAGGTAGCAACCCAGATGCTGGCTAACAACAGCCTCCATCCCAACAAACGCATCGGCCGTTGGTGTGATACCACGGCCGATGAACTGTACGTTTCTTTCGGGCTAATGTTGGCGATGGGGGTTGTTGTTAAATCTCGGTTACAGGAGTACTGGGCTGCTACCCCTGACATATTTTATACTCCAGGTTTTAGCGCACACATGCCCATCGACAGATTTTTGTTATTATCAAAGTGCATACACTTTAACAATAACGATGGGATGTGTGGGCTAGACATGGACGGCTCAGAGGCAAGATTGTTTAAGATACAGCCAATACTGTCACATTTAAATAAAAAATTTCAAGAATTGTACACTCCGGCGCAGAATATTTCTCTAGACGAGAGTTTTTTGATGTGGAAGGGCTGGCTGGACATCAGCCAGCTTATTCCAAATAAAGCTGCAAAAAAAGGCATCAAGACATATGAGATTTGTGAATCTCAAACCGGCTACCTATGGCGGTTTGAGGTTCACTCTCATAAAAAATGTCAATCGCCACCGCAGCAGTTCGAAGATCCATTAGAGGCATCTACCCCGCCAATAGTGCTGCGGCTGACCCAAGGTCTGGAGCACAAGGGATACACATTGTGGATGGACAATTTCTACAATTCGCCGTGTCTCGCTCGACGACTTAAGTCCTTGGGCTTTGATTGTGTAGGAACCCTGCGGACCGATCGTAAGTTTGTTCCGCAGGCCCTGCACAATCTGACCAAGCGGAACATGCGCAAGGGACAGATAGCTGGTCTTACCGCGGGGGACGTCGATGCCATGGTATGGAGAGATAATAACAAGTTGCTATGATCTCTACATACCATGGCAACGCTCAGCATACTGTCCAAGGATCCACCAAACCCATCCTGATATTGGATTACAATATCATGATGGGTGGGGTGGATAAAAAAGCCCAGCTTCTCGCCATGTTTCCGGTCGAGCGGAAACGAACTAGGGTGTGGTATAAAAAATTGTTTCGGAGACTTTTAAATGTCTCCATATTGAATTCCTACATCATTCATAGTCACTCTTCTTCATCTTCCCTAACCCATAGAAATTTCCGGATGTCCTTAATCAAAGCCCTCCTTTCCAAACATCATCCCATCCCTATTTTCCCTAATCCCCCTGCAACCACACAGAACCGTCGATTCGATGCGACGGTACATCGCATCGAAGAGTTCGACGCAGACGCGAAGTAGTCGTGCACTCGCCCCCGGCGCTTGTGCGTCATATGTCGGTCTCGCGTCGCGACGTTCTGTGTTGGTTGCAAAAAAACGTTATGTATAAAAAACTGTTTCCTGCAATTCCATTCATGATTTTATAGTTTTATGTAAAATTTATTTATAAATATCTATTTCATGTGTTTGTGTGTATATATATATATTGTATATATATAACAATTTTTTGAACCACACCCTGGTCGTTTCATTGTCTGTGCGAATTGTGTTATTGTTCATCCGCCGTTGTATCCTTTGTTTCCGGCCTTAGGTCTTTTTATTTTATTATTGTACATTTAAAAACATTTTCAGTATTTGAATTTTTAGTTGTAGATCTAGACTACTTTTTTTTATTTTTACCCGACTGCCAAGGAAGGGTTACGTTTTACATTTTTTTTTATAAATTTAAATTTGTGACGGTGTAGCGTGAAATCTAATGGTTCTTCTTCTGACGCGATGGTGGTTTTGATGCCTTTTTTTTTCATTTTTTTTTAGTTTTTTGTTTTGTTTTTTTTTTCCAAAAGATTCTCGTCTATTGCAATGCTGCGCCACTTTTTTTTTATACATTTTTTTTTTATACCCATTTTATTTATTATGTAGGTACATAATAGAATACGCTAAAGACTTAAAACAATAATAATATTATGTACAAGTACGTAATATATTTTTGATTAAAATTAATTTTTTCTTGTTTACATGTGACAGTATTGGCCGTATCCATATTTTGTATCATCCTTGATCAAGTACTTGTGTTTTATTCGTGATTTTTTTGTGAAATTGATCGTTTTGATTGTTGATTTGTGTAATGTTTTTGTTAGGCAGCGTGTCTTTTTTATGTGCCTAACGATTTGTAAATATCTTCAAAATGTAGAATGTTCATTTGGATTTCAAATTTAAGCAACAGAATTTAAACAGCGATCCAAAGTTTGAGTGGGTCTTTTTTGCGCCCGTTTTCAAGTGTTTCGATTGGGTATCCGATACTTCTAAACTAAACACTTCTAACTGCTGAGACTCTGTCTGTGATAAGTATGTGAACCAAACATTATTATTAAAATGTAACCCAAGCCACTAGGCGTCTAACGTTCTCAGAATAGAATTGTAAACAAATGCATTCTTTTGTTTCGAACGCGGCACTCGTAAATGACGTCATGTTATTGTTAAGCTTGTGAGATGAACAAAATGTATGGAGAGGTCTGTTCTTTGTTTGATTTATGTGAAATAATGTGTATTCGTGGTAATAAAATAATAACTTTTTGAAATAATGGTTTATTTTATGAATTACAATGACCTTTACACAAGAAACTGGGAAAATTTCCGTTACACTGAACACACACTACAATTACTAATACATTACAAGGTAAAACTATGCTAATCCATATATAACTTGTTAGCTAATTTAATAACGATTCCAATGATATAACTGGTATAGAGCTAACTATAGTAACTTTGGAGATTTCGTCGTTTTAATCAGAGGCGCCGTAAACGCGCGCGACCACCCAAGACGGCCTCACGCACGGCCGATGACGCGCAATAATGACGTCGCATAGTAAGGGATGCAAGAGATTGCCGTGCCCCAAAACAAAAACAGAAACAACAAAAAGAAAAGAATATGTTAGCATTCAATGTAGCAAATAGAGATTGGAAAAGTAATGAAGATGGTTTAAAATGGACTAATACTAAACAGTGGTGCCTCAGCTCACATGTTATAAACGTGAAAATTTTGCTGAATTGTATGAGTACACGGGGTCTCCACTGAAACTTGGAAACCAAGAATCTGTAGAAGTAGTGGGCCAAGGAAATGTATTGATAGACAAGTGCGTCAATGGACAGTGGGAGACAAGCATCCTGAAAAATGTTCTTTATGTACCAAAGTTGAGAAGAAACCTATTTTCTGAAGG
Source organism: Eurois occulta (assembly GCA_950022335.1). Lineage (NCBI taxonomy): Eukaryota > Metazoa > Arthropoda > Insecta > Lepidoptera > Noctuidae > Eurois > Eurois occulta. The sequence goes on along the minus strand of OX465480.1, from coordinate 12,999,123 downwards.
AGTAGTGACGAGACAAGGTTATAACATTATGAAGAAAGATACAGATTCTTTAATATACAAAAACGATAAAATAGTGTTGTGTGCAGCTTTGCAAAGCAACAATCTAAATGAGTTACAGATGAAGACGCTTCAAAATCCAGTGTGTAATGTAGTGCAAAAATTGGACCTTAAAACGTGGCATGAACGTCTAGGACATTTAAATGTCAAAGAAATACAGAAAATGTGTAAAAACAAAGTGATTACTGGTGTGGACTTATCAGACTGTGACAAGTTTGTGTGTGAGAGTTGTGCTTATGGTAAGCATGCTCGTAAGTCATTCAAGAAATCAAAGAGAGGACTACAGCAACCAGGTGATGTTGTATACAGTGATGTCTGTGGACCATTCTGCAGCAGAAATTGTCAAAATTGAATTCAGCTGCAGAAGATTGTAAAAATATCTTTGCATTGTATAGATTCAATCTCTTAGTATTATATAATCGCATAGCACATGTGTGAGTACTATGCACTGTAAAGTTACCATTTACATTTAGTTATCTTCATTGACTTGAATGTGCCCTGGTGGCTGAGAGAATGTCATGCTCACACAAATGTCTCGCTGATGGTGGCGGGTGTGTCGGGTCATTTAGTTCCCTTCAATATGGTTGAGTTGAATGGCGCTGATCCATGCGTCATGTTCGTGAACGGGCGCTGTCAGTTGGGACTGGTCATCTCTTAGCTGTCACGGTTTATTTTAATTACTTTATTTTTAAATTGTTAGTTTAATCTTTTACTCTGGACGCTCTTAATGTGCACGTCTTTGTACATCGTTCTCACATATATGTATAATCTCAACATGAATGATGTAACCAAGATTTTGTAACAATATTTTTATTAAAAAGAGTGTCCATGGAGTTTCTTGCCCATTCTTCTCCATAGAGATCTACGATTTGGAATGTGCAACTACAGTACTTTCGCAAGTTATTACGCCTTGTGACTGTGACTGTAGCTTAGCTTTTTTGTTTTTGACTTTCAAAAGTGCCTGTAATGGTCTAATTGAAATAAATGGTTTGAGTTTGATTCAGTGTGCCTTCTGAACAAGGTATGAAATATTTTGTTATTTTTAAAGACGCTGCTACAAGTTTCATGTATGTGTACTTTTTAAAGAATAAATGTGATGTGTTGAACTGTTTCAAGAACTATAATTCAATAATTAAAAACAAGTTCTCACATAACATACGCATATTGCACACTGACAATGGTGGAGAGTACATAAGCAAAGACTTTAAAGAATATCTTGACTGTGAGGGTATTTCTCATGAGCTCATGTTGAGTTTTTTGAGTTTTAATGAACAGAAAAGTCCTGAGATGAAACGGAATCAAGCTGAAATTTTTATATGGGATGATAATGAACAAAATGCTGAAGAGGAGATAGATAACACTGAGTTGACTAAAAGTGATGACAGCACACATACTGCCATTGATGAAAATGATGAGACCTATGAATCTTCACAAGAAATTGATCTTACAGATATGGATCGTTCAAATATTACTTTGCGACCACGTAGAAATTATGTTTTTGAGGCAAATTTAATAGAATTGGATGCACCTGTGAGTTACAATGAAGCAATTAATAGTAAAAAGAGTGAGTTATGGCTAGAGGCCATAAATGAAGAGTTAGAAGCTCATCATACCAATAACACCTGGAGTTTTGTGAATAATGAAAACCAGAGAACTATAACATCAAAATGGGTTTTTAATATTAAAAGAACCAAAGATGGTAAAGTAGAAAGATATAAAGCTCGACTTTGTGCCCGTAGTTTCACACAAATTGAAGGGATAGATTGTAATGAAATCTTTTCACCTACTACAAGATATGAATCAATAAGAATATTGTTATCTATCTCTGCTGAATATAATTGGAACCTAAGACAGTTAGATGTCAAGACAGCTTTTCTATATGGAGAGTTAGAAGAGGATATTTTTATGGTAATTCCGGATGGTGTGAAAGCACCAGCAAATAAAATATGTAAATTGAACAAATCCCTGTATGGCCTAAAACAGGCATCTCGTTGCTGGAATCAGAAGTTTACTAATTTTCTATTAAAGTTTGGTTTTGTCCAGTCGCAAGCAGACAATTGTGTATTTGTTGGGAACTTTAATGGTATTAAAGCTTTGTTAATATTGTATGTAGATGATGCTCTAATAATGTCACAATCAAATTCAATATTTGATCAAATTGTTAGTTATTTAAAGCAAGGATTTAATATCAAAGAGTTAATTTTAAATCGTTTTGTTGGTTTAAAAATATTAAAAGACGATAATTCTGTTTGTATCAGTCAAAGGCAATATATTGAACCGTTGTTTATTAACCTAATCTCAATACATAGAACGTAAACTCGCAAACAATTGCAATAACCATAGACAAAACTGGAAGTGACAGTTGGTAAAATAGCCGTCACGCGAAAAAATAGTTTGACAATTACAATTTGTTCCAAGATTACAAAATTGTTCCTCGACAGAATGGAAAATTATACTATATGTGTTATTATAATTTTCAATTGAATTATATTATTACATCGCTATAAACATATTTATTTTATATCATGGACACGAGCAAATCTTAAGGAATATCTTGATATAATACACTATACGATCTAACTAGTGTCACAATTTTATTACTTATCAAAGTGTAAAATGGTTATTATGCACATGCTAAGGCCATTTTTTTATTTTCTAGTTAATTGTGTTTTAAAAGATCTAACATAATCCATTATAACATTTTAAAAATCCATGACATGTTTTATTTTTATGTCCATATTTAAAAAATAAAAACCAGCATTCATGGACACTGCGAAAAATAACGAAACTATAACCATACACCTTAAGTTATATATATTATATTAATTACGTTAAATTAAAATATACCTAATTAAAAACAGTAAAAATAAAATATTTCAGATAATCAAGTAAATAAAGAATTTTGTATCACAGATAATCAACTATTTTACAATAATAATTAAAGCGTTGTAAATACCTAAGCATTTTCATCACAGATAATCACATGTTTTCAATAATTTACATAATAATTTGTTGTCCTATAAAAGTAAATTTCAGATTCACAGAGACACAACTCGTTACACATAGGTACTCAATTATATCACATAGGTACTCAAAGTTATGACTTCTATTCAATGATATTGTAAACAATATCATTGCTTCTATGACTTAGCTAGCCTACGTATAACATAGACAGCCCTATATAATTCACCTCAAGAGTTGTAATCAGCAGCATAGTTTTTTTTTAAATTAACTTCGCAACATTTCAAGGAAATGTCCAACTGTTAAATAAACATGTATTAACTCTATTTGAGCGTCCTGTATGAATTCGTCTTTGATCTTATTTATCAATTCTTTTCGTCACTGGCGTCTCAGTATGCCTTTGACGATTTCGTACTGAATAAAAAGCAGCGTCTTCATACAAACAGTGCAGTAAATGCAACAAATTGGGTCCTTTTTTACCTACAGTACAGTTTAACTTATGATGCCAAGACTCCAAAGAATTTGTAGTTCTGTGTTTCTCCCCGAATGCATTCTGTAGGGGTCTCTTCCTCGCCCGTTTCAGGACAATAAATTAAACGATTTCCACTGATAAAATAGTCAATTTCTTTCACACACGATTATACAATACCGCGACCTGGCAGGGACTGCGGGGCCGTGCGAGTCGTATCTTAGTTCTCATATTGCATGTTGCTGACCTAAGCACCGGCCCCACAATGCTCCCCATGTTGAAAAAAAAATGTAAATGACAATATAATATTAGTATAATTACTTAATTACCAAGTTGTTACATTTGAGCGCACAAGGCACACAGGAATTTGCTTAGTTGCGAGATGGTTGCGTTCTCGTCTACTACGAATGTGTGACATAAACATCGTCATGTTACAATTTATAAGAATACAATAAATAATAAACTTATCGTGTTACTGTATGTATTACAATTTATTCAACACTACTAAATTACTTTATTAACTACGATATAAGGATTAAAAAAAAAAATGCGTTTATAATGTATCACCATACCCTTTTACCTTATATGCTAAAATCTCCTATAAACCTGCTCGTACTGACACACTTAACAGGGGTTTTGATAACATGTCTGCACAGCTGGCTGCATGGGATTTTGTGAGGTGGCTTTAGCTGCCTGTCCCTCGTTCCACCATGATGTCATTACTTTCTTGGCGTGCTTTTTAAGACGATTGCAACAATGTTTACCGCACACACACAAACAGAGTAATGTAATGAGAACGATTGCCAATATTACAAAAATGCTGTAATGTTCCAATTTCTTTTCTATCTCGTTAATTTTGTTTTCGTTTCCTCCCTGTTGTGTAATTATAATTTTTTCTTCCTCTTTTGACTGGTTGCAACCCTTGATTATCTCTTGGGATTATCTATAAATATAAGGTGTCTTGAATTATATCAAAAGCAATATAATGTTGCTTGTTACACTGCCAGATTACAATTAATACTTAAAATTAAATATTATTTCTACTGGTTTGCTAAATATTTTAATAATTATGTTTATTTGCACATTTAAATAAGTTTTCAATAAGTGGGTCACATTTAGGGTTGCCACCAGTACTTTATAATAAGGTATTGTACGTTGTTTCTGGTAATTGTGTATTATATACGTATAAATATATACTTTACGAGAACAATAAGGTACTTGAAAATACTTTATTTCGCATGATTTGATTTCTTTGGGATTTTGAAAAGTTTAGTCGTAAGTTTTTTTTCGCTAAACGAATTTGTCGATTAAAATTTATTGATTGGTCTGGAATCTAAAAAAAAATGGCTACGTACCCGTTGGACCTCCAAGTTAGGACCTCACTGACTAATATGACCGTTTGGACCTCCTTGTGCCGTTTCGACCTTAAAACTTGGGTTTTGCCTATACTTTAATGCTTATTGGACCCCCTATCAAACAACGTGTTCTGTTAGACCCATTTTTTTACATCTTCGTATGAAAAGCTAAAGTACAAACGTGCACAAAAGTGAGACACTTTATCAAAAATAAAACACGATGGAATAAATAAATCAATATGTTTATTCAAAGATATAAAAGCAACAACGTTTTAATACAAATAAAATCACCTATTCCAATTAGATCACGTATTTATCCGATTATAAATCTTTAAGTTGGTATATACGTACAGGTTGTACCAGAAGGGTGTGGTCGGTGTGGATGATTGTAAATATAAAATGATGTGTATTATAAGTAGAATAATGTATATAAATCATAGATCAAATATTATAATCAGTTTTATCCTAAAGTTAACAGACTGAAGATATAAAAATAATAATTATTATGTTATACATGGTTTCAGATCACAAATTCTAATTACAATTAAATACCAGTATTGCCATAAGATGATCTTTATTTTTTTTAAGCATTTACAAGTACCTACCTATATTATTGAATACATATAAATTATTATAATCACAGTATATCATAGAATTTACTTACCTCAAATTTGCAAGCAAAACCTAAATATGGCGGCTTTTCTCAAAATTAAAACGTTGTAGTCTAACAACTTAATGTTACCTAATCTGACGACTCAATGTCGATGGTAGTACTGATAACGTTGCAACATTAAATATAACTATATATTTTACATGTTTCTAAATCACTGTTCAAACGATCACAGTGTTATTATCGTTTATCATGATTGTAAATATAGTATATTTTAAGTAAAATAAAGTATAAATCACAGATCAAATATTGAAATCAGTCTTATCCTAAAGTTCAGACAAAAGATATGAAAAAAATAATAATTATGATACATGGTTTTAGATCACAAATTCTAATTACAATTAAATAACAGTATTGCCATAAGGCGAGTTAAAAAAAAAAAAAACAAAAACAAGTATGTTATTGGCTATAAATCACAGATCAATTTGTAATCACAGTATTTTTTAGAATTTACTTAGACTAAATTTTTAACAAAAACCTAAGTATGGAAGCTATATAATACATAAAAAATAATATCATCAATCTCAAGTCAAGCTCAAGTGACAGAATTTTCATATAAATTTATGGAAGGACATTAAGTATTGTCAAATGACAAACTTAAAATACATACGTAAGCAGTTTCTCTAAGCAATGACCTACATTAATATAGTTGTTATCTAATTGCTCTAGAATATAAGCGATTTTTTCATCTTTTTCTATGTACTCTTTGCGCTTATTTAGTATTTGGTGTCCATTGTCTAGTTTTGCTATAGTTAAACTTGTCATTGATGCGTCTGTTTTAATTATGCTCAAAAATTGTAAAATATTTGGCTTCGTAATACCACACAATTTTTTATTAATACTCGAGTGCCATGCTTCAACACAATTAGTTGTACGATGTCTTTCGGAGTTGAAACACCAGATTCTTCGCATATTTTCTTTTTGTAGCCATTGTTTTGTAAAATAGTCATTAAACTTAACTAAATTTTCATTTTCTTCGGCCCAGTCCTCCATAATATAAAACCAACCTTCATCTGTGACTTGTTCTGGTAATAATGCTAAAGCGGCACATAAACCAACATGTCGTTTACACACGCGATTTTTTAAGATGTGGAGACTTTTTGCTTTTTTACTTAAAGCCTGTGTAAAATGAAAAAAACATCCCTTAATGTCCACTTCAGGAAAAACTGACTGAATAGCATTCATTTGCGCAGTTTCAAAATCTGTAGTAAATTTTTCTGGCTTCCAAGATGGATTTTGCGATCGTAATAATTGAAAAATAATTTGATATGTTTCTTCTTTTTTATCAGTAACCAAAGCATATATCAATGGTTTAATATTTGTGCTTTTTTTGGTGCTACCGAGATCTCCGTGGATACTGTACATTTGTACAAACGGCGGTACTACGCATTTAAATGTCCCATCTGCGAAAAAATGTTTTACCGTTTTCAATTTTTCTCTTGCTTCTTTTGATGAAAATATTAAAATTCTTCGAGCACCTTCTTGATAGTCAGCCATTAAAAAGTCGTTGTATTTTACAGGAACTTTGACATCTGTAACTGTTTTTAGCTTAATATTATCGATGCCAAATTCTTTTCTGCGACTGTTATAGAGTCCATGCTTCACATTATTAAAATTAGGTATCCGGGTCAATAGGTTAAGACCTCTATCCTTCAACCGGTTAACGCCTTCATTATATATTGTTTGCAGTGGAAGAACTCCTTGTCCAGATTCAACTTTCCATGTACTTATTTCTTTTTTTATTTCATTGCCAGCATGATCACGTACACAATTGTTACTGTGACTGACTTTGTTCACAATCGTATTTCCTTTAATTGTTATAGTGCCGCGACACTTCGATTTATATTTGCAATTCCACCGTGAGGACCCATTTCTATTATCTTTTTTTTTATAGTACTGATAACCATCATTTAGCAAAATCTCACCACCTCTTTTAGATGTCACGAAACAAAGTTCTTGTGTTTTATCTATATTATTTTGTTGACTTGTTGAAGGGACTAGTTCTATTTGAGACATTATTCATTAACAACGATTCTTCTTTAATCTGAAACAACCCATTAAATATTCGTTTTATTTAAGTTATTGTTTTACACGAAATAAGTAGTGAGTAATTCTACCACAACATAAAATACAACTAATTGAATAAACTCAGCTAAAAGAAAAATAAATAAGAAATTAAGAATAAGAAAAAGAATTGGACTAAAATCTATAACAATAATATTAGGTAACTTCTGAAGAGTGTCTTTAAAATAAAGTTGCAAAGAACACTAAAGTGTATTATTATTATTTTTTTATTTTATTAATGACACATTTTGCTCCAGCTGGTCGGCTAAGTCGTTTGTGTATGAACAATTTAATTAATGTATAATAATTTGGCGGAATGCTAGCATGGCTAATTTTACAAATTCACAGCATGGTAAGTAATAATTGTTGAATATTAGCGGAGACAATTTAAATATAGAAATAATAGTGATAAAATTATCAGAAAAGAAAGCCATGGAGGATTTGAAATATACGTCCAAATAAAATCACTTAAACATGCAACGAATAAAGTAATTTAATACTTACCAGGTACTTAATTAAACGTTTCCTTGTTTTCTTCTTACTTGTGATTATCACACTTTTACCACACGGAACTTTATTGCACAAATGCACACACGTCAACGACTTAAAGCTTCAACTAATTGTAATGTAATGCAAAATGTCACTGTTTTGTTTTTGCTGGCCTGCGATCCCTCTAATACTTACCCCGCACCATACCCCTTTGTCTATTCCCTGCGCCCGCGCGCCGTAGAGAGCGAGGAAAGGTCTAGCTTAGACGCGAGTTTGCCTTGCGTATGTCCAAAAAATGATACTATTTTACTTATAAAACATATTACACTTTATATACACAAGTTTCATTGATTTTTCACATGAAGGTAACTAAAATAATAATAATAGTAATACCGTGTATTTGCTTAGGTACCTATTTTGTCAAATTTTTAGATTTCCGTTTAACAATTTTCTACATAACTGTACCCCTTTCCCAACTAAATAACATTGAACGAACAACAAATGAACACATATTTTTTTAAGGTCCAAAGGGTACTAAAAAAGAGGTCCAACGTTTACATTTTTACTGGTTTTAATTTTGAAGGTCCAACGGGTACTACAAATGAGGTCCAATGGGCACATTGATTATTATATTTTGAAGAGGGTCCAAAGGGACCTAAAAATTAGGTCTAACGGGTAAATTTGTAATAGGGTCTAATCATGGAGGTCCAACGGGTACGTAGCCAAAAAAATATTGTCTATTCTCGCCACGTCAGCATTCACAGAAAGAGCTTTTTCTGTGATGAATAGCAAATGGCGAGACGAAAGAAACAAAGCGTCTTTGAATTTGATAAAAAAAAAAAAAAATGAATTACTTTTTTACTTTTATTTAAATATAGATTGTAATGATAATGTGCAATTGTTTAGTAGTGAAACTAATTTGATACGAACTGCAAAAAGCAATAAAAAATATTTTTTAAACATAATAATAATTAAAAATAAATTGTAATTTATTTTGATACAATGTACTTTTTTTTACCTCTATACCCAGTGTACTTTAACTGCAAAAAAAGGTGGCAACCCTAGTCACATTATGAATCGCACGGGTGGCTTAACGTGCCGTCCGCTGCGAGTGGTTCTAGTTACGAGTGAGGGCGGTTTCGTTTCCTTATTATTATTTTCTACTTCTAACTTACTGTCTAAACATGATTTATCATCGAGGTTTTCTTCCTCATTTAATATATAGGCCGGTTTGAGCCTATCTATAGACACCTGTATGATTCGATTGGGTAGCCTTACTTTGTAGACCTTATCATATCTGTTTAGTACGCGGTATGGGCCATAGTACGTGGGACACAAAGATTTTTTTAGGGTATCGTTTCGAATAAATACATGCGTACACGACTTTAAACTATTACTTACAAAAATTTTTCGCGAGTCGCTATCCGCTCGCGACTGAGGCCGTACCTTACCTATCGTGTGTCGCAATTCTCTTAACAACACATGTTCGTTCGAAATCCTTTTATTTTTTACATGAAAAAAATCTCCTGCAAGCCTAATCGTTTCTCCATATACCATTTCCGCTGCGCTTATGCCTGTATCTGTCCTACTTGCTGCTCGCAATCCTAACAAAACCATCGGTAACTCTTCTGCCCAGTCCCTATCAGCCGACAGTCGTGCAGTCAGCGCATTTTTTAAAGAACGGTGCCATCTTTCAATCAAACCGTTACTTTGAGGGTGGTACGGGGTGGTTCGCACCCTTTGTACCCCCACTAGTTTCATTAAGGCATTAAAGAGGTCGCTTTCAAACTGCCGTCCCTGATCCGTTGTGATTCTACTTGGGCAGCCAAATCTGCAAATCCACTGCTCAAAGATGACCCTAGATACCGTATCCGCTGATATGTCTGAGACTGGTATGGCCTCAGGCCAACGCGTAAAACGGTCTATAACTGTAATGCAATAGCGATGTCCCTGCTTCGATGTAGGCAAGGGGCCCACAATGTCTGTATGAATGTGCTCAAATCTGGAGCACGGTGGAAACTTGGATAAGCACAAAACTGTGTGTCTATTTACTTTTGACTTTTGACATGAAATGCAAGTCCTAGTCCAATTATTAATATCGCTGTTCATTTCTGGCCAAAAAAATATTTTTGTAATCATCTTCCGGGTGGTACGAGCGCCAGGGTGGCTGTTCCGGCCTCTCGCCTGGCAACCCAGCCGGGTGACGAGGCATCTTGCTACACTGCGCGCCAGCCAATGGTTGCGCGCCATTATCACGCCATCCTGCGCGAGCCAATGGCGTCGCGCCACCGAGCAGCGGCGGCCGCGCGCGCCCAGCTCCGAGGACGGCGGGGACGCAGGACTCGGCCACTTACCCACGCGGGCCACTAGCGAGCAGTCGACGCACAGACGAATCTTATTATTGTAACGGGTCCCGCGACTTTTGTAAGAACCTAGCCTAAGGTCAATTTAGCAAAGTCATTATAAGTTTTATTGTTTCAAATCAGTATTTCATTGGAAAGAAACCCTGTCCCACGCAGGCGCGTGAACAAGTGGCGACCGTGACAGGACCCGTTATATCGTAAACTACGCATTACATTCGTCGAGAATCGTCGTCAGCAGGCCACGTGGACAAGTGCCGCAGCCCGCCATCCATCCAGCCGGGCTGCGTAATTGGGTCGAGCGAGCGGAAGAAGGACACGGACGAGCTGCATCGGGAGCCCGGTGAAGACGGCGAGTTCAACACGTCAACCGAAGGTCTAGCCCAGGAGAGTAAGCCCTGATCCTTTCTCTATTCCTTGCTTAATCTCGATTCCTGTGTCCTCGCGCTGTGAGAGCAGTGGCGGCTTGCTTGCCAATTGTAAGGAGGTTATAATTTGCCAAATTGCCAGGTTAGATTGCACGTGGGTGTAAGCCGGGTGATGCCAAGCTAAACGCTAGAGGGCAGGTTCCTTCCTGTTGCCTACTTATTAGCATTTTCGGTGCACGAACCCTCGAAAGATAAAATTCTTAACAAGCAGCACCCCCGCTACGCATAACCTTATTGTTTTCCTTTGTTCAACGCGAGCTGGCATTCAAGTTGCACGCATTTCATTTTCTAGGCTTTTGTATATTGCCTATTCTTGCCTATTCACGCATGCGCGTAAATAAATTCCACGCACATATCCTTGCTAGGTGAACCAGCAATCCGGCTGACTATTTCAGAGTTCCAGCCATACGGCAACTATTCCAGTCCAGGCGGCACAGCGGATTCCCTCGGCACGCCTGTTACATCGCAGCGTCGGCAGACGCGACGCGGGTAATCGTGCCCATGACCACGTGTTGGACCGGCGCTTAAGATTGTCAGGTTCACTGCACATTTATTTATTCGGCTCATTGTATTGCGTTAGGTAGGGCTTACAGTGTTAGATATAGCAATAGCACCATGGCCAACGCAGATACCGACCTGAAGGTCAAAATTAAAGAGTTGATTAAAAGGCGTGGCACTATTAAAGGTAGATTAACTAAATTCATAGATTATTTAGGTACTGTTCAAAACTTGAAGTCTAGTGATATTAAAAGTGTACAAGCTAGAGAGCTTTCATTGAGATTGGCCACGTTTCAAGACTTGTTCAAAACTTTTGATGAGTTACAGTCTGAAATAGAATCACTGTGTGCCGATGTAGATGAACAATTAGACGAAAGAGAGGCCACAGAGCGTCAGTTTTATGCGGCTATCTCTGTAGCTCAAGAATTAATTGAGGCTACCCCGTCACAAATTAATAAGGCCAATAGTGTCGAAGAACAAAGTAATTGTTCTCACCAGCATAGTAATTGCTCTCATGCATTCAGCGGAGTGAAATTGCCTACCATACATCTTCCAAAGTTTGATGGAAACCTATTAACATGGTTGGAATTTAAAGACATATTTGACTCCATTATTAACTGTAATAATTCAATTCCGGAGATAAATAAATTCCATTATTTAAGATCAGCTTTAGACGGGAGTGCTAAGGGGGTAATCAAATCCATAGAGTTTGCCTCAAATAGCTACAAACTAGCATGGGAACTACTGTGTGAACGGTATGATAATAAGAATATACTTATAAATAATCATCTTAAGGCTCTAGTGACTGTCGAAAAATGTAGTAAGGAATCCTACAAAGCATTAAGGTATTTAGTAGACCATATGTTGAAAAATTTGAGAGCGCTGAATACTCTAGATCAGCCGACTGACCAATGGGACGCACTAGTCCTCTTCATTGTAGCTTCCAAGTTAGACTCTGTCACTTATACCAAGTGGGAAGAGTATAGGTCTACGTTACCCGATTATCATAAATTAGAAAACTTCACAAGTTTCTTAAGAAATCGTGCAGACATATTAGAAACTATGCATTTTGCAAGCATGGTTAATACTGAGCGAGGTGACCGAAGGTTCAGTAGCCATAAGGAACCTAAAACTAGTAAAGCATTCGCTGCCTCTAGTGAACCAGGTGTACCTACAAAGTGTCAGGTATGTAGTGATACCCATCAGTTACATGAATGTTCCAAATTTAAAAATATGGACATTGAGGATAGATTATCTGAAATTAATAGGCAAAAATTATGTAAAAATTGCCTCAAGTGTGGTCACAATTCATTCCAGTGCAAACTAAGGCCTATGTGCAATACGCAACCAAAATTTTTGCAAGTTTATTTCATGGGTGATGAGGAAGCACAAGTTAATAGGCGGTCTGAGTACGTCCAAGGTGTGGAAAGAAACACGGTTAAAAAAATACAAGAAGTGCTACATGATCACAACATTTTAGTGCATGAATTTAAAATGGCTAAAGATAGAGTGACTGGTGATAGTTACAAGGTTGTGATACACCCAGATCGGTTACCACGTGGTGAACACGAGCGACGATTCAATGCCCCGACTATAAATGAAATAGCTGCCGTGGTAGTTAGTAGTGAACAAACTGCTTCTCGGGACATAATTATTCAGACGCACGATGGCCGGCTATCTAGAATTCCGGACACTCATAGATTTTATGATGCTCTCGAGTACCCGATAATTTTTTGGAAAGGTCAAGAGGGATACAGTTTTGATATTCCTCAGACAAACCCAGTGACAAAGCAACCCATACCAAACAAAAAAGTGTCCTGTAAAGACTTTTACGCGTATCATATGATGGTACGCCGCAACAATTTTAATTTATTGCTGCGATGTAGACTTCTCCTACATCAGTTTTTGGTGGACATGTACACGGTGCAAATTAGATCGGTTTGCAGGGCACACCACAAAGATGTTGGTGTGCGTAAAATCAACTGGTGTATTACTTCGCCTATTTGTTAGTGTTTGCTTCACTATAGTATATTGTATAATATGAGGTAAAGAATATGAAGCATCAATTTAACACTATGACTAACCGGTGTCGTGGCTTATATGTGTAATCATTCGGCTGGTAAATCAAGTGTCGTAGGATCGAATCTGCGCCGCTGGCGTCGACTTTTTGCATTATTAAAAAACTTTTATTTTCATTTTGTTGAATTTTTATTGTAATTTACCTGATAATAAGAACATTATTCGAAAAAAAATATGGAAGTAAAAATTAAACAATTTGTATTAAGAAATCAACAACATTTATTGACTAGGTTTTTTTTTATATTATAATTACAAATTAAAAAGTTTTGTGCATGACAAATATTCTAAGTCGGACAAGAAATAACGTTACTTTTCTTATTCAAGTGGGTAATTTATTTATTAGTGAAATGAATAAACATGTTAATAAGATAGATATTAAGATACAGGTATCCTAAATTGTTATCTCACTAACAATAACATCACTCACATAAAACAAATCGAATTACCCCCTGATATTTTAATTAATAGCCTATTGGTGCGCCTTCGCTATCTATGACTTGTTCATGCACGAAGTAAATGTCTCCACTAGACCTGCATGGAAGAATATTTTTTTTTATGATAGCGCTCACCATCTTTTCGCCACAATATTTTGCGACCGTCCTTGTCTGATTTAAAACATTTTTCATCTCTGAATATAACTATATTATTGCACCAATCAAAATCCAAATATTCTCTTGCGAAGCGTACCCGGTTTTGCCTGTGAATATCTGACATTCAAATTTTCTTGGCTGGCCTACAACATTTCACACCAGCTGCTCGCAAGTGGTTTCGTACAGTTTGTAATGTCACGTCATGTTTAGTTGCCGTGGAACGAGTAGTGAGGAAGGGCTCAGCGGTATGCGTAGCAACTATATCAGATGCCAATCTGTGAATGCAAATCCAGCCTTTGGTCCCGGTCGGCAAGGATCAATGCTTCCCGAATCTGCATAACGATGGACCCACAATTGCACAGTCCTTCTCTGTGAACAATAATAAAATATTGTTACAAAAAACAACAATCAATAACATGTGGATTATTTAAACATATTAAACTTCTAAACATCATAATAACATTTTGTTACTCACCGATATCTTTAAACGTCTCGCAATTTCACTAATTGAAACATTTTGCTCATGCAAAAGAATTATTTCAGCTCATAAAAGTGTGGTTCAATGATTCATATTGATTCACAAATAAAAGCACTTCTCAAAAAACGCAGGGTATAATGTCTAAAAACGTAACGAAAGCCCGATAGTCAATAGCATTATGACGATGAACTTAAACTACTAACTTAAACATGATTTGTCATTTTTAGAGGGTAGACAACTAATACATTCTAACCCAAATATAAAGAGACTTGCTAATAGTTAAGCAATGAATTGAACAAACAAATGTAAAATATTTTATTAAAACATACAAAAACATTAAGCTGTTGGCAGTCGGATTCGATCCTACGGCGCCGGCGCAGTATGTAATTATTTATCGCACGCTCGACTAATGCGCCACGGAGACGATTGTATCTTAAGCTAAATTTATGCGTCATATTCCCTGCAACATTAGTGACAAGAAATTTTATTGTGTGTGCGTGGACAACGGGTTATTGTGAAGCAAACACTAATAAATAGGCGAAGTCAGACGGCCGTTGATTTTACGCACACCAACATCTATGTTGGTGTGCCCTGCAAATCGATCTAATTTGCAGTGTGTACGTCAAAGTGGAGAGTGAGCGCTTAAGGTTTATTGCCTTGAACCAAACGAAACTGCGAGCAGAAAATTATATACATTTACAAGACGCGATAAGGAATGATGCGGATTTAGATCCAAATAACCTGGGTCAAATGGTAATTCTCCCGTCATCATTTGTAAATAGCCCGAGATATCTTCACGAATACACGCAGGATGCGTTCACATACGTGCGTAACTACGGGAGGCCTGATCTATTCATTACAATGACATGTAATCCCAACTGGCCAGAAATTACTAAAGAGCTCATTCCAGGTCAAAATTCAACGGACAGACATGACTTAACTGCCAGAGTATTTAAAATAAAAGTTCAAAAATTAGTTGCTCTACTTACAAAAGGTAAAATATTTGGTGATATGAAGTGCTTCATGTATTCGATCGAGTGGCAGAAAAGAGGCTTGCCTCACGTTCATTTACTGCTGTGGTTGATGGAAAAATTACGACCTAACCAAATTGACGACGTCATAAATGCAGAGATACCAAACCCAGAAAGTGATCGAAAGCTCTATGATACTGTGACCAAAAATATGATTCATGGTCCCTGTGGAGTCCTAAATCCGTCGTCACCATGCATGAAAGAAGGCAAATGTACCAAAAAGTATCCAAGGGCGCTTTTAAAAGATACTCAAACCAACGACAAAGGCTATCCTCTATACAGACGTAGAGCACCAGGAGATGGCGGCCGTGCAATAACTCATCAATCCGAGGTGGAACACAGGAAGTATTGGTTGACAATAGCTGGATTGTCCCATATTCTCCTCTTCTAACCAAAATTTTTAATTGCCATATTAATGTCGAGTTCTGCAATACGGTACAGGCGATAAAATATATTTGTAAATATATAAACAAAGGTAGTGACCAGGCTATTTTCAACATCCGACACCAAGGGAATGTCAATATAGACTCGAGAGATGAGGTGCAAACATTCCGAGCCGGTCGATATGTTAGTAGTAACGAAGCAGCGTGGCGGATTTTGGTTCTGCCTCTGCATGAGAGATACCCAACAGTCACTCATCTTGCGGTACATCTGCCCAATGGACAGCGAATTTATTTCACTGAAAATAATTTTAGAGAGAGAATGGCCACACCACCTAAGACAACTCTAACTGCATTCTTCCTGCTTTGTCAAAATGACGCATTTGCTAAAACATTACTTTATGTTGATGTGCCCCGCTACGTGTGGAATGTGTCGTTAAAAACTAATTAATTTAGAACTAATAATGTACTGTATGTACGATGCATAAATCAGGATTAGCTACCCAAAATGAACGATACTTATTATTGCAGTGCTCTGATTGGCTAATTCAAGGTCATGGTGGATAACGTACTAGAATAGGCCGGTCGGGGGTAGTGTGCGAATCTATTGTTTATTTTATCTACATTTCCATATTTTAAAACCAGCATTCATGGACACTGCGAACGAACGAAACTTTTTTTCCCGATCGTCAACAGTGTTGATGACAGGAACGAAAGGTGTTACCGAACGGGAATTACCCGAAATAATAAGTAGGTAGCGTTCGTCAACACTGTGAACGAACGAAACTTTTGTTTTCCCGATCGTCAACAGTGTTGACGAAAGGGTGTTACCGAGCGGGAATAACCCTGCAATATTGTTTCTTTTTGAAGAAAACATGTATAATTCAGTAACGATAATTATTTTTTATCCGACTGCGGTGAAGCCCAAAAGGAGGGTTATTTTATATTAACTGTCGTAAATAATCGTTTAGTGAGAAGTGAACCACACACTTTTCTAAACGATTATTAAAAAACCCTTAATAATGATCATGATAAAATATGTACGTTTTGTTCACTTCAGCATTATTCTAACTACCTATTTAAAATCGAGCATGACCTCATTAATAAAGTATAATAAGTAGGTTTTTTATTATACTTTTAGGGAATAATAATATAATATATGGAATATGGAATGGCGATTGAATATTTTCATTGAAGCTTCTATTTGCACTTTATTTCAAATACATTCAAAATGTGATTCAGATTAAAAAAATATGCAACAATTCCTTAAAAATTCAATCGATCGATAACAATCGATTGGGCACCCCTAATCTTTTTCGATACGACATGACGTTTGGCGAAGATGGCGGCGATTAATGTTATTAGTCGCGTACAATACTTTATAATGTTCATTTTGGCTAGAAGCTACAAAAGTATTTGCAACCAATTTAATAAAATAGACAATTAATTATCGTCTTTGTCCGATACTTTTTGGGCACAGGGCGAATCTGGACAATGTCCTTTTGCCGACAAGATTCCAAAAGCATTTTCTACTACTCGGCGTGCTCTTGATAGTCTATAGTTGAAAATCCTTTCTTTTGACCCTTTTGGATGAATTCCTGCAAATGGTGTCATCAAATGTGTGCTTAATGCAAAAGCTTGATCTCCTAATATTACATATGGTATGTTAGTTATGTAGGGTATTTGTAAAATTTCTGGTGCCGGTACATTAAGTTGATTATTTTCTAGATTTCGATACAATTCGGAATGTTTATAAACTCCTCCATCTGAAATTCGACCTTGGCTTCCTATGTTAACATACATAAAATTGTAGTTTGAGTCTACTAATGCTAATAGCACGATGCTAAAGAACTTTTTATAATTAAAATATTCAGTGCCGCTACGAAAAGGAGCTTGAATACTTATGTGTTTTCCATCTAACGCCCCAATGGTGTGCGTTAAATTCCATTTTTCCTCGAAGTCTTTAGATACTGCTTTCCAATCTTGCTCTGATTGTGGTAGCTGAAAAAAAAAATTAATAACGTTTTATTTATTTTGAGATTTTTGTTTCAGGATTGTGGCTCACCCTCAGAGCCGGGTAATACAGAACAAGCTATTCCGGAACAAGGCACTTCGGAACCAGGAACTTCGGAACAAGGCACTCGAGACCAAGACACAAATACCAAGAAGTCGTCAAGAAAAGAAAAGCCAGCTAAAAAGAGGACATACCAAGAGTCAGAGTATGATGCTGAAAATCAAATGATAGAAGAAGCATTAGAAGTAATGCGAAAACAAAATGACAGTAATAGTAATGATCCTTACGTTGCTTTTGGCTTGCACATAGCAGCCGAACTAAGAAAATATGATGCCACTATGTTTACGAGAGTTAAACATTCAATAAATACTATACTATACGAAACTGATATGGAGCGCCTCAATCAATCATCAACACAAGAATATAATGCTGAAAACAGACGAGGATATTTCACTTCACAGTTTACCGATCTTGACTCATCATCTTCTAGTAACATGGGTACTGGCCTTACACAATTGATTCACGATTTAGACACGGATGTAGATTAATATTGTGAATTAGTTGAGAGCAACACTGTGATTGATGAATGATGATTGTGTTGTTTTTTAATTACTACTTAATTATGAAAATAAATAATTAAATTAACAATCTGTAGTTTAAAATATTTCGCCAAATAATAAAAATAATATAAGTAATAAAGTTCATAATTATTTACCTGTACCATGTCCCTTAAGAGCTCTCACTATGGCATCGCACACTTCTGGAATTATTGTTGATATTGTTTGCTTTGATACGTGAAATGTGTATTGTAGGTTTGAATAGGAGTCTCCTGTAGCCAAATATCGTAACGTTATTGCAAGTCTCTCCTTCGACGTTATTGCCGTTCACCAGTGAGTATTCCTTTTTTTAATAAATGGTTCTACCAATTTATGTGTGTTCGAATTCTTCCAATGATAATCTTAAAAACTGTGGCGTTCGGTAGTTGATTTCGTAATAGATCACTTCCAGATTCTTTGTCCTCTGTTGAAAGAGTGGTCGCATCCAACACTGCCTTTGTCTAATACACTTTCTTCTATTCCTTCTTCTACGTAATTTACGAATAATAAGCAGAGCAATAACACACGCGGCCGCTTTCATTGTGGTTTGAATACGAAATGAAGAGCGCGGCGTGTCTCGGACATGCCGCGCAGCACTGCCGCGCCGTGAGCCGTGGAAAGACGAAAACATTTCGTGCGCTCCTCCGTTGAAACTGAAGTTTATCTTGAATAGATTTTAAACTTTATGCTCTAGAGTATAAAGTTGCAAATCTATTAAAGGCAAACTGAGCTCGTTGACGATTACTTAGAGAATAGCATAGCAGGGCAGAAAAACTTATTACGCGACCACTCGTCTTGACGCGGCACCAATGACTGAACGTACCGCGAGGTACGCTTAGGGGTCTCGTCGATGCGCATGTTTGTGAGAGTGTGCCGTTTCGAACGGTTAGTACGTAGTTTCCGTACTGTTCCATATTTATATTGTGCTAGCGGTGTGTCGCGCCAGTCGGACTACAGTGTATCAGCTGACAAGACGTAACGTGTTTTCGCGCGCGGTGAGGAAATTTTTTACGTAATTTTATAGAGTAAGATCCCAGGGCCACCAGACGTCACGTATTTTCTGACGAAGGAAATGTGGACGATTGAGTAGTGTTAGTATGTACTAAGAACGCATGCCTACCTGCTAGCTTGCTTAGCCGGCCAATTTTCAGGTATCAGGTAATCAAGGTACACGGGGCAAACTTAATCGGTTTGCAGGGCACACCACAAAGATGTTGGTGTGCGTAAAATCAACTGGTGTATTACTTCGCCTATTTATTAGTGTTTGCTACCCGTTGTCCACGCACACACAATAAAATTTCTTGTCACTAATGTTGCAGGGAATATGACGCATAAATTTAGCTTATCATACAATCGTCTCCGTGGCGCATTAGTCGAGCGTGCGATAAATAATTACTTACTGCGCCGGCGCCGTAGGATCGAATCCGACTGCCAACAGCATAATGTTTTTGTATGTTTTAATAAAATATTTTACATTTGTTTGTTCAATTTATTGCTTAACTATTAGCAAGGCTCTTTATATTTGGGTTAGAATGTATTAGTTGTCTACCCTCTAAAAATGACAAATCATGTTTAAGTTAGTAGTTTAAGTTCATCGTCATAATGCTATTGACTATTGGGGTTTCGTTACGTTTTTAGACATTATACCCTGCGTTTTTTGAGAAGTGCTTTTATTTGTGAATCAATATGAATCATTGAACCACACTTTTATGAGCTGAAATAATTCTTTTGCATGAGCAAAATGTTTCAATTAGTGAAATTGCGAGACGTTTAAAGATATCGGTGAATAACAAAATGTTATTATGATGTTTAGAAGTTTAATATGTTTAAATAATCCACATGTTATTGATTGTTGTTTTTTGTAACAATATTTTATTATTGTTCACAGAGAAGGACTGTGCAATTGTGGGTCCATCGTTATGCAGATTCGGGAAGCATTGATCCTTGCCGACCGGGACCAAAGGCTGGATTTGCATTCACAGATTGGCATCTGATATAGTTGCTACGCATACCGCTGAGCCCTTCCTCACTACTCGTTCCACGGCAACTAAACATGACGTGACATTACAAACTGTACGAAACCACTTGCGAGCAGCTGGTGTGAAATGTTGTAGGCCAGCCAAGAAAATTTGAATGTCAGATATTCACAGGCAAAACCGGGTACGCTTCGCAAGAGAATATTTAGATTTTGATTGGTGCAATAATATAGTTATATTTAGAGATGAAAAATGTTTTAAATCAGACAAGGACGGTCGCAAAATATTGTGGCGAAAAGATGGTGAGCGCTATCATAAAAAAAAAATATTCTTCCATGCAGGTCTAGTGGAGACATTTACTTCGTGCATGAATAAGTCATAGATAGCGAAGGCGCACCAATAGGATATTAATAAAATATCAGGGGGTAATTCGATTTGTTTTATGTGAGTGATGTTATTGTTAGTGAGATAACAATTTAGGATACCTGTATCTTAATATCTATCTTATTAACATGTTTATTCATTTCACTAATAAATAAATTACCCACTTGAATAAGAAAAGTAACGTTATTTCTTGTCCGACTTAGAATATTTGTCATGCACAAAACTTTTTAATTTGTGATTATAATATAAAAAAAAACCTAGTCAATAAATGTTGTTGATTTCTTAATACAAATTGTTTAATTTTTACTTCCATATTTTTTTTCGAATAATGTTCTTATTATCAGGTAAATTACAATAAAAATTCAACAAAATGAAAATAAAAGTTTTTTAATAATGCAAAAAGTTGACGCCAGCGGCGCAGATTCGATCCTACGACACTTGATTTACCAGCCGAATGATTACACATCTATGCCACGACACCGGTTAGTCATAGGGTTAAATTGATGCTTCATATTCTTTACCTCATATTATACATATACTATAGTGAAGCAAACACTAACAAATAGGCGAAGTAATACACCAGTTGATTTTACGCACACCAACATCTTTGTGGTGTGCCCTGCAAACCGATTAAGTTTGCTTTGTGTACGTAAAAACATTACTTACCTCACGTAAATTCTCCAAGTTGATTTTTACGTTTATTCTAGGCAATATCCTTAAAAATAAGTCGCCAATACTCCCAGACACTTTCCGTCGGCCGTATTGCTTTGCAGACGCTTTAAAGCTCCCAAAATAATTACTTAACTTCACGTAAATTCTGATGCTCCATTTTTATATATGTCCACCAGACAACTATTTTAAAATCTTTTACAAGAAGACAGACCGATCCAACCGCGGCCCTGGAACATAAAGGGCCAATGAAAGAACATGGGTGTTTTTTAGTCAGTAAGAGTCTGACACTCCCTTCCGCTCCGCCCAGACCGGGAGGAGTCATTTGACGATTTCTCACCCCCCAAAAAAAAAAAAAAAAAAAGGGGCCAATCATCCCCTAAATTCAAATAAATTTTCGACAATGCCACTCTTTCATCGTGATCAACAATAAAGTTATATCTGAAATCCATGAAGATATATCGTGTTCCGAGCATGAGGAAGCTGATACAAAGATCGTGTACCATGTATGCAACATCGATGCCCAGGCTAATTTTGTGATACGATGCTCAGATACTGATATAGCAGCCATAATGCTGGGAAATAGGCATCATTTGAAAAATGGTGATTCCCACGTTTGGATTTTGACCGGCACTGGTAACAAGCAGAGGTATGTTGACTTGAATACTATCTGCAAACAATTCGGACCGTCGTTGTGTCGAAGTTTACCAGCATTTCCATGCTATCACAGGATGTGATTTTAATCCAGCATTTTTCAAAAAGGGCAAACAAAGGCTGTTTAATGAAATGGCCTTCAGCGATGAAGATTTCGCTCCCATTAACGTGTATGCTTCAAATAATTCGGTAAATGTGCTACCTAATCCGGAAACAAGTACTGTCGCTCTAGAACCACAACCTTCCACCAGCGTGCCATGGACTGATATGAATGAATCAGATATTCGTGAGCAGTCGCCTTCTTTGCTCGAACCACAACCTTCCCCCGGCGTGCCATGGACTGATATGAATGAATCAGATATTCGTGTGCAGTCGCCTTCTTTGCTCGAACCACAACCTTCCCCCGGCGTGCCATGGACTGATATGAATGAATCAGATATTCGTGAGCAGTCGCCTTCTTTGCTCGAACCACAACCTTCCCCCGGCGTGCCATGGACTGATATGAATGAATCAGATATTCGTGAGCAGTCGCCTTCTTTGCTCGAACCACAACCTTCCCCCAGCGTGCCATGGACTGATATGAATGAATCAGATATTCGTGTGCAGTCGCCTTCTTTGCTCGAACCACAACCTTCCCCCAGCGTGCCATGGACTGATATGAATGAATCAGATATTCGTGTGCAGTCGCCTTCTTTGCTCGAACCACAACCTTCCCCCAGCGTGCCATGGACTGATATGAATGAATCAGATATTCGTGAGCAGTCGCCTTCTTTGCTCGAACCACAACCTTCCCCCGGCGTGCCATGGACTGATATGAATGAATCAGATATTCGTGAGCAGTCGCCTTCTTTGCTCGAACCACAACCTTCCCCCAGCGTGCCATGGACTGATATGAATGAATCAGATATTCGTGTGCAGTCGCCTTCTTTGCTCGAACCACAACCTTCCCCCAGCGTGCCATGGACTGATATGAATGAATCAGATATTCGTGAGCAGTCGCCTTCTTTGCTCGAACCACAACCTTCCCCCGGCGTGCCATGGACTGATATGAATGAATCAGATATTCGTGAGCAGTCGCCTTCTTTGCTCGAACCACAACCTTCCCCCGGCGTGCCATGGACTGATATGAATGAATCAGATATTCGTGAGCAGTCGCCTTCTTTGCTCGAACCACAACCTTCCCCCGGCGTGCCATGGACTGATATGAATGAATCAGATATTCGTGAGCAGTCGTCTTCTTTGCTCGAACCACAACCTTCCCCCAGCGTGCCATGGACTGATATGAATGAATCAGATATTCGTGTGCAGTCGCCTTCTTTGCTCGAACCACAACCTTCCCCCAGCGTGCCATGGACTGATATGAATGAATCAGATATTCGTGAGCAGTCGCCTTCTTTGCTCGAACCACAACCTTCCCCCAGCGTGCCATGGACTGATATGAATGAATCAGATATTCGTGTGCAGTCGCCTTCTTTGCTCGAACCACAACCTTCCCCCAGCGTGCCATGGACTGATATGAATGAATCAGATATTCGTGAGCAGTCGCCTTCTTTGCTCGAACCACAACCTTCCCCCGGCGTGCCATGGACTGATATGAATGAATCAGATATTCGTGAGCAGTCGCCTTCTTTGCTCGAACCACAACCTTCCCCCACCGTGCCATGGACTGATATGAATGAATCAGATATTCGTGAGCAGTCGCCTTCTTTGCTCGAAGCACAACCTTCCCCCGGCGCACACTGGGGCAAGATTACTAAAATCGATACATTTAATAAAAATATTTTTTTATGTTTAACCAGTCGCTTTAAGTGCTGAGGCATAGTCAAGTACCTGTGGAACGATAGTGTAAATAAACGGACGCGATCCACTTAACCCGCGCTCCCTATCATGCCCCCCAATCTAAGCCGAACAATCGTGGAGCATACAAGTGAAATCTTGCGTTTGCGCAATATCGAAGTCTACCTAGATTTTTTAAATACATGTGATAAAAACCCCAGAAGCTATTATGGAAGCGTCAAGTTCAGGTATATATCTTATTATTTCACACTATATTTATATTTTAATATTTGTTTTGATGGGTAAAATTGTGTCAATGATTGTTCAAAAAAAAAAAGAGTCAGAATTAAAAACTAATAAATCAACTAGATAATTAATTATGTTCCGCAACTGATCGGGGTTACATTTAATTTTTTTTAGCACCAGTAGCTATTATAGTTTAAGATTATTTCTTAGTTTTTTGCACATGTTTGCCCGCTTTGAAATAAGTAACATTATTAATGAGTTAAGTCGTTATATTAAAAAATCGAACACAGATATTTTCAATCTGTTACTTATAACATCAGATCCTGTCATAACCAGCAAAAGGAAACTGCCAAAGAAAAAGCTGACTTCACTGCCTAAAGAAGCTCTAAATCTTCTGATACCACCACCATTACAGCCGACAAGAGAAGTTTCTACGGATGATGATACAGAAGGTGATTCTGACTGTAACGATGATACTGACTGTAGCGCTGATAGTGATTAGTTTTGTTATGACCTATATCTTCGTCGTTGCCTAGGGTAGTAATAATATATAACATGCAACAGATTACAAATATGATTTTGTTTGTACATGTTATATATATATATATATATAAGCTTGTACAAACAATCTACTTTTTTATTTCACCAACCGTATCATGTCACGATCGAAATATCTACTCCAAATCATCATTATGAATTAACGACACATTTTAATAATCCTACCCCACTGTGCGGCGTGCCATGGACTGATATGAATGAATCAGATATTTCTGAGCAGTCGCCTTCTTTGCTCGAACCACAACCTTCCCCCGGCGTGCCATGGACTGGTATGAATGAATCAGATATTCGTGAGCAGTCGCCTTCTTTGCTCGAACCACAACCTTCCCCCAGCGTGCCATGGACTGATATGAATGAATCAGATATTCGTGAGCAGTCGCCTTCTTTGCTCGAACCACAACCTTCCACCAGCATGCCATGGACTGATATGAATGAATCAGATATTCGTGAGCAGTCGCCTTCTTTGCTCGAACCACAACCTTCCCCCAGCGTGCCATGGACTGATATGAATGAATCAGATATTCGTGAGCAGTCGCCTTCTTTGCTCGAACCACAACCTTCCCCCGGCGTGCCATGGACTGATATGAATGAATCAGATATTCGTGAGCAGTCGCCTTCTTTGCTCGAACCACAACCTTCCACCAGCGTGCCATTGACTGATATGAATGAGTCAGATATTGGTGATCAGACGCACGTTTTCTTTGCTCCAAAATCCACAAGACATTGTTACCGGACCTGGCGAACCTTCCACCTCTGCGATTGAGACACAATCTGAACCGAGTGCTTATTTTCCCATAACACCAAAAGTCATAAGACCTTATCCTACAGCTGTTAGAAACAAAAAAAAAACAATAAAGGAAGAAAACCGGGTAAATCCCGTATATATACAGATACACCTGAAAAAACTGAACTAGAAGAGAGACACAGACAGAAAGAGTTGAAAAAAATAGAACAGGAAAGGAAAGTCAGAGCCAGAGTAGTGAAACGTAGTTTGAAGGAATTTAATTCAAGACAAAAGAAAAAGAAAGCTAAGAAACTAGATAGTGATGAAGATTCAGAGGAATCTGAAGGATCACAATTCAGCTTGCGGGAGAGTTCAACATGAGAGACTATTTTAAGAAACTGCACATTCTCACAGTACCATGCCTCTATGTACTGGTCCTGCTTAGTCATTTTATAAAAAATATCCATAAGTTTGAGACAGAAGAACAGAAATGTAACAGAATAAAAACGCGTAGAAAGGATCTACCTAATTTCATACAGCCTAAGCTAAATGTCGTTAAACATGCTTCAAGAGTGCAATCAGTAAACATTTACAATAAATTGCCTGTAGAATTTAAAAACTCTATGAATCCAAATAAACTCAAGAGAAAATTAAAGTCATTGTTATTGAGGAAATGTTATTATAGCATAGAAGAGTTTCTCAAAGATAAGTAGCTTGAACTAATATGTGATTATATTTTAATGACTTTATGTAATATATCAAACATTTTATCATGACATTACATTTTAATGAATTTTATTGACATTTCTTTGAATTTAATTTATATAGTTTTTTTTTTATTTTATTGACATACATTTTGTTTGAATTTAATTTAAATTGTTTTTTTTTTAATTATATTTGACATACATTTGTTTGAATTTAATTTATATTGTTTTTTTTTTTAAATTATATTTGACATACATTTGTTTGAATTTAATTTATGTTATTTTTTTAATTTTAATTTTATTGACATACATTTCTTTTATTATAATTTATATGGTTTCTGAATTAATATTAAGTTAAATTATTATCATTATTATAATTAATATTAAGACTAATAATGTTGGAACCAAGGTGCAATGTAGTGTTTTTTTTTTCTGGCTTGTGATAATTATTTCATTTTTGTGTTACATTTATTGTTAAAACCACTGTTCGACACAAATGTAAATTTGTTGATGAATAAATAAATAAATAAATCTTCAGTTGATTTAGAAATGGACGAAGAGACTGATGGTCGTAGTATTAATAATTATTTAAATGTGACACCAGAGAAAATCAAAGATAGTTGTTATGTTTTGGTAGACTTCTGTTGTTGTTGTTGTTACGTCGGGAAAGTTTGAAAAAAAGACTTCTGTTGTTGTTGTTGTTACGTCGGGAAAGTTCTCAATCATTATTCGGGTACAGAGCTGAAAATATCTTATCTTCGGAAGAAACCGGGATTATCATGGTCATTCTTTTCCCTGATATAGAAGACATACACACTCTGTATATCAGCGATGTCGCCATGGTCCTCCCAGATCCTCAACCACGAGCGGGCTGTACAGCTAGAATGGCTAGACTTTTTACTTTTGCAGTTAATTTAAATAATTATAATGTGCAATAAGTTCCAAAGTAACAACCAATATGTACCTATAATTACCTACTTAACCCATATGTGCCCATTGATTCGAAAACGAAACAAGAGGTAGTACTTTCATAAAAGCGTATTAAATCGTTTGTTAGTGCAGTAAAATGTATAAAAACGCCATCTATTGCAGGATTATGGAAGTAGGTTCTATTTGCAAGAAAGATTTTTGAGCTGCGTTGTCATTGGATTCAAATAATAGGCAATGCATAAAGTTTTGTACCTATCACAGGTTTATAGTAAATTTGGATAGATTATAAACTAATTCGTGTATTTAGAATGAGTAAATATTAATTTATAAATACCTATACTGTCTTTATAACTTTCGTGTTTCGAAAACTATACGTCGGTCGGGCAAATATAGTGAGACTTGTACTAAATCTGTTTTTTTTTTGGTTTTAGGCGAAACACACACTTATCTATAAATGAAATCGTTGATTTAATCAATGATTTAGCTTCGGATGATGAAGTGACAGCAGCTGACATACACATTGACCCTCCAGGTAATGGAATTATGTCAGATTCTGACTCTGGGGACGAAACAAATGTAACTTTTGAAAATATAACACGTCGTCAACTTTTGGCACCTGCTGAACTGACACTAAGTGGAATAAATATAAGTGATGGTAGCGAGTCTGAAGAAGAAGTTTCACACCCAAGCACGTCGAGCCAGTCACAATCTTTAGCAACCCGTAATCGGAGTCGGCCATCGCGATATATAGATAATCCTCCGCTTCTACCTCCACCGCCGCCTCCACTGCCAAAGACAGCCCGAAAATGGGTGACGAGGGACTTACCCCAACATCATGATGAGTGGATCGCACCATTCCCAAGATCCGTCAATGATATTCAGTTTTTGTTGTACAGAGTCCATCTATAAGGCAAGATCCAGCACCCATCACACCCACCCAAACATCTGCTACACCTGCCCACCCACTATCACAGGAGCAACGTTCTGTATCCCCAATATTAAATCAGCGAAGTAAGTAAATTATTGTTCAATAGAAAATACATGTAAAATATGTTTCAGAATACTAAAACTGACAAAAACTCATTTAATTTGTTTTCAGCATTAAATTCTCGTCGTGCACGTCCACGAGTTCGACGACCACTCGCTGGCGGCTCAGCTAGAACCAGGATTGTTGAGTTGAAAGAACAGACTCCTAGCCGATAACAGGAGAAATGAGGTGCTTGACCAAATAAAGCATGCCATTGTCGACCTAACAAACTTGGTGCGGGAACACATAGAAAGTCACAGGCAGTAAATGTTTTCATTCACATCATTCTGTTATTTCCCGAGCACCTCATTTTTTTGTCTCTGATCTTACAACTCAATAATACACTTTAGTTTTGAATGTTTCGTCAATTTTATTTCTTTCTATTGGTGGTAAATAAAACATTATGTTCTTAAAAAAACAATGCTTGTATTATTTATTAGACACAATAGATCTCTCTAGATCTATCTAGATGGAGAAGAATGAGCAAGAAACTACATGGACACTCTTTTTAAATCAAGTTATATATCACATAGTATTAGTAGAAAGAGGAAAAAAAATAATTAAAAACTAAAATATTAGGATTAGCACTACTAACCATAATACAAAGTCTAAATGGTACTCATATTTACAAAAAAAGTACAAATAACTTGCTTTTGCTCGCGGCTTCGCTCGCGTTAATTTAGAATTTGACAACCTAGCGGTGTGAAATATATTTTACGACCTTTACTCATACCCACCAAATAAATATACATAAGAATTTCATAAAAATCGGTCGAGCGTCTCGGAGGAGTGCGACCAGAAATACCGTGACACGAGATTTTTATATATTTTTTTCTGTATGTAGTATGTACATAAACGGCTAAATAAATAAATATATAGATTTATATAAAACAATGGTAATCAGTATTTAAAAAAGAAGAAAGAACTAGAGGAGGAGCATTCGTGAGCCCAAGAGGCTGTGGAGCAGGACCAGTATTAAGCCAAGCATTTCATCAACAATATAGTCTTCCAACTTCTAATATGTTCGCTTACATATTGTGCGTTTTATGCATGTTTTAAATTTCCTTTCATTTAACTGTAGAAGAATCAAAAGCTTCCGCCAGTCCCAACATTCATTATGTCCTGTAAGCAAAATAAACCGATTGTAAAATATTAATTTTATCCTAATCAATAATATAAATACAAATACCTCTATGGGTTTATTGGCATGTATTAATAAGAGAGTAGTTTCTCAACACGTTCAGACCGGCACCTCATGAGTAGGTACTTGGTGTCCTACGGCGCAAATCTTCATATGGCCACCGGTGGTACATCACCGCCCCAAGAACCAAAAGTCTTGCCGGGCAGGGTGCGCCACCGGTGGACACGGACAAGATTAGACAGGAATTATGCTTTCTCTCTCTTTCTAATAAGCTAGTAATCGTAATATAAAGTAAAGAGTTTTGTCTCATAAATCAAAACCGCACGTGCCGCGCTGACGTAACAACGCCCGAGTATTTTTGTGCATTTTTCGCGCCATAACACGACGTCGACGCGACGAGTAGGTAATTAGCTGCGCGTGATTATGTGAGCGAGTTTGTTTATGCCTATGTTTATTGCATAAAAGGATGTCAAATGTCTAATAATCGACCTATAAGGCTGGAATCGTGTCACAATTCTGCCAATGAGCGAAATGATCCGGTGGGGGAGGCGTCCGATTAGCAGTGCGACGACGAGGTGTTCGTCGAGAATTCAGACGACTCCGTATTGGACCCGCATTATGCCTTACCGTCTCATGATACCCGACGTCACAGATAGCTGATAACTTCCAATAGTTCAAATAAAGATGAGATTTTCGATGTTCACTGTAATATAAATCAATGCTCTGGGAATGAACGGTTCGTGCTTCTCATAATGAACAAAATATTACCGCCGAACAAGACAGTGTGTACCAACAAAACGACATACCCTCAAATAGAAGTGATCAGACTCCTGCGATTGGAAATTTGGAGCACAATGAGTATCAGCAGGTTCCATTGCAGTCTTCGAACGCATCTGTTTCATCGGATGGTAATGACGAACATACAGGTAATAGTGACCATGAACAAAATCAAGACAGCAATGCTTCTCATCCGACTTCTTTTGGAGAGGAAGTGGAAGAACAGGTGCACCAAGTACTTCAGGTTGGTTTCCTGTAGATATGTTACCCATAGAAGAATATGGTGACGATTGGAAGCTTTTGGTGCCAGATGCTGACTGCAATAATCCCTATATTTTATGTAAGCTATTTTTGACAGACGAAATTTTATCCCTTATGGTGTCAGAAACAAATAAATTTGCCATTGAGAAAAATGCAGGTGTCCGTCATAATACACCTAGACGTCACCGCAAACCATGGACTGATGTAACTATTGGTGAGATGAGGCAATTTTTGGTACAATTTTAATTATGGGTATTGTAAGACTACCAGAAATTTGACTGTATTGGTAAAAAAACCCAATTTTTCAAAATACCGCTGTAAAAAGTATTATGACCCGAGACCGTTTTATTGACCTGTTGAAATATTGGCATTTTGCTGTAGCACCCAGTAATGGAAACAATTATCGTTTGCATAAAATCTGAAAAATACTGACTCTTATGGTAGCGACTTTCAAATCTACTGTTGAACCTGGCAAAGAAGTTGTAATAGATGAGAGCATGGTACTTTGGAGAGGGTGGCTTATTTTTCGTCAGTATATGGCCGAATAAAACCCATAAATATGGAATAAAGAATTATAAGCTCTGTATGCCCAATGGTTAATCAGGAAGTATATACTGGACGAGTTGATGGCGTTCCAGGTCTAGGTCACCCTCAACAAATCACTATGAAACTGTGATGTATGTGTTAATAATTAGTTTATAGTGGGTAGGACCACAAAATATAATATTGATCAATATTGTCAAGGCGCGTCAGTCTGCGATTATACGCTGTGCTACCTAGTCAATGTCATTTGTTTCCACTCCGCTACCCACGTAACTCCATATTCTTCAGAAACTAATGGATGGGCTAACAGAAAAAGGTCGCACTCTCTACAGCCATAATTTTTACACAAGCGTACCACTAGCAGAAACTCTAATGGACAAGCAGACTTTTATGTGTGGTCTACCAAAGCAAGTGGTAAAGTCCAAGCAAAGAAAGGGTCAAGTGTTGGCTCTGAAGAAAAGAACGGGTGTCAAGTATATAAAATGGACCGACAAACGTACAGTTCATATGCTTTCGACCTGTAATCATACAGGAGCTCTAGTGCCAATGCCACATCGCTGGAGGCCAAACACTGTCGAAGCGCAACCAGACTCTGTTTTGGATTATAATAATGCGAAAAAAGGGGGTAGATATTTCTGATCAGATGGCGTCGTACTATACCAGCCTTAGAAAAACCCTAAAATGGTACCGCAAGCTAATCATTGAGATTGTCTGTGGCACAATGTTGGTAAAATGCTTGGGTTATTCACCAAAAATTTGGAGCAGGAAAAAAACTAAGTATTTTAGAATTTTGGGAACAAATTATAAGAGATGATTAGCAAGCCCAGCACTGATAATCAACCCGATGACGCTACAGAGGAGGGTAAGCCCCATGCACAAAGAAAACTAAAACACAAGTTACGAGATAACGGAAGGAAAGCTCACAGATACATTCCTTTTAATCTGATTTTCTTTACAATAGTTCTCAAATCATTTAAACACCTTTTGTTCAGAATAGTTGCAGAACTGATGACAATATTTTTGTCACATATTTATTTAGTCTTTTATAATTTTTTCTTACCTTTTGTAAAGATTCTTTTTGCGAATTCGAATTCTAAGTGCGTAAATCAGTGCGGGGTTTTGGTAAATCAGTGAGCCGCCAGAGGTCAAATTGAATGCACCTGCATGGGTTTTGCATGACCGCTTTGCTTTTGCTTCAGATGACCCTACGAGGAAACCTGGTAACCCACGGCAAGCTACTGGATGAGCATTGGGTGAAGGTGCTAGCACAAGCGCATCTACCGGATAGCTGGTCATGCTGGGAGCCATGGGAGGTGACTACAGTAACGAAAAAAGAATGATTCGGTGAGAAGATCGATCCCAATATACTAAATAAATTAGTATTCGCCCTGCCTACCGTAAGCCTAGCCCGTGCATTTGTACCAGAGGCGGATCTCATTTCGGAGAATGAGACATAAGGTGTAAACTTCTTGATTGGGCTTTTTCGCGGGCTCTTATTCTAGGGCCACCAGCTGTGGCAAACCGCATACGTGGCATAGCAGCGCGCACTGAGCTTTTTAAACGGTCAGTCGAGGCACTACGGCCACTGTTACACACTAGGGCCGAAGCTGATCAAATTATTTCCGGTTCCCGCTCTGAAACAGAAGAAACTAATAGAAAGAGAAGGAGTACGTCCTCTGCAACGTCACGAAGTCAAGAACCTTCGGCGCGAAGACGCATAAGGGACTCAGACTCTCCCTCCACATCTCGGGATACCAGAATCGAAGTTCTGGAACAAAAAGTGGAGGGTATGTTTGCTGGTCTGTTGGACAAACTAGAGCAGCAACAACAGTCCGACTCTGATTCCGACAAAGAAAACTACTTTTCGAACGGCGAAGAGGATGCAGTTTGGGAGACCTCTGATTCTCCGTCATGGAGAGCACCGGCTCTGGACCCGAATTGGCAAGTCGAAGGAGCCGAGAAAGAGCTCGAATTTCTGCCCACAACCTAAGAGGGAAGGAGTTGAGTGCCAAAGGCTGGGCACCGATAGCTGGAGCCGGATCCGTGCAAGTTACACTTGCAGAAGCTTATGGTAAGGCAGCTACGTCATTTGGCTTCTAAATCCTGATATATTTCCCGATTATATGTACGAACCTGCAGAGACTACAAACATACCACTGGAAGACACCTCCATTGTGCAATGTCATCGGCAAATAGGTCCTAGCCCAATTTCCATAGCTGGACCCTCCACATAGCAGCTAGACGATTCAATTTTACTTCCCGTAACGAACGATCTTCAAGCTTCTGAAACTCCACATTAGCAGCAAATATTCCGTCCCGTAACACTTGACAAAAAAGATACAGTACAAACAACCGACTACTGAACCAGCTGACAATTCAACAGCAAACACTGGTCAAGACCTGATTTTACCTGGAAATCGCACATCTATTGGTAATTAAGAACATCCCTCATCCTATATTCTAGTAGTGCCTATTGAAGATTTATCTCCTGGCCCAAAAGGACTTTACATATGTGGCCAAGGAAAACATAATTCAATATCTCAAAACAATGTAGCTTATGGTGGATTGGATCCTCGTGTAACTACTTCCAAATCACGAATTTGAATAGTTTACACAAACGGAGAGTTGACCAGCCATTCTGATATCAGAATGGCTGGTCATTTTGAAATCTCTCTATTTTGTTTCCAAGTAAGGTAGCAATTTATGGCCACCAGCCTGACGCGAGCCGATACAGACAACCAGCCATTCTGACACACACTTCTTTGCTCTTTATTTATATTTGTTCAAAAAGTATGGAGTTCACACAATACGGTACTTAGAAACTGGCCATCGACTGAACGAGATTAGATGCTTTCTCTTATCGAACACTCAAAAAAGAACCACACAATTTATACTCCCGATCAAATGTATGACATAATCATGAATGCCAAGATCAATGGTGAAAAATTTCATCTTAAAGAAATTGAACAACGTAATTTCTTCGATTTAAAGGAGATAATGGACAAAATACTCTAGTTGCGGGCAGACCAAACTAATGAAAAAGTTCTGTGGACAAAGATTCAGGAAATCAAAATTACTCAAACACATGCGGCTGTTATTTATTTGAAGTATAACTTTGATGAGGAGTAAATTTCTTTAAATACTGCATCAAACACCAAATCTTCAAGAGGCAGACCCAAAAATAGGCCAGTGACTGATATTTCAGGAGATGAACTGAGAAATCTGTACAGAGAGCCTTACCAAAACCACTTTACGATGATTTGATGAGTCTCTGCAAAACTGAAGCAATCCCGAAAAATTATTATACATACATTGTACAACAATTTGCATAGTGTTGGGAACTCTGAAGAAGAAATTGATATGAAAAGCGAAGATTCAAATAAAAGTAGCATTTTTTTATTTGTTTTTGTTGGTCAAAACCTCTTTATGAATGCTCTACCTGTCTTATCTTTAGCAAGTAGTCCGGTGGGAACGATAACAGTACGCTGATCCCAGCCGCGACGGGCGGGCTCTGCTGACCAAGCATTCTCGATATTGTTAGAGTGTAAGTCTATACGCTAGATAATAAGGAATGTTTTATCCAGTTGTTAGTTAAGATAGAATAAGTTAGTCTGAAATAAACGGTCGTCAAGTAAAGTTGTGCCTTTTAAAAACTCTCCGAGACTCCCCGGTAACTTAAGTGGCGCAGCCGGTAGGATACCCAAAATTTAGCCTGTGCTTCGAAGGACACTAAATCGGTTCTGTGCGCGTGGTATTGGGTAAACTCGAACCAAACAAATTCCTGTCAACCGGGTGCCGAGAGTTCCTGTTTCTACGATTGCTGCTCTACGGGAAGGCATGGGATCGAGCGAACTGTAAGTAGACCTTCTTACGATTCCTGTCTTGTCCTTGTTATTTCCTGTGGCTGCGAAAGTAGATATATATCGTAATTTTCGAACTAAAATCGTCGAAAGTTATTTGACTTCATCAATATTTGTTAATTAGGTTATTATTTTAAGTGTGAAGTGTTTGAGCTTTATTCTCGGAATTTTATATTTTTATACCTAAGTATTTTAAATTTTATATTAATAATTTTAATAATGGCAGACCAAGTACAAGTTATTCCAAGAGAATTGCTCTCCCTTATCCCTAAGTTTGATGGGGACCAAAATATGTTAAATTCATTTATCAAAAAGAGTGAATATATATTGAGAAATTTTAATGGACCGGTAAATGCGATACAATCAACATACGTATTTCATTGTATTACTAGCCGATTATGCGGTAGAGCCGCAACTCTACTAAGTGAAAGAGACGACATTAATTCTTGGGAACAATTGAAAAATACTCTCATACAGCATTTTGGAGACCCTAGATCAGAGGAGTGCGTAGCGATTGAGCTCGAGAATTTAAAAATTAAAAATGATGAAACTTACTTACAATTTTGCAACAGAATTCAACAAACGCGTAGCACCCTCTTCTCTAAGGTAAACTTGCTCACGGACGAAGGTTTAAAAGCTGCTAAAATGATAATATATAATAATATGTGTCTTAATGTGTTTTTATACAATCTTCCGGAGGATCTAATTAGAATCGTACGTTTGAGAAACTCTAATACTTTAGAAAGTGCACTTAGCATTGTCATGGAGGAAGTTAACTTTCAGTATCAGTACAAAAATAAAAACAAAGCTCAGAAACAAACTTCATTACCTAATCCTAATAATTCTGTAGATCCTAGATCGCCTAAACAATACTCTTTATCGCCCAACAGCCAGCTTTTTAAATTTGGAATCCCGCAACAAGCGCAAAATAATACTAGGCCTGGTTTTAATAATGCTAATCGATTCGGCACACCACAGTTCACACCAACAAATTTTAAGTTTGGTATTCCAATAGTTCCTCAGCAAGGTTTTAGGCCCAACTTACATGGTCAACAAAATTTTAGATTTAGAATCGTTCCTCAGCAAGGTTATCAACCCCAATTTAATAATAATACTCCAAATCAGGCCAAGCCAATTTCCAATGGACCAAATCAACAATTTAAATTTGGCATACCCCCACAAAATCAACCACAACGTAACCCACCACAGTTACAGGAAAGTGATGTCTCTATGCGTACAGCTCGCCCGATGAGACAAAACATGTTAAATATTTTACTCGATGACGATAATAATCTATTCTACAATATTGAACCCGTAGAGACCCCGTCAGAACAATCCAATCAAAATGTCACTTATTATTTAGAAAATTATGCTTGTAATTTAGAAATGCCCGAAACTCAAATTGACAATGAACCGTCCGACAAGAAAAATGATGAAAAACCACACGATGTTGAAAATTTTCAGGTACAAGCCTCCAATTTTCACCCGAAGTAATTCAGTTGAATTGTGATTCACTCCTAAAACTCCCGCATATAGAAATTCCCGAAATCAAGGCCCGTTTCATGATAGATACTGGAAGTACGCGGTCTTTCATAAGTCCTGCCAAAGCAAATGAATATTTTTCAAAATATAAATTATACGAACCATTTGAGGTCATAAGTACGCACGCCCGTAGTCAACATAATGAAATAATTTATATACCACTTTTAAAGACCTTTAAAACTTTAGGTAAACATAAGTTTTACGTATATGACGTAGATAAAAGATATGATGGTTTGATAGGCTCAGACTTATTAAAACAATTAGAAGCCTCTATTGATATGAAAAACCAAATATTACGTACACCCACGACAGACATTCGTATATTATATAACCCGCCATACGAGGTCACATTAGAACCAAGGACAGAGTCGCGAGTTAAAGTTCCGACCGATATGAAAAATGGAGATGCTATATTAAACTATACAGATTTCGGACAGGGTGTTAGAATGCCGAGTGCTCTCGTGAAATGTATCGATTCATTTGCAACTACAGTTATACAGAATGCTTCAGAAAATAGCGTCACATTAACGTTTCGGCAACCCTTGATTACATATAAATTAAATGACAATACTTGTGAGATAAATATGACAAATAACGATCCATTGAGCAACTTTGAAATCGACGATTTACTTAAAAATAACTTAACTAAATTACGTCTGGACCACACCAATGCGGAAGAACGTGAGGCTATAACCAAATTATGTTTTGAATACAGAGACATATTCCATTGTGATGAACTCCCTCTTACTTTTACCAATCAGGTAAAGCATCAGATTAGAACTAAAAATGAAGATCCCATTTATGTCCGCCCCTATAGACTTCCACCGTCGCAAAATATAGAAGTACAAAAACAAGTTGAAAAATTATTGCAAAATGACGTCATTCAGGAATCTTTTTCGCCTTGGAGTGCACCCGTACATCTTGTACCAAAAAAAATGGACGCCTCGGGTGAACAAAAATATAGGATGGTTATAGACTATCGACGCTTGAATGACATAACTACGGACGATAAATATCCCTTACCTAACATAAACGACTTATTTGACAAATTAGGGAAGTCCACCTACTTTACGACACTGGACCTCGCAAGTGGCTACCACCAGCTGGAAATAGATAAACAGGATAGACCCAAAACTGCGTTCACTACCCCATCAGGGCACTTTGAATTCACCCGCATGCCCTTTGGTCTTAAGACCGCACCTGCAACATTCCAACGCGCAATGGATAACGTGTTGAGGGGATTGCAGGGTATCCATTGCCTGGTTTACCTAGACGATATAATAGTCTTTTCAAACAGCTTGCAGGAACATATAGACAAACTTAGGAAAGTTTTTGATCGACTTAGACAAACCAACTTGAAGGTGACGCTTGACAAATGCGAATTTTTACGTACAGAAGTACTTTATTTAGGACACAAAATTACCAAAGACGGACTAGAACCCAACAATGACAAAGTAAAAGCAGTACTAGACTTTCCGTTACCGAGAACGCCCACTGAAATAAAAAGTTTCCTGGGCTTAGTCGGTTATTACCGTAAATTTATAAAAGACTTTGCTAAAATCACGCAACCACTCACCTCTTGTTTAAAAAAAACGAAACAAAGTACAGATCAGCCAATCCTTTATCGATGCCTTTAATAAGTGTAAAGAGTTGCTAGTAAACGCGCCTATTCTTCAGTTCCCCGATTTTTCCAAACCTTTTGTCTTAACCACGGACGCCTCCAATTATGCTCTAGGAGCAGTCCTTTCACAAGGCCCTATTGGAAGTGACAAGCCCATAGCCTACGCAAGCCGCACTTTAAATGACGCGGAGACACGTTATAGTACAGTAGAGAAAGAAATGCTAGCCATTATTTGGGCAACAAAACATTTTCGTCCGTACCTATATGGGCGTAAATTCATTATCTACACGGACCATCGTCCTCTAGCCTGGCTTACCTCATTTAAAGAGCCTGACAGTAAGCTCACTCGATGGAAGCTTAGATTGGCTGAATTCGATTTCGATATCATTTACAAAAATGGGAAACAGAACAGTAACGCGGATGCCCGCACGTCACGCATAAAATTAAATATACTCACCAATAATAATGATAACGAATCCATGCAGTGTAACGCAAGTGAAACGAACAAAGATAACGATACAATAGTTATCTCCGATTCATCGGAAACGATTAGTGCGCCTTCACTTACCTCTTATCCAGTCCGCTCTGCAACATCTAGTACTATTACAGCCTCGTCATTACCTGAAACAATTCACTCTGCCGAGGATGTTGATACCGACGGAATTCCCATATTAAACGAAGCAGTAGACACGAAGCCCCACCAAGTTCTTGTCTTTACCTGGAACAGAAACCAGACATTAGTTAATGATTTATCACGAGATAAACAAAAAGTTTTAGAGGTTCACTTACCGGTTGATAATCCCAGTTTAGTTAAAAACTTCTTACTAGAATACATAAAACCTAAAACTAAATACTTCTTTTATTTCGAAGACAAAATACACAGAAGTCAGTTCACGGATGCCGTTACTCGATTATTTAAAAAGAATACAGTTAAAATTTATGAATGCACTAAAAGAGTTGTATACATCGAAGACGAGGACGAGCAACGCGCAGTTATACTTACGTATCATCGCGGTAAAACATGCCACCGCGGAATTAAAGAAACGCTCATGCACCTTAAACGGACATACTACTGGCCAAATATGGATATAACTGTTGCTACTATGATTAATAATTGTGACATCTGTAAGACAATGAAATATGACCGCAAACCCATTAAACCGCAATTACAGCTTACTCAAACCCAAACCAAACCATTTGCCGAAATCTTCATAGACCTGTATTCCATTGAAGGGAAATACTTTCTTACCATAGTTGATGCATTCAGCAAACTAGGACAAGCCTTTGAATTATCCAATCGCTCGACTCCTGAAGTAGTTCGCGCACTTATCAAATATTTCTCATTTTATGGCGTACCAAATAAAATCAGTGCTGACCCTGGGTCAGAATTCAACAACACTTTGTTGAAAGAAACTCTTCAATTCTATAAAATAGACTTGCACATAGGTACTGCACATAATCCCAATTCCATGGGAATAATAGAGCGTTTTCATTCTACTATAGCAGAGATATATCGTAGCGCTAAATATGAACATAAAATAACAGACGCAGCCAACGTCATGACATATGCGATTATGGCCTACAATCAAAGTATTCATTCCACGACAGGTCTTACACCCTTTGAAGTTGTTTTTGGCCATACCGAATCTAATAGTACTTTTGCCGTAAATTTCGAGAAACAATACACACAACAGTTAGTGAAAGATCATGTTCAGCGAACAAAATATCTCTATAAACAGCTAACAGATAAAATAATACAAAATAAGGAAAAGGTAAAAGAAAAACGTGGCGGAGAGACGTCATTTGATGTACAAGAGGGGGATGATATATACATAAAAGGGGCCAACATCAGACGTAGCAAAGATAAACCTCGCTACCAAAAAGCTACAGTAACCGGAGATATTACTAGGAACACTTGTCCAGTTAAAATCAAAACCCGCGATACCAAAGTACCTATTAAGGACATTAAACGACCTTCACAGGTACCTCCTCGTGCTCCTGATCCTGACCTTCAGGACCCAGGCCCTTCAACTGCACAGAATTAATAAGAATCCAGGAGTGATTCTTACGAAGCAAGGTCAAGCTAGAGTAAGCTATGATAAGTGGAATATTATTAAGGTTCTAGACTTAAGTTCGATGCGAGAAGACTTAGAGTTGAATATAAAAAAATATGTAAATTTCAATAACCAAGTCAGGAGTTACTTTGGAAATAAAACATTCGATCGACAATTGATGGACGTGAAGTTTCAAACCGATTATGTCATGAATTCCAGTATAGAAAAATTCAACCAGTTAGCTCCATCGATTAGAATTAAGCGAGGGATCTTTAACCCCCTAGGATCTATTATTAAGATAATTAGTGGTAATTTAGACTATGACGATGCTATCAGGTACGAACAATTGATTAGGGATATAAAAACACGTCAAGACACTTTAACAAAAAAAGTCATCGTTATTTCAGAAATGTCCAGATCGCTAATTAACGTGGCGAATTCTACTATGAATAATTTCATCCACATAAATGAAGAGTTATGGGAAATGCAAAATGGGATACACAAAACTAATATTAATATAACAATACATAATTTCGTTATCGTGTACAATTTATTCTTACATCATTTCCAATTACTCTACATTCGGTGGGATGTAATTGAAACTTCGGTAACCTTCAGTAAACTAGGTATGTTGCATCAGTCTCTTATAAACTCAGATGAATTACTAGAATTATTAAAAGTAATAGAACAAACTAATAAACTTGTATATCCAGTTAATTACGATAATCTAGTAAAATTAGAACAGTGTATAAGTATAAAAGCATTTTCAAAAGGAAGTCAAATAACATTCGTTTTAGATGTACCTATAGTAAAAAATGATATATATAACTACTACCAAGCAATCCCGATTCCTACAACTAATCCTTCTAACCAAACTACGCTCATAATTCCAAAATATCCTTACCTGCTAGTAAAAGGGTCGAAAATGGTCTCGCTCTCCCAGCCATGCACCGAACTCTATGAGGAGACA
Organism: Eurois occulta; assembly: GCA_950022335.1. NCBI lineage: Eukaryota > Metazoa > Arthropoda > Insecta > Lepidoptera > Noctuidae > Eurois > Eurois occulta. Next base: position 12,958,187 of record OX465480.1, on the reverse strand, counting down.
TACCTATGTAATGAAGGTATGATGCCTTTCGTGGAGGAAGATACTTGCATAGCGGCTTTGATGAAGTTCTCCAACAACATTAGTTCCTGCAATTCAGTTCCAGTCGAAACCAATAACCTAAAGATTCAGCCTGTGGGGAAAGACCGATGGATACTCTACAGTAAAGCGGAAACCATCCTATCAAAGATCTGCGAAAATAATGAAATAACCAAAGAAAAGATACGAGGTACTTACTTCTTGATATTAGACGATAACTGCAATGTCCAGATTGGCGAAATGACTCTTAAAACCCGCTATAGCACCACGAGTAACTTGAACCTGCCGAAACTGCCTATCATTAATCTTCCTGAAATCGTGCTCTCCGAATCTCAGATGCAGCGAAAACCTATTAACTTGGATACAAGTGATTTAGTGAATTTACAACAACTTAATGGCCTGTTAAAAATCAGTGAAAGTGAAGTGGAAAATAACCGTGAGGCGGTGATAAATGTGAAAACTGTTAGCATCGGAACTCTATTATTATATATAATCATAATTTTAAGCATTTCTGTAACTCTAATATATAAGTACTGTAATTTCAAATTTCAAAATAATCCGAGCGATAACAGTCCCTCGGATAATTTTGAAGCTGCGGGGGGAGGCGTTATGAATGCTCTACCTGTCTTATCTTTAGCAAGTAGTCCGGTGGGAACGATAACAGTACGCTGATCCCAGCCGCGACGGGCGGGCTCTGCTGACCAAGCATTCTCGATATTGTTAGAGTGTAAGTCTATACGCTAGATAATAAGGAATGTTTTATCCAGTTGTTAGTTAAGATAGAATAAGTTAGTCTGAAATAAACGGTCGTCAAGTAAAGTTGTGCCTTTTAAAAACTCTCCGAGACTCCCCGGTAACTTAAGTACCTTGACCATTTTATTTTTGTTTCCAAGCTTTAATAGTTAAGGGCAGGATATTCGATCGCAGTAGGCATTTAGCGTTACTTACCTACGCGCGTGGCAAGTCGCACGAACAGACATTTCAAATGAACTCTGTGACCACGCTGTGCAAAGCTTTGGGTCACTCTATAAAATTGTAATAGTGTGTACAGTCAACTTCGTTTTACACAATTCATGTTAATTTTCGGGGGTTTATTTAGTCTTTAGAGAAATATAAGTAGAAGCAACTTATTTTATTTTATTACTACTTACAGTTGTTTTTATTCACTTAATCTCCTTTTCTTTCATGATTGTTACAGCGAGCTTACGATCTGGTTTTTTGGGTTTTTGTCAGTAAACTACTGGAGAGATTTTGATGGGAGTTTCAGTAGTTTGTAAACTAAGTTATTATAGTCCGCGCACCTCACGCGTACGAAGTCGCGAACATAAACTAGTTATTTATTATTACTTAAGTATGTAGTTTAGAAGAAATAAATTCGGATAAAACTCATTACAATACAATACACAGGACAATCTCTTTATTCTCTCAAATCAATTGTTTCGCGCCATTAAGACCTGCAAATGGCTCAAAACTAGAAAGACACCACAGAAACTCAAGGTTGAGTAATGGTAGAGAACACGAGAATTGAACTCTGAATCTGGTCAAGAGTTATGTTTTCAGACTAGTCTAGATTCTGTTTATACAAGCACGACGGGAGGACATGAGTGTACAGAACCGGGAGAGCGCTATAACTAAGCCTGTATAGAAGAAAAAGTGCCTTCCGGCGGAGGCTCTGTTCACGTGTGGTCTGGTATTTCTTCCGTAAGCCGCACTGAGCTAGTGGTAATAGAAAATGGAACTTTAACTGCAGAAAACTAAAAACGTGATCTTCAAAACATCAATATTAATTGACTATAAAAGATAATTGTTACTATATTAACACAAAACGGATACTTACCTAAAATAATTTTAAATAAAAACTTAAAAATAGCCCTGTAAACAAAAGTTGTACTACTGACTGATTTATCTGCGTTGTGACAACGAGACCGCACTCTTTATCTCAAAGCGGGGGTAGTTATGCATAGTATCGCAACTGAGATTTTTAGGAGTACCCACAAACTTAATTATTTAATATACTACTAATGTAAACTAATAATATCAGTAAATACGTCAGATTAATTGTGAGTCCGAGTGTCGAATGACAATGATTAATTTGTATCTTTAAATTTGTTCTCATGTAAGTGAAATGTAATTTCAGAATATTGCGCAGCATTGCCTCAGAAACCTAGTAGAAAGTATGCCAAATCGCATAGCAGCAGTATTGCGAGCTCGCGGAGGCAACACAAAGTACTAAAATGCGTGAAAACGGCACATCTGTAACCAATCTACATTTACGAAAATACTGGAAAAACAAAGCATTTTTATTTATTTTACATTATTAAAAATAAAAAGCTAGTAATCACTTTTTTTTTTTCATTTAAGCACATTAAAATATTCTTTAATGTAGTCTTTATGTCATAAAGCTCGGTCAAGTACTTTTGAAGATATTGAAAATTTTCTAAACGACCCTTTTTCTTTGCGGTCCAGTGTATTTTACACTAAGTTCTTGAATCGTTCGATAAATCAGCGGGACAGCCGTGCGCCAGCAAAAGGGACATAGGTCCTACCTCGTCTAGGCCTGACCGGCGACTGAAGCCACGTACGCAAGCCGCTGTATTATAATTATAATAATTAATTATTAAAATAAACTATTTTGCAAAATGTAACCACAAAAGATTGTTCTACATGTTATTAACTTTGTTTAGATAAGGTTTTTGGAATTAAAACTTTCATATACTTCAAGAACAATGAGAAAAACATAACAAAATAATCAAATTAGCCTCCTCTTCGGATTTTTTTTTGATCAAGCGAAGTATTCGGTATCATGTTTTGAACCACAAAAGATCAAAGTACTTTTTGGCTTTAAACAATCACTCTTTGTTTGTTTAATATTGAATCAAAGTGACATAAAATTAGGGATACCTGGAACACCTGGCTTTAATAAAAAATATGTGATTTTATCCAAATTAAGAGAGCTTTATTTATAATATACGTCTGACTTTAAAAAAATGTTACTAAACTTCTACTCATCTTATTTGCAATGAATCATTACGAATGACATTTCTGAACGTTTCGTTTTAAATCAAAATGACAACAAGTCAGTTGTGAAAAATAACGAACAAACCGCGGCCAGAAATAGTTGTCCAGATAAGTTTTATTTATTTTCGTGATTTAAACACTCATTGTGGATTTCTAATGCATAAATCATAAAGGTGGTGATAGTTATTCTAACCATTTTGTTACATAAATTACTTCGAAATTGTCATTTTTGGATTATTTTTTCTGGTTTCTATCCATGTATGGTACAATGCTACAATCGCTACTATTGACCCATATTTTATTTGTATAGAATACTATACAATGCTACAATCGCCACTAATAAACACTGTTCATATTTGTATAGAATATTATATATTGCTACTAACAGATTTTTGTTGATGTGGTGTGATAAGAATTCCGCATGTCGCATAAACAACTTTTTGGCTTTAATTTGGGTGATGGTTGTGGCCTGCATGTTTGTTTAGTTTTGTTTTAGACAATGAACGGAAGAGCCAAACGCATATTGTCTTTGGTTCCTGCGCAAAATGCAGATTCTGATGCTAGTGATGGATCAAGTAGTGGTGATGAAGCTAGATCAGTTGAGAGTTCACTAGCGCCATCTCTAGATTCGTCATTTGAAAGGCTCGACATTCTCGACAGTCGTACTTAATCAACCAATTCTTCAGAAGAAGAGGTGGAACCATGTACTGAAGCCCATTCTGATGTCGAGCAAGAGACTTTTCAAGTACCTCTCACACCAATCCTGAACGAAGTATTCCCTAGCCCTACACAATGCAACTTGATGCCATATCTTCAATTTCTTCGTTGCGTTCTGTACCTTTTATTCAACCATCTACTTCCATGGCGATGGCCATACCTTTAAGGACACGTGAACACAGAAAACGTACTGCGCCTTCTGTTTCCGTAAATAGAGTGAAAAGACGCCGAATCAAAAAGCTTAACTTGCGGTTCCGTTGGAAGAAAGTGTCATTTCAACACAGAGCTGATATAACTGATCCTACGTTTGAAGATGAAGTTCCGGTTGATTGGTCACCCTTAAGACCATTTTTATCGTTTTTTTTCACCGAGATATGATGAGCCATAATTATAATGACGAATACCACTTTTTACAGCGTTCAAAAACTAGAAAATAAATCAAAGTTTCAGAAGAAGAAATACTAGATTTTCTTGTCATTAACATTCTTATGGGTATAGTAGTATTACCGACATAATAAAACTTTTGGAAATCGTCGTTTAGGTACGGAAAAATAGCTGATGTGTGAACCCTTGAAGCGTTTTCAGCAAATAAGAAGATTTATTAATTTTACAGACAATACTCAAGTGGATACTTCGGACAGGTACTATAAAGTACGACCCCTAATTGAAAGCATTTGAGCTCAGTGTTTATCCGTCGCAGAAGAAAATGATTTCAGTATTGATGAGATGGTTATACCATACAAAGGCAAAAAAGCAGGTAGTCGTCGCCAGTATAACCCAAATAAGCCTAGTAAGCCCAAGTAACACAGGCAGCATTTTAAAATACGAATAGTATACTCATGTATAACTTAAGGTGCGTATAAAAGTTCACCGAGCATCTTGACGTTTTATATTGGTATTTCAAAACCATTATGATGTTTTACAGTGTATAACGGTTGGATAATGGCATATCAAAATGCTTTTTTAATGTCTTCAGTTTTAGTGCAACAAACCACAATGCAGCTGTACAGCTTTCAGCTGTTTTTACTGCATTTGGATCTACAATAGCATTTTAAGTAGTGAAATAAATGCTTCAAGCTGTTAAACAGCATAAACATTAACCATTATAATGCCACGTAAATCCAGTATACAGCTTTCAGCTGTTTTTAGTGCCTTAGGGTTTACAATAGCATTTTTAAGCAGTAAGATAATGCCTATTGCCGCTTAATAGCATAAACTTGTACCATTATAATGCACCGTAAATCCGTTATACAACTTTGGGCTGTTTTTAGTGCCCTTTGTTGTGTTATAGCACTTTTAAGTGCTAAGTAAAATATAATGCTTGCATTTTTAAAGATCAACCGAGTTCTGTTGTACGACTAACAGCTCTTTAATCAAATACACGTGAGTTGTTGTAATGCATAAAGCTATATACATTCACTTTACTTTATTCGTAAAACCATTTGTCGGCCATATTGGGGAACGCTCGTATAATATGATCAACAAAACAACCGCATTTTTTTATGGTGTGTTGCCTAACCGTGTGTGTAATGAATATAATAATTATGCCAATAACAAAATTAAGTTGTGAGTTCATTGCATGTGTAATTTAATATCGGTAAAAATATGTGCAGCATTTTATTTCATAAAATGTTGAAAAAATCGTTTAAAATAAGAGCAAGAACCGGAGGAATCAGACGAAAAATGTCAAAGGAATATGCAAGAATTATGTCTTTGAATCGGATCAATGCACAACAAAACGGTTCGAGCGAAGTGAATTGTGGCGATATTAAAGAAGGTTCCGTAGGTCACCAAAATCAAAATATTGAGAATATTCAACAAAATAGTGTTTATTCTTGTCCGCTTGATGCTGAAAATGTAAGACCTGAGAGCTCCGACGATAGTGAAGATGGCAGTGATATTGATAAATATGTCCGCTGTCTCCGCTAATTTTTCAACCCGTAAATCAGCAATTTGCGAGGCGATTACTGTTTGGATATTTTGGGGCAACCGGTTAGTCCATTTGCTTTTGACGAACTCTGCAGCACCTGAAGGCCCTGCTAGATTTTGCAAGTGCCCCAACGGCTTGCGATCACCTAACTCCTCATGCAGTACAGTCTTGTGAAACTCCGAACAAATTACTTTTTCTATGGAATTTGTAACCTTCTTTAGCCACATTCAGGAAAACGTCAGTTTAACCAATATTACACGACGAACTTACTAGGTGTTTTAATCTGTGGTACTTAAAGACAACACAAACCACAACAGAGCATGACACAAACATGGCTGCCTTTGTGTAATTATGTTTGTGTTGTATTTATTCTGTTTGTTTTTTCCTTTTTCTATATGATTTCGGAATATAACTTATCAGAATAAGTTCTGTGATTGTATATATAACGTTGAGTCGAGCACGTGCTCCTCCGTTCCTTCCTCACATAGTTTTATCGAGATATTGACTCTGTTAGTGTAAGTGACTCTTGTGAGATATTTGACTCTTCTATTGTTGTTATTACTACATATTATAACGAGACAGTGACTCTTAGTTCTCAAGTTTGTGAACCAACATGGGTAAAGGCCACAGAAGATGTGAAGTTTGCGGTATCAAGGAGGCTTGGCATACTGGGGCTTGGCATACTGACATAAACCATGGGGCCCAGCAGGGTCAAAGCCTACTGGCGCCATGGGTTTGATTCTAAAAGGAAAACCCAGGGCCCTATAATGCAAGGCAACAAAGGAACATAGGAGTGGGTTTTAGTCAGTAAAAGTCTGACATGCCCGCCCTCCTGCTCTACTCAAGAGCGTGAGAAGTCATTGGATGATTTTCCACCTTAAAAAAAAAACCCATGTATAAACAGTCAGCCTCCAGTGATTTTCCTATAATATAATTAATGTTCATGTTCAATAACATCAACATGAACATTGTAATATAGGTAATAAATATATCCTGTAAGATCATTTTGTAAATAAATCTACACTAACATTATAAAGAGGTAAAGTTTGTTTGTTTTTATGTTTTTTGTTTGTAGGAGGTAACCTCTGAAAGTACTGATCTGATTGTGAAAAATTTTTCACCGATAGAAAACTGTTCCTGAATTCCAGAGTGACATAGGCTATATTTTATGTACGCGGATTAAAAGCTAGTATGAAACCAATTCACAATCAAACATTTTTTATAAGTAAACATTTTTTTTTGTCTTTCAGCTGCCGAGAGTGGCTAAAAGTAGTTGGTAATGAAGAACTAGTGCATCTACCAATAGAAAAGCTGCATGAGCAGCGAAATGTTTGTGCAAACCACTTTGGAATAAGGATTTCAGCAAAAAGGGCAATCGTCTGAAAAGACATGCAATACCAACTTTGAATTTGAAGGCCTCACCTCTCACTGATGCACAATTGGCAGAATTTCCACAATATATGTATAAGCATTCAGATTCAAAAGGTAAGTTTAATAAACACTGTAATTTATATCTATTACATTAATATGTATATACACTCGAGAGCAATGAATCCGGGTCACTTAAAGAATGTTAAAAATCTCGGAAACTAAAAATGCTATTGATTGGTTAATGCAATAAATTGTATTTAATAGACAATGTAATACTCCTTAAATGAAGGTATTAAAACTTCTTAGTTATTGTAAAGTTATATCATAAAAAAATCAAATTTGAAAAAGGGCCACTTTCGAAGATGGAACTACGAAATTACAGCATTTGGTTTTGCTTTTGTTTGTAATCTGTCATTTATGTGGGTACATAAACCATGTTGATAGTGCTCTATATTCATTATTCAAGCTGAAATTATGTTGCTTACGCCTGAAGAATGCACCAAAATACTTACAATGCTGGAAACCGGCCGGAGTCAGCGCGATACAGCCAGGACTGTCGGTGTGTCGCTGTCAACAGTACAAAAAGTTCTCCGACGTTACGAAGAAACTGGTTCTAACCTACGCAGACCAGGAACGGGCAGAACCAGGTGTACCACAGCACGAGAAGACCGATACTTGGTGAACACCATGCTTCGAAATCGCTTTCTCACAGGAACTGAACTCACAAATCAGTTTCGACGCCTCGGAGGAAGTAACCCAAGTGCATGGACAGTAAGACGTCGGCTTGCTGAATCTAACTTAAAACCCCTTAGACCTGCAAACGGCCCTAAACTGGAGCGTGGGCATCGTATTTCAAGACTAAGATATGCCCAGAGCCACGTAAATTGGAGTATTGAAGATTGGTCAAAAGTTATGTTCTCCGACGAATCAAAATTTATGCTCTACAAGCACGATGGAAGACACAGAGTGTATCGATGACCAGGGGAAAGATTCAAGCAAGCATGCATCGAAGAAAAAGTAGCCTACGGTGGTGGGTCTGTACTTGTGTGGGCCGGAATTTATTCTGAAAGTCGCACAGAGCTGGTGATCATAGAAAACGGCTCTTTAACTAGCGTAAGATATGTGGAAGAAATCCTCAATGATCACGTTGGTCCATTTATGGATGCTATATTTATGCATGACAATGCCCGACCTCATACAGGTAGGATTGTGAATGACTACCTTCAAGAGATGAACATTACTCGTATGGAGTGGCCAGCGCGCAGCCCGGATATCAACCCGATCGAGCATGCTTGGGACGAGCTAGGCAGATGCGTAAAACAACGAAACCCTCCCCCAATCACGCTTCGTGAGCTCAAAATTGCTCTCACAGAATGGGAGAATATTCCCCAAAATCGTATAAGGAACTTGGTGTACAGCATGCCAAACCGCGTAAATGCAGTAATGGAAGCACGAGGAGGCAATACGAAGTATTAAAATTCAAGAAAATCGTAATAAAGTTCAAAAATTTCATGTTTCCTATTTTTGTTTTAAGGAGAGATCAGCAGTTTTTTTCTTTATGTAATTGTGTTAATAAAATGTATGGCGACTCATATTTTTTTTACTTTCATTTAAGGAGTATTACATTGTCTATTAAATACAATTTATTGCATTAACCTATCATTTTTAGTTTCCGAGATTTTTAATATTCTTTAAGTGACCCGGATTCATTGCTCTCGAGTGTATTTACAGTAAAGTCTGTTTATATTATTTGTCAAATTATTATTATGACTGCCTCTTCTCTTTGTTCGCAAGGACTATTGCTATAACATCTTAGCTTCGATTCTCAGTTCTGCCTGGAGCCTGGATTTGTGCCTGATAAATAGCAATAGGTCCAACTCGCTCCTTATTCCATGGGATTTAAACAAAACTGGCGAAATGCTGGTTTACTATAGGTACACCTCTGCTAAACCTTTCGAGGGAAACAAGGGGTCATAAAAAAAAGTGTTATCTGTGCATAATGTAGAGCATGCTGTGCTTTTCTATAAGTGATGGGGCGCTTAGAGTTTAGTTAATAATGTATAAATTTTAATGTAGTCATGCACTTATTTTATTCATAATAAGTACTATGAGTTTACATCAACTAACTGTCATTTAAGGTTATTGAGAAAAAAAATCATAAGCAGACTGACAGACAGACAGTATTCTCTGCAGCAAATAATTTTTAAGCACACTCAAAACATTGTTATACAACGTGTCCCAGAAATCAACGTCAAGCCGAAAACGGGCAATAGGCCAAGTCGTGACAGCTATTAGAAAAATATAAAAAAAAATCTTGGTCATGTACTTTTCGAATTATAAGCATTCAAAAATAAATCTCAAAAAGTGACACCCTGTGATGATTTTTCAAGTCCTGTGACTACATTATTAACATTTCGGTAGTTTTTTTCTCTGTGATCTAACCATGAATAACCCTTCTGTAAATTACAGTTAAAAGTTAAAACGTAACTGCCTCAGTTTTAAATTAAATGTTAGATTTTTGCCCAATATTGAATTCAAAATAATGACATCACCCAAATTTAACCGACTGTACTGAAAAAAAAATCTACTACACTATTTTGGCAAGTAACTTTAAAAGATGGCGCGTTTAGTCAGGATTCCAAAATGGTATAACACATACTAATTGCTACTTCTTAATTGAGGAAAAAAAGTACATTGTTGGTTTTAGGTGCATTTGAAATAAAATTCAGTCGTTGGATTTCTTTTATTATAATTTTTATTAAATCAGATTTACGAAGTTTTATAACAAATGTTCAAACTGTTTTCCTTCAGCTGCAATGCAAGTTCTACATCTCTTTAAAAATGATCGCGTAATAAGACGGGCGTATCTTCTTGAGTTGATGTATTCAGCGGCTTCTGCAATTCTTTGGCGCAGCTCGTCTAAATCTTGAATTGGCTTAGAGTACACTTTATCCTTTATCGTACCCCAGTAAAAAAAATCTATGGGGTATAAATCGGGTGAACGGGCAGGCCACGAAATTGTACCACCCCGCCCAATCCACCTATCGGGGTATTCTCGATTGAGAAACTCTCGTACAGTGAGAGCATAATGCGCTGGGCAGCCATCTTGTTGATACCACATGCTGCCGTAAATGTTCAGTGGCACTTCTTCCAATAATTCTGGTAATTGGTTCTGTAAGAAGTTCAAATAACCCTGGGCATTTAAATTCTCCGGCAGCTCGATTGGACCAATAACTTTACCATTCAAAATTCCCGTCCACATATTTACTTTAAACTGGTACTGAGATCTATCTTCCCGCATCAAATTTGGATTTTCCACGTGCCATTCGTGCAAATTGTGGAGGTTCATGTAACCGTCCTTTTTAAATGTTGATTCATCGGACCATAGAATTTTTTCAAAGAATCGCGGGTCCTCTCGGTGCCTCTGCAACATCGTTCGACAAAATCGTACTCTCTCTGGGTAGTCTCGGGGTAGCAGACTTTGTACTCGTCGTACATGGTATGGGTGAAACTCGTTCTTTTTTAAAATACGATGTGCAGTACTTTTGGGGACTCCTATGCTCTGTTCAATTCCACGTACTGAGATACTTCTGTCTTCTTCAACTGCTTGCAAGACTTCGGCTTCGTAGGGCATAACGGGTCTTCCCTCGCTAACCATTTGGCTAGGAAATCGACCCTCTGATAATGACCGATGCACATTAATAAATACTCGATGATCGGGATGACGCTCAGCATTCGGGTATCTCTCATGATACACTCTTGCTGCAGCATTGGCGTTGCATAAGCATTCTCCATAAATGAGATGCATGTTGGCGTATTCCTGTGCGGTGTATCGAGATGGCATGATAAAACACTACACAAACACGGGGTTGCGATTAAAACAAGTCCGGGGTTGTCAGAAACGGTGCAGATAAATCCAAATCACAATGCAAATCAAGTCCAATAAACAAAGCCACAGTTGTAAGTACGAAGTCAATACGAATACAAAAAGATGTGCAGTCAACGAAAGAGCGTAACGTACTGCAGTATTGCACAATTTGCCGATGCATCCCTGTTTAGCCAGAGTAGCGTCTCTATCTGTTTCACTCACACATATGAAATGATGTGTCAATCCGTCTCCCTCTTAGTTAGATAAAAGTAGCGTCACCTCACATTAGTTAAAATGAATCTTTCTCGCTCACACTAGTCAAAATAACGTCATTCTTCGTCTCAATCGAACTTTTATGAAATACGGCTTCATAAAAAAAAAAAATGTTTTTTCTCAATTAAGAAGTAGCAATTAGTATGTGTTATACCATTTTGGAATCCTGACTAAACGCGCCATCTTTTAAAGTTACTTGCCAAAATAGTGTAGTAGATTTTTTTTTCAGTACAGTCGGTTAAATTTGGGTGATGTCATTATTTTGAATTCAATATTGGGCAAAAATCTAACATTTAATTTAAAACTGAGGCAGTTACGTTTTAACTTTTAACTGTAATTTACAGAAGGGTTATTCATGGTTAGATCACAGAGAAAAAAACTACCGAAATGTTAATAATGTAGTCACAGGACTTGAAAAATCATCACAGGGTGTCACTTTTTGAGATTTATTTTTGAATGCTTATAATTCGAAAAGTACATGACCAAGATTTTTTTTTATATTTTTCTAATAGCTGTCACGACTTGGCCTATTGCCCGTTTTCGGCTTGACGTTGATTTCTGGGACACGTTGTATAATTACTGTTATTTAGAACTCTAAAACCTAAATTAATACCTAAATTCTCAACATTTAAAGCAAATAATAGTTATAATTATCATAAGCAAATACTCTTAAGACCATCTGAGGATACATATTAAACTGGGATGCATGAAATGTGCGATCATTTCCAACCACATGAGTGAAGCATTATTTAAAAAAATTATCTAATTGTATTTTAATGAACAAAAAATTAAGATATTTCTATTATTATAAGTAAAACAATTAGTGATACTTGAATATTTAGCAGTTCTAAACTATGTAGTTTTAAATCATAATTTATCTTACATATCTGTAAGATAAATTATGATTTAAAACTACATAGTTTTTTGCCTGAAGTACTGCCTGTGCCATCCACAAGCCAACAATCGAGACATGTCCTCATGGAACTGACTCAAAATGGTATTGTATGCTACTAAATCCTATTAGTGTGTGTTTATGTGAAAGTCTGTAGGTATGTTGGTTAGTATGTGATTTTTTATGTTTGTTAATCAACCACGCTAGCAATGGACTGCTACAGGCAATGAGGAAGAAATTAAATAAAACAGTTCTGTTTAAAATAAAACAATTTGGACCTATCATATCATATGGCATATCTGGTGGTTACAAAACTAGTTTCAAATCATAATGTATCATTTCAGATATTTTGCCTGAAGCAGTGCCATCCGCAAGCCAGCAATCGAGACAAATCCCTATGGAGCTGTCTCAAAATGGTTAGTATCTGTATAAATAAATAACAGTCCCCAAAAATCATTGTCCATGCGTCACTTCAAAACAGTTGCATATAATTGACTACCACATTATTATTTTTTTTATTGGGTAGGGCCCTTCTTTTGAATTTTCCAAAATATAATTATCATGTCAAATCATGATGTTTCAGATCTTTTTGCTGAAGCGGTGCCATCCACGAGCCAGCAATAGAGACATATTCCTATGGAGCTGTCTCAAAAGGGTTAGTACCTATATAAATTAAAAACAATTCCCAAAAATTTTTGTTTTTGCGTCACTTCAAAACAGTTGCATCCAATTGACTACCAAATTCTTTTTTATGACAATTATTTTTTGGAAAATCCACCAGAAGGGTAAGGTAGGGTAGGTAGGTACACCTTTTTTTTTTTTTTTTTTTTGGGGGGTGGGAAATCATCAAATGACTCCTCCCGCTCTGGGCGCAGCGGAAGGGAGTGTCAGACTCTTACTGACTAAAAACCACCCATGTTCCTTCATTGGCCCTTTATGTTCCAGGGCCGCGGTATCTCTTTCGAACAGTCCCGCAGCCCTGGCAGGCGCCGGCCCTTGCGGGCCCCTCAAGTGTGCAACCGGACGCAAATGCGGACAAGAAACCACCAGGTAAGAGAAAACCATTCTTACGACCGAAACCTGTTCTGACGACGAGAGAGCTACCGAAACCTAAATACCAATCGACCAATTCAACACCATTAACTAATGATCCATTATGGTTGTCGGCCTTCGTCAATGAAGGAGAGCGGGGACTAGTGAACGCAGAGGGAACTCAAAAGTTCAATGCGGACGCTACAGGTTATGTCGCTATTGTAGAACGGGAATATGACGCGCTCGCTGATTGCGACAAAAATGTTGTAAAGGACGTACCACTCAGCGCCTACGCGTATTTCCATCACCTGATGTGGTGGTATCGCGTCGCCTTGATGGCGAAGCGCAGGGGTGAGGCCACCCAAGACCAAGATCGATTGATACAATTCGTCGAGGGATACGACATTATATTAGGAGCGGGAGCCGCTACTTATCTAGCGGGCATGGGGGATTTCACCGACGTCAGGGGTGTTACCCATTACCTGACTGCCGAAGAGCCAGGGCCTGATGGGCATTTCGGTTTGATCACCGACCGAACCCACAGAGATTAGGTAGGTACACCTTAGATAAGTACTTAGTGCTACCCGTGAGAAGCCGGGCCGGGTAAAGCTACTTTAAATAAAGTACTAGATTCTTTGAATAAGATATTGTTAATATAATTAAAAAAAAATGTGTGATTAACAGTATTGAGATTATTTGAGATGTATTGAGAGTATTTGTTTATACGTTTCGATTTTCTATTCCTTTACTAATTTCTTACATTTACTTTTCAGAAGGAATGCATACCCAGCTTGAAAAGAGATGTGGCGACATTTCTAAAACTAAAGCCACTTTTGGAAAACTATCTGAGAAAAAATCAAGTAAGTACTTTATGATTATACTTAGCTACACATTGTTATAATTCCTCATAATTATGCGAAGTTTTTACCATACAAGCAACTAAGTGTTAATAATTACCTTCCAATCGCCATTCCACTTTTAAACAATTGGATTTCACAAAAATGATTGCAGCTGATTTGCTACATAACTATACCTAGTTTTCTAAGTTGGCTTTAACATATGTATAAATAAAATATCCATTAAACTTTTTCAATGTGATGATATTATTAACAAATAGACAGATTGAAAGAAATCCTTGACATTGTTAGTTTATGCTCTACTGCTCATTTCAAATCGTTTTATGTACAGAAAAACAAGTCTCTTAAAATATTTTACTTATATTTACAGATTTAACACCAAGAAAAATGCAGTTGATGGAACAGTTGAAGAAAACGAAATGCAGCCTGACATCACTTAGACGCCGTGCCAATCTCTTGGAAAAATTGGAGTCAGGTGTACTAAAAGAAATTGTTACGTCGGCGCTCAAAAACCAAAATAAAAAGCCTAAAGGTCGCCGTTGGACAACCAAAAATAAAATATCAGCCCTGGCTATATTTAAGAGGTCTCCAAAAGCCTATAGATATTTACAGCAGCTCATGCCATTGCCAAGTATAAAAACATTATACAATGTTTTAAAACAAATTCCAGTTTCCACTGGTATTAATAAAGCAGTAATAACACATTTAAAAAAAATTGCTGTAAAAAAAGATAGCAAAGACAAATACTGTGGCTTGATATTCGATGAAATTGCCTTAAAACGGCGTCTTTTTTTTTGATGTTAGCACTGACAAAGTTGAGGGCTATGAAGACTTTGGCTTACAAGCAGGACGTGGGTCTCAACTGGCTGACCATGCATTAGTATTTATGTTGCAAGGTATAAGAGCAAAGTTCAAACAACCTATAGCTTTTTATTTTGTTAAGGGAACAGTGTCGTCCCAAAAACTAGCGTCCCTAATAAAATAAATTTATCATGGTTGTTGAAGATACGGGGTTTCATATAATAACCACTATTTGTGATCAGGGCCCTACAAACATGGGAGCCCTGAAATTATTAAAGTCGTTATCCCTTCCACACAACACAAATGATAATTATTTTACTGACAGTAATGGCAAAAAAAATTATATTGTTTATGATGTACCCCATCTATTTAAGTCAATAAGAAATAATTTTCATAATTATGGGGAAATGTATATGTGTGGAATGAAGGCCAAATGGAAGCATTTGGTACAAGCAGAGGAAAAAAATAGAAACCTCCTATACCTTAGCAAAATAACTCAAATGCATGTAGAGCCAAAATATAGGGCCAAAATGAAGGTGAAGTATGCTGCTCAAATTTTGAGTAACACAGTAGCAGCAGTTGTAAAGTTGATGGCACAGTCACAAAATGATACATTAAAGTCAGAAGAGATGATGCAGACTGGCACAATAATTAATGACCTCGACCGCCTTTTTGATAAAACCAATGGTCCATCATGCCCGGATGATGTCAAAAGAGGGCGCCGGGAAAACGTATCCCGTAAGACAGACCATGTGGACGCTTGGGTTGAATACCGGGCTAAATTAGAAACTGTAGTTTTCAAAAACTCCAAGGGAATTAGAGCCAAAAATGTACGCTGCATTGAGGGTTACATAACCACATTAAAATCATTGCGTGATATTTGGACGGAACTGAGCGCTTGCGGTTTCCAATATTTAAACTTAAGACAATTAAACCAAGATGCTCTCATTTCGCAACACCCGATGTAAACAAACGGCACCTTCGTTCTTCGAGTTTGATGATGTCTTGCAGACTTGAGTAACGTTGCCTCGTTCACGTACACGATCACGTCGGGGTCACCAATGTAGTATGGTTCTAGACGATACCCATACTAACTCCACACGGGACTTTGACCCGTATGTTAAGGTAGTTAAGCGCTATATTGGCGCTGTGAAGCGAAGCAAAGCAGGAAGAATGAAGGGCGTAAGCAGAGAAATGAATAGTGTTATTTAAAGGCAATGATGAAATATTATATTATGCGTTCTACAATTATAGACTTAGACTGACAATAGCAAATATGAATATGATTAAAGCGAAACAATATTATTAGCGCGGCGCGACCGGTAAGCTAGCGAGTCAGAAGACCACTGGTGTCCGTGGCGCGGCGCGCGCGCAGGCAGGCTCTCGATCACGCAGTCGCCCGGGCGCTCGAGGTCATTGACGGCGGCCGCGGTACATTCACCACGCGCCCGTAGAATGCTTGCTCCACGTGTAAGGCCGGTACGCTCGCACTCGACGAAAAACAAGATTCGTGGGTGGTCCGTTTACCACGCACCCGTAGCGTGCTTGCTACACGATTACTAGCAAGTTTCGTGGTGCGCAGTATAGGAACATAAGCGGCAGCGGTTTTCATGATCTTTGGTGGTGGTCCAGATATGTTCCGCCACAAATACGTCACACAAATGTATCAGTTATATTTATTAAATTTTATTATTATGCCGCACACATGTGTATTTGGTGTATGGTGTGCCTAAACAATCATTACTTACATTTTTTGTTCATGTTCACCACGTAATAAAAACATATAGTAGAATTTGTTTGATTGATTTAATTGAAATAAAAACTTATTACCTAATAATTAATATTTTATTGCTTACCTGATTGTCACAAACAATTTCTCCTCTGGTTAAATACATTTCCGAAAACTCGTATCACTCTTTGTGATATGGATTCTAATCTTTGCCAAAATATAATCAAACGTCTCAACTTTCATTCTTGTATATTCAAAGAATCTTTCTGGAAACTGACGTAATTTTTCATACAAATGATGAAATTCTCCATATTTACTGCGCTCTTTATTTATTTCGTGAATCCAACACAATCTCTTTTCCAAAAATAGTTCGTACTTGAGGTAAGAGCTTTCAAGCAAAAATACAAGGTTTGGTTTTGACAAAGCCATTGAAAATAATACACGTTACGTTTACACAAAGCTACATCAACCTATCGACTGTGTGAATGCCGCGAACGAACTAAACAACCTCCCCCCTCGCACCCCGCGCGCGTCGCATGTGTCGCCTGTGTGTGCTCCCTCTATGTAGCCATCTTGACACGGAGTCGCCGCGAATGTTTCAAGATCATTAAAATGCGATGAACTAGCGAATTCTCAGCGAAATCGCTGTTTTTCTCTTTTTATAGTGTAACCGCATGAATCGCTCTTGCTAATTCGTTGTTGAGCATGTGTACTGCAGCCATGTCATCGCCGAATATACGCCGGAATTTCGCTTGTAATGTAGCCATACCATGTTTTTCTCGTTTCGCTCTTCCAGTCGCATCGCAAATCGCTGCCTACTGTAGCCTCAGCCTAAGTAGAGCTTTAAAACGGAAACCCTTTTACGAATTAGAAAGAAAATCGAGGTGGTAAGAAACCTAGACTATCAAGAACACCGATCGAAGACCATATCATGAGCTATAACCCGGAATTGAGTCACTACAGGAGAAACAACGCACCGTTGACACGGTACTTGCCACGAACGCTTACGCTGCAATCTATGCATACTGACTTCATGTTGAAGAATCCTGATGTCAAATGTTCCATTGAAACCTACAGAAATACTATGAAATCAATGAAAGTTTCCTTAGAATATCCCAAAGGAGACCAATGTTGATTGCGGAGAACCATTTTTTTTTTTGTCCTGGCAATTGTCACAAAACATGCGACAATTGCACCGGACAAAATAAAAAATCTTTTTATTTACAGCGCTGGTAATGGTTGTTAATTTTGAGTGCATTAATATTGATACTATCACTCTGAGATTTCTCACTAAAGTGCATTACAGATCGCGGCACGTAAGTTGAACCAAAATGGCGGTCATCCACGCATGTACAATTATGTCAAAAGTGTTGAGACGCATGCTCCACGGTAGTTCGAGAAATAAAATCTTAAAGGAAAAACAGTGAATTCGTCGTATTTAAATACATTTTTTTATGAAGGGTGAAAATGGAGTGAAGTTACTCGTATTTAATGAAACGCAAGGTAAATGGAAAATCAAATTAATAATAATAAAATAATAATAATATCCCTGGACATTTCACACAGCACCATCTAGTCCCAAGCTAAGCAACCTAATGCTTGTGTTATGGTAGCTTTTTTTTTTTTTTTTTTGGGGGGTGGGAAATCATCAAATGACTCCTCCCGCTCTGGGCGGAGCGGAAGGGAGTGTCAGACTCGTACTGACTAAAAACCACCCATGTTCCTTCATTGGCCCTTTATGTTCCAGGGCCGCGGTATATCTTTCGAACAGTCCCGCAGCCCTGGCAGGCACCGGCCCTTGCGAGCCCCTCCCGTTTGCTGACAACTCTTTGAGGCGCGCGTGGAACACGAACGCGCCGTCGACACGGCCTGCCCGTCGTCATACGACGGACGGACGGCGAGCTAGCCCATTACTCACCGTCCACAGGCCCGCGCCTACGGTGGCCGAGAGCCATCACGGCGTGGCCCCCGACGCCCGGTGCTTCTCCCGCGGCGGCTGGGACGTGAGGAGGTTCTCTCCCTCTCACGTTCCGCCGCCTCCTTCGCTAGCATGACTGCTTCGCAGAAGGAGGCGACGGCTCCCATTCCCTCTCGCCCCGGACCATGGCTTGAACCAGGGCCGGGCGCGAGAGGTCGCCGCCGCCAATCGCCGCTACGAGGACACGGCGGTGCTCCTCCCAAGCGGAGCAGACCTCGACGGTGTGCTCCACCGTGTCCTCCGGTCGATCCTCGCAATTGTAGCACCCGGGCGTTTCCTCCCGCCCGATTCGGTGCAAGTACCTCCCGAAGCACCCGTGTCCGGTGAGGACCTGCGTCAGGCGGAAGGTGAGGGCGCCGTGGCGCCTCCCTAGCCACTCCTCAAAGAGGGGACTTACCGCCACTATCGTGGCGTGCCCTGTGTTATGGTAGCTAGATGGCTGAAATTTCATCAATAATCTCGGATTTTCTTTCAAATTATTGTATTTTTCGAGTGGCGTGGGAAGTGATAGTGGTAGGTATTATGAAATAAAACAATTAAAGGAATGCTAATAAAATAACAATTAAAAATAAAAGGTAATGTAACCTACATGTTTAATCACTGTCACTCATTGGCATAACACCTTTTACATATTTTCAAGTGGTATACCAGAACTTGAGCCACGAGTTGCGATTTCATTTTCTATGTCAGTGGAAGAATCCAATTCAGAATCACTGCTGTCAGGATCTCCAACTCGTATTATAATATATTCTCCCGTCATATTATCAATGACATGGTCGCTTTTGAGGTAAGCTTCTTCGATTGCCTTGACGCATAGCTTTTTTCAATTACATGGTCCCATTGCATTTACTTTTTCCTTCACTAACTCTATATTCCATCATGAACATCAGAATGACTGGCCAAAATGACCGATCAGCTTTAAAATATTACTAAAATCTAATACCTATTTGCTACTATTTGATACCTTTGTTTAAATAATTGGTACCTAATTAACAAGTGAGAAAATGAATTTACAAAATGGGCAGTCATTCTGATGTCAGGATGACTGCCCACATTTAGAATCTCCACGTAAGGGCTCCAAAAGTTAAATTCGCCTTTACAAAAATTTAGTACCTGTTTGATACCTAAACATATATTTTTTCTAGATTTTTAGGTCAAAGAATACAGAGTTTATTAGAGACTTTTTTTTTACTATGTTAAATAATACAGAAAGTCAAGTGATTTTTTTTTCAATTCTTTGCAATTAAGTTCAATTTACACGATTATTAATATTACTACTAATCAATAACAATTTCCGACTGCGAGATACTGATAAAAGCTAACATGTGGGTAGAACTATTTTTTTTTATATATATCGTTGTCATCGATAGTTGCTGCTTTATGGAAGCGTATAACGAGTTGATTTCTTGTAATATAAAGTAATTTGAGGCATATTGCATCAAAAAGACAGTTACTGAGTCGTTTAGTGATTACCTAAAATTATATTGACTGTGGTTATTATTGCTAACTCACCATGAAAAGGGAAAGGAAATCTTTAGTGTCTTTAGAAGAACAAAAGAAAGCGTTACGTGAATTCAAAAAGTATTTTGCCAATAAAAATGACATCCCTTCACCGTGTGATCCAGTGTTTGAGGAAATCAGCCAGTTATTATCGTATCGAATGTCAACCAAAGCATTGTATGTATCAATGAAAAAAAATTTTTTTTTGACTGTGCTGATTCGGATACCTTTGCTGAATATAATATTAAAGACAGCGGCGATGAAGCAATCACAACAACTAAGGCGCCTTGTTGAAGTAAAAAGTTTGAATTCTCGATCGACATTTATCAATGGGATAAAATCAAACCTATCACACAATCTAGCAAGCGAACAAAAGGCACATTATCTGATTTTCGCTACAGGAAAATACTTCCAAAACACCAGTGGGCTGATATGCTTAGAGAAGAAATATGGAAGAAAGATCGTGGTGAGTGCAGTTGGATATTTCGTAATTGACAACATTTCATATTTTTAACCTCCATGTATTATTACGTTATATGAAAGTAAATCAAAAACTAGGGCACCCGTATTTTTCCATTTTTTGAAAGGATGTACTTTTCATTCATAATTTTAACTTTGAAATTCAGTGTATTCTAAAAAGACGTAAGCGCCAAATGACGTCACACATACGGTGAAATGGCGATAAAAACTTTGCTTCGCCGTGACCCTTACAAAAAAATTAAAAAACTGGCAGATGTCAAATGCATTGTCGTCAGCTTGTCAAACTCGTTGGCGCCTAAACTTGTGTTTGTTTCCAAATTACTTAAGTTTGTAACAAGTTTTGTTATTTACAAGTGTTATTATCCTTATTATTAAATAACCATGAAAGTTTCGGAAGGATTTCTAGTTGCCGATAGCAGAAACTTGCCGAAAGTAGACTATTTAATGCTATTGCAATATATGCACGAAAATGAATGCTACAATATTGCAGAAACACGTAGTGCCAAGGCATTACTAGCATCACGTGAAGCATTTATGTTGATACAGCTGTAAGATATGTTGAAGTGAAGCGAGAAGGAAACTCATGCACCGTTAAATGCAGGGTAACACCTGAACAAAAAAAATAAGTGAGACAAAGCAGGGGGGGGGGGCGTATTAAGAAGAGGTAAAATTTTATAATTGTAATGAAATCGCAGACATACCACCAGTAAATAGGCGGCGCCATTCAATAGTTACGATTAAAACAAAAGTTGAGGCGGACACAGAGATGTGGTACCATCTTAAAGGGTTTACGTCCTCAGTTGAACAAGATTTTCTTAATTGGCCAGCTACCCTTATAAATTCTTACTATTAGTATCTTTTATGTATTCTTACTACTTTTTACACAAACATATGTAAGAAAACTTAATAACGATTACGTGCTAGTAGCTAGCGTGCTTGAAGAATAGTCTAAAATGTTCCACTATAAAACTGTCTAGAAGATTCGAGAAAGTTGTTCGAAGGATTATGATCCACTATGAACTGTGAAGAAGGTACCTGAAAGTTGTGGAACCTTCTCGAAGGATCGGTCGGCATACGAGGGCGGCACTGAAAATTTCGGGAATCAAGGAAGTGACACAACATTACTATTTAAAAATGTATTTATTGCTTTTCGAAGTATTCTCCGCGAAATTTGACACATTTTTCCATACGATGGAACCAATCATTGAAGCAACCATTCCATTCGGAAGTTGGGGTCTCCACATTGGCCGTTTTGTAGGCGTCTACAGCTTCTTCAGGTGATGAAAATCTCTGACCACGCAATTTATTCTTTATTTTAAGGAAAGTATAGAAATCATTAGGGCTTAGGTCGGGGCTGTACGGCGGATGGTCTAATAATTCTATGTTTTCTTGCTCTAAAAACTCTTTTGTTCTGTGCGCGGTGTGAGAACTCGCATTGTCGTGATGGAGGATGATTCGGCGGTTGCAGTTCTCTTTACGGAGTTCAGAAACGACCTGTGGCAAACAAATGCTAGCATACCATTCTGCATTAACCGTTCTTTGTCCCTCAAGAGGAATAGTCGCAACATGGCCGGTTTTGGAGACAAACGTGGCCACCATTTTTTTTGCAACACTCCGTGAACGAACAATTTTTGTTGGCTTTAACTCATTTTCGAACACCCAAACTCGTGACTGATTTTTTGTTTCGGGTTCGTACGCGTATATCCAGGATTCGTCACCCGATACGATGTTGTATACAGCATTTGAGGATCCTGCGTGGAATCTTTTGAGAGTTCTGACGCACCAAGTAACGCGAGCCGCTTTTTGCTCTTCACAGAGCGAATGCGGCATCCATCGGGAAAACAACTTTTTTACAACTAATTGTTCATGCAAGATTATTTGTATTTGACTCATGCCAATGTCTAAAGTTGCCTGAATTTCGCGGTATGTCACATGTCGATCTTCCTCAATCAGCTTACGCACAGCATCAACGTTTTCTTGGGTGACTGCAGTTTTTGGACGACCTTGACGGGAATCATCACTGAGCTTGACACGTCCACGTTGAGATTCAGCAAACCAGCGATAAATTGTGGTTTTGGATGGGGCTTCATCACCAAATGCAGAAATCATCCGGTTAACACACTGTTATTGTGTTAAACCACTTCGAAAGTCATAATAAATCATCGCTCTTGAATTTTCTCGAGTCAATTCCATTTTCTCAACGACTAAACAAGTTTGACAAAACCTTGTGACAAGACGGAGAATCTTTTTTTAAATAAATAAATGGTATTCGATTTTTAAAACCAAGGAGTTTTCAGTTAAAAAGATTTTAATATGACAGGAACAGTGGAAATATTCCATTCCCGATACTTTTAGTGCAGACTGCGTATAAATAGCCGTCGTGTTTGTGGGAGTAGGCAGTCCGATTTTGGCTACACAACGATGTGAATCTTAGGTCAATCGCGCACTGGCGGCCAGCGAAATGTATGCATTGTATCATCAGTGCGCAAACTCGGCCGCAAGCGACCAGCGACCGTGGCGGCCAATGAGATCATTGCGACGTACCTGCGACCCGCTGGCCGCCGCCGCGACCTCTGGGATTCGAAGAATTGTAGGATAGTGCGCCAGTGTTCGTTCGCGCAGTTACACTCAGCCTGGTTACTCTCGTACCAGTTATCCTAGCTACGACCAGGAATATCACCAAGGATATGTTACCCAGGCAGCGGATAGTCGACGTGTCATGCCCCGTTGAATCTCCACAAGATGTACAATCACCCGAATCAAACTGCTCTCAGTCCTCTCATTACTCAGAAGACTCAGAAATTCTTGATACTTTTGTTGATAATAAAAGTTTAATTGCTATTTGCTTTCACTTCGACAACTATTCTGGAAACTTCTGATGTAGAACGTTTGAAGACTGCAGTAGAACATAGAACTACACAAGTTCTCAAACCCATACACTACGCTGCACATATGCTGAAACCTGACATGAACTCACTCAGTTCAAGAGACGGAAGCGATGGAGTTTATTCAAAACCTGGCGATGTTTTTGAATTTAGATTGTCTGGTTGATCTTGCTCAACATAGAGCCAGAGATTTTAAAAGGGGAAAAAGAATTCACATGGAAAGCAACACAGAAGGTAGATGCTCTATTATGGTGAAAAGGAATTTGTGGTTCCTCGCCGTTAAGTAAAGTGGCACTTCGTATCCTGACTGCACCTTGCACATCTGCGGCTACTGAACGCTCATTTAGCATCCATGGTTTCATACACAGTGCTAAACGAAATCGCCTTACTACAGAAAGAGCAGCTCAAATCACATCTTTAGCATACAATTGGAATTTAAAGGAAAATAATGATCCTTCTAAAAATATCCAATTGTCCAATGTTAACGATTTGGATACGGAAATTGACGATTTTTTAACGATGATTTTGATAGTCAAGATGAATCTAACTCGATTCAATTTAATACGCCTGATGATTTTGATTCTCCCCGCCCATCTACATCCACTTTAACAAACCGAAACGTAGAATTTGTTGATGTTGCATCTGACATTAACTTTAGTGATGATGATGATGACTGAAGCTATCTACATTGTATTGAGTGATTTCATCACCTACCTAATGTTTACGTAATAGATATCAAAATCAAGCCAAAATTCTAATTAGGACCGCGATGATTATAGAAATTAAGATTTATTAATTTTATTTTATTCGGAAGTCTTACAGCTTATGAGCATATATTACTTACTAAGACTATTGTAGTATCAAAGCCAATTACAAGACTTCACTTCATTTTTCAAGAGTTAACATTATATTTTCTATAATTACCTATTCGAATTTTCAACTGTGATTTTTTAACAAGACTGATTATTTTATGAATGATTATTTGATTAAAATTTTAATTTACAAAATACTGACATTAAGTTTCATTTCAAGTTAAGCTCCTGCTTTACTTTTTACAAAACAAAGTTGTTAGTTTTTGTGCCCAGTGATCGGGCATTTATTTGGGCGTAAACCTATTTATGCCCAATATGCCAAGTTTATGCCCATTTTGCCCATATTTGTTGTTGCCCTCGACCCATCTCTAGTCTCAAGCTGTAAAATTATAATAATTTAACTTTTTCTAAAAAGGAGGACGTTATGAGTAATTAACGTCACTATTGTGATAGAACATCACTAGTCGCCAAGAAGGCGGGCCGTCAATATGGCGTCCGAGCACGGCTAACTCCTTTTCATGTAATACTCCTAACCATTTATTAAACCCAAGTTTATTGAAGTCCAGTATTATCATTTTCACAATATACCGACCAAAACAGTAAGGAATTTTAAATCGCAAGTATTTCAGGAGACTTGTCGACTCCCTGTGTTTTTTAATATTTTGAATTCCGGGTTTAACGGAGTGACATAAATAAATCCTCCATTATTTTGTTTTTCCACCAGGTTAATATAATACTTCAGATTATATTGTTTCAGGTCCAAGTCAACTTCATCTGCGTTGCCTCAACTGTTTTCATCGGATGAAGAGTCAGAAATCGAGACGCAGTCAAAGCAGCAGAAATCAATTTCTTCGACTCAACTCGAAAAATCGACTGCAAAAAGCGGTCTAAAACCGATCGAATCGATGGATCTAAGACGCACAGATCTAAAAAGCCTAGATTACAACCGGTGCCGTTAACCAACAACAAGCTAACTGCACGGGACCTATTCGGCAGTGAGAGCGGATTCATCTCTGAAGCCGTCCACATCTACTGGTGAAACACCGTCTCCTCTTCTTTCTTATTTTACTAAGAGGGTTTAGCAAAGGCTTTGCCAGAAAAATAAGTAAGACAAAGCAGGGGGCCGTATTACGTAGAAAAGTTTATAATTGTAATGAAATCGCAGACATACCACAAGTAAATAGGCGGCGCCATTCAATAGTTACGATTTACAAAGCCAATTACAAGACTTCACTTCATTTTTCAGAGTTAACATTATATTTTCTATAATTACCTATTCGAATTTTCAACTGTGATTTTTTAACAAGGCTGATTACTTTATGAATGATTATTTGATTAAAATTTTAATTTACAATATACTGACATGAAGTTTCATTTCAAGTTAAGCTCCTGCTTTACTTTTTACAAAACAAAGTTGTTAGTTTTTGTGCCCAGTGATCCGGCATTTGTTTGGGCGTAAACCTATTTATGCCCAATATGCCAAGTTTATGCCCATTTTGCCCATATTTGTTGTTGCCCTCGACCCATCTCTAGTCTCCAGCTGTAAAATTATAATAATTTAACTTTTTCTAAAAAGGAGGACGTTATGAGTAATTAACGTCACTATTGTGATAGAACACTATTAGTACCTACTATGTATTCTTACTAGTTTTTACACAAACATATGTAAAAACACTTAATAATGTTACGTCGGTTGCTTTAAGGTACAGGCAGACGTACTCATAATTAGTACGAAAGCATGCTTTTATTGAGCAAGTGCTCATTTGTAGCACGTGTGTAACAACATTGCTAGTAATGAGCATGCTTATTTAGAGCGTGCTAAAAAATCAGCCGACGTTTGATTTTCGAGCATGCTGCCTGAGGCGCGGGTAGAAGGGGGCTTGCTTCGAGCGAGTCTGAACAGGTTTGCTTATGAACATGCTATTATCTATTCGATCTCAATCCGCAACAGTCGCTGCGTCAATTTAATATAAAAATTAAATGAACCTTCAGTATGTCGCGTTGCGGAGACGAAAAAACTTTGCTTTTTGTGACATATTATCGAAGTTACTGTGGAATACACATTCTCCTTTATATAAAAATAACATTGCCCGAAATAATGCTTATGAGTCTTTACTAAAGGACATGAATGATTCAAGTTTAACAATGAAAATATATACACGACAACAGTATGTTGACACTATCGACGACCCGGCTCGTCGAAGAGTGTATCAGGCAGCGCCAGATGACCTTGATGGCGGTGGTGCGGTCGTGGATGTCGTCACTCCTTTCACCAAGGTAGAGAAAGTGTCGGCTGGGAAGTACAAGGCGCCACGGATGATACAGGCCCGCGACCTTAGCTTCAATGTCGAATATGGACGGTTTGTGAAGCCCCTCGGACGGGCGCTAAGCAAAAAGGACCAGTTTGGCAAAGGGAACTACGACCAAATTGGGGCAAAGATCGCGGCCCTGAAGCGCCGTTATCGTTACATCACCGAAGCGGACCACAAGACGTTTGATGCATATGTAACTAAAGAGCACTTGAAAGTCACACACAAGTTTTACCAATCGTGCTATTACCACAATAAGACACTTAGACAGCTGTCAAAGAGGACCTTGGTGAATTCATGTAAAACCCGTGAGGGAGACAAGTACAAGGTCCACGGGACACGCATGTCCGGAGACGTGGACACCAGCCTGGGCAATAGCTTGATCAATTATGCCGTCATCATGGAGATGTTATCCGACCTAGGGTTGAAAGGCGAGGCGATAGTCAATGGAGATGACTCCATCATATTCACAAACGAGCCAATTGACATCGCAGCTGCCAGAGCCAGCTATGCCACCATGAATTTCTCCACTGAGATCAAAGAATCGTGTGAGCGGCTTGAAGATGTGGAGTTTTGCAGGTGCAAAGTTGTGCTAAACAATGATGGCAAACTAACGCTAATGATGGACCCTGATCGGTTGATCAAGATTTTTGGTATGACATACAAGCAGCTGTCCAGTTACCAGGAGTATTGCCTGGAAGTGTTGGTAGCATACTGCATCATACAGCAGCAGGCAATATCCTGGTCGAGGGACCCTTTGGACTGATAGTTAGTCAAGGTCTTCTCGCACCAGCATAATGGCTCAACAAGCCCCTGTGGGGGAGCCCCCCCAGGGCATGCAGCAGTTTTGGCAACGGTTTTTTGGAGGGCAGCCCGAACCGGCCAATGAACGGCCGCATCTTCATGCCGGACCGGCCCCATGATATTCTAGTGCAGGGGCTGGAGGCAATTAGGTTAACTAGAGAATTCATCGACGAAGTGAGTGACTTCGTTCGAAAGAGATACCGCGGCCCTGGAACACAAAGGGCAAAAGAAGGAACATGGATGGGTTTTAGTCAGTAAAAGTCTGACACTCCCTTCCGCTCTGCCCAGAGCGGGAGGAGTCATTTGATGATTTCCCATCAAGAAAAAAAAAAGTGGTGGAATTTCGAAAAATCCTTTCTATGTGGATACCTACTTCTCACGAAGAATACACCCTCCAAATTTATTATTTATATATATATATATTTTTATATTTATTTATTTTATTTTATTTTTTTTATTTCTCTAGGATCAGCGGTTTGGGCTGTGTGTTGATTTATCAGTCAGTCAGTCAGGACTTTGAATTTTATGTTTAGATTATATTGTTTCAGGTCCGTCTCAACTTCATCTACGTTACCTCAACTGTTTTCATCGGATGAAGAGTCAGAAATCGAGACGCAGTCAAAGCAGCAGAAATCGACTTCTTCTTCGACTCGAGTCGAAAAAGCGACTGCAAACCAGCGGTCCAATACCTATCGAATCGATGGATCTATGACGCACGGATCTAAGAAGCCTAGAATACAACCGGTGCCGTTAACCAACAATAAGCTAACTGCACGGGACCTACTCGGTTATGAGAGCGATGAAGAGGATTCGTCTGTGAAGCCGTCCACATCGACTGGTAAAACACCGTCTCCTCTTCATTCTTATTTTACTAAGGGTTTAGCAAAGGCTATGCAAAAAAAATAAGTGAGACAAAGCAGGGGGGGGGGGGGGCGTATTAAGTAGAGGTAAAATTTTATAATTGTAATGAAATCGCAGACATACCACCAACAGTAAATAGGCGGCGCCATTCAATAGTTACGATTAAAACAAAAGTTGATGCGGACACAGAGATGTGGCACCATCTTAAAGGGTTTACGTCCTCAGTTGAACAAGATTTTCTTAATTGGCCAGCTACCCTTATAAATTCTTACTCTTAGTACCTTTTATGTATTCTTACTATTTTTTAAACAAACATATGTAAGAAAACTTAATAACGTTAAGTCGTCGGTGGCTTTACGAGGACAAACCAGATTACGTGCTAGTAGCTAGCGTGCTTGAAGAATAGTCTAAAATGTTCCACTATAAAACTGTCTAGAAGATTCGAGAAAGACGCAGAACTTTCTCGAAAGACAATGTTCTACTATGGAGCTGTCTAGAAGATTCGAGAAAGTTGTTCGAAGGATTATGATCCACTATGAACTGTGAAGAAGGTTCCTGAAAGTTGTGGAACCTTCTCGAAGGATCGGTCGGCATATAAATAGCCGTCGTGTTTGTGGGAGTAGGCAGTCCGATTTTGGCTACACAACGATGCGAATCTTAGGTCAAGCGCGCACTGGCGGCCAGCGACGACCAGCGACCGTGGCGGCTAATGAGATCATTGCAACGTACCTGCGACCCGCTGGCCGCCGCCGCGACCACTGGGATTCGAAGAATTGTAGGATAGTGCGCCAGTGTGCGTGCGCGCAGATACACTCAGCCTGGTCACTCTCGTACCAGTTATCCTAGCTACGACCAGGAATATCACCAAGGATATGTTACCCAGGCAGCGGATAGTCGACGTGTCATGCCCCGTTGAATCTCCACAAGATGTACAATCACCCGAGTCAAACTACTCGCAGTCCTCTCATTACTCAGAATACTCAGAAATTCTTGATACTTTTGTTGATAATAAAAGTTTAATTGCTATTTGCTTTCACATCGACAACTATTCTGGAAACTTCTGATGTAGAACGTCTGAAGACTGCAGTAGAACATAGAACTACACAAGTTCTCAAACCCATACACTACGCTGCACATATGCTGAACCCTGACATGAACTCACTCAGTTCAAGAGACGGAAGCGATGGAGTTTATTCAAAACCTGGCGATGTTTTTGAATTTAGATTGTCTGGTTGATCTTGCTCAACATAGAGCCAGAGATGGTATATGGGGAAAAGAATTCACATGGAAAGCTACAGAGAAGGTAGATGCTGTATTATGGTGAGAAGGAATTTGTGGTTCCTCGCCGTTAAGTAAACAGTACAGTAGTACAGTACAGCTTATGAACATATATTACTTACTAAGACTATTGTAGTATCAAAGCCAATTACAAGACTTCACTTCATTTTTCAAGAGTTAACATTATATTTTCTATAATTACCTATTCGAATTTTCAACTGTGATTTTTTAACAAGACTGATTATTTTATGAATGATTATTTGATTAAAATTTTAATTTACAAAATACTGACATTAAGTTTCATTTCAAGTTAAGCTCCTGCTTTACTTTTTACAAAACAAAGTTGTTAGTTTTTGTGCCCAGTGATCGGGCATTTATTTGGGCGTAAACGTATTTATGCCCAATATGCCAAGTTTATGCCCATTTTTGTTGTTGCCCTCGACCCATCTCTAGTCTCAAGCTGTAAAATTATAATAATTTAACTTTTTGTAAAAAGCTGGATGATATGAGTAATTAACGTCACTATTGTGATAGAACATCACTAGTCGCCAAGAAGGCGGGCCGTCAATATGGCGTCCGAGCACGGCTAACTCCTTTTCATGTAATACTCCTAACCATTTATTAAACCCAAGTTTATTGAAGTCCAGTATTATCATTTACATAATATACCGACCAAAACAGTAAGGAATTTTGAATCGCAAGTATTTCAGGAGACTTATCGACTCCCTGTGTTTTTTAATTTAATATTAATTTTAATATTTTGAATTCCGGGTTTAACGGAGTGACATAAATAAATCCTCCATTAGTTTGTTTTTCCACCAGGTTAATATAATACTTCAGATTATATTGTTTCAGGTCCAAGTCAACTTCATCTGCGTTGCCTCAACTGTTTTCATCGGATGAAGAGTCAGAAATCGAGACGCAGTCAAAGCAGCAGAAATCAATTTCTTCGACTCAACTCGAAAAATCGACTTCAAAAAAGCGGTCTAAAACCGATCGAATCGATGGATCTAAGGACGCACGGATCTAAAAAGCCTAGATTACAACCGGTGCCGTTAACCAAAACCAAGCTAACTGCACGGGACCTATTCGGCAGTGAGAGCGGATTCATCTCTGAAGTCGTCCACATCTACTGGTTGTGGTGAGAAGGCACGTATGTTGTACATCAGCATGTTACGTATTTATCAGGGTTAAGTTAAGGCTTAATGTTAGCACGTAGTCACGTACTATCTATGTATATTAAAACCACCTATTAAAGGAGAGAGGACAGTTGAGGACTGTAGCTGAGTACAGTTGAGTTTCTGTTCACAATTGACTCTCAAAGTAACACACGCCATGTTGTTTACTTAACTCCCCCACATCCCCACATCGCATGGCGACCCTGCCAGTCGGCTGGACGGCGTTATAGTTCTCCGTGCGAGTTGACTGGGCTTCGGTGAGCTTCGCGTCGCATCGGGTCACGGGCCATGGGGAGCACAACATCAAAGGAAGAAGTGGTCGTCGCTCAGGTGGCGGCGGGTGGTTCGAATACCGCAGCGATTACACAGGAGCAGGTATTATTCAGGGTTAAGTTAAGGCTTAATGTTAGCACGTAGTCACGTACTATCTATGTATATTTAAACCACCTATTAAAGGAGAGAGGACAGTTGAGGACTGTAGCTGAGTACAGTTGAGTCTCTGTTCACAATTGACTCTCAAAGTAACACACGCCATGTTGTTTACTTAACTCCCCCACATCCCCACATCGCATGGCGACCCTGCCAGTCGGCTGGACGGCGTTATAGTTCTCCGTGCGAGTTGACTGGGCTTCGGTGAGCTTCGCGTCACATAGGGTCACGGGCCATGGGGAGCACAACATCAAAGGAAGAAGTGGTCGTCGCTCAGGTGGCGGCGGGTGGTTCGAATACCGCAGCGATTACACAGGAGCAGGTATTATTCAGGGTTAAGTTAAGGCTTAATGTTAGCACGTAGTCACGTACTATCTATGTATATTTAAACCACCTATTAAAGGAGAGAGGACAGTTGAGGACTGTAGCTGAGTACAGTTGAGTCTCTGTTCACAATTGACTCTCCAAGTAACACACGCCATGTTGTTTACTTAACTCCCCCACATCCCCACATCGCATGGTAAAACACCGTCTCCTCTTCTTTCTTATTTTACTAAGAGGGTTTAGCAAAGGCTTTGCCAGAAAAATAAGTAAGACAAAGCACGGCCGTATTACGTAGAAAAGTTTATAATTGTAATGAAATCGCAGACATACCACAAGTAAATAGGCGGCGCCATTCAATAGTTACGATTAAAAAAAAAGTTGATGCGGACAGAGATGTGGCGCCATCTAAAAGGATTTACGTCCTCAGTTGTTGAACAATTTCGTAATTGTCCAGCTACCCTTATAAATTCTTACTATTAGTACCTACTATGTATTCTTACTAGTTTTTACACAAACATATGTAAAAACACTTAATAATGTTACGTCGGTTGCTTTAAGGTACAGGCAGACGTACTCATTATTAGTACGAAAGCATACTTTTATTGAGCAAGTGCTCATTTGTAGCACGTGTGTAACAACATTGCTAGTAATGAGCATGCTTATTTAGAGCGTGCTAAAAAATCAGCCGACGTTTGATTTTCGAGCATGCTGCCTGAGGCGCGGGTAGAAGGGGGCTTGCTTCGAGCGAGTCTGAACAGGTTTGCTTATGAACATGCTATTATCTATTCGATCTCAATCCGCAACAGTGGCTGCGTCAATTTAATATAAAAATTTAATGAACCTTCAGTATGTCGCGTTGCGGAGACGAAAAATCTTTGCTTTTTGTGACATATTATCGAAGTTACGAATGTCTGTGGAATACACATTCTCCTTTATATAAAAATAACATTGCCCGAAATAATGCTTATGACTCTTTACTAAAGGACATGAATGATTCAAGTTTAACAGTGAATATAATTAAAACTAAAATTAAAAATCTAAGATCTGTGTATCATGCCGAAGTGAGAAAAATCAACAGTTTGAACTAAAAAATAAACCACAAATGTGAGGTTTATGGAAATGGATTCATTTATGGCAGACACGGACAACTATCGTGAAACTCCACTCTGATTGACATGGTTCAATTATACCTTCCCGTAACATGTTACTAATCTACTTGTTTACTTCATGTTTTTGCGAATGTGGTATTCTGTACGGTTTACTAAAAACTGGTTGAGCATGTGGTTGTAAATTAATTTGATGTTTGTAAATGTTTGTTGTCGTTAGCTTATCACCCGGCAATAAAAATATATCAGAATATTTCGCACAAATATTTTCAATCGTGATTTGCTCTTCCTCGTTCAA
Source organism: Eurois occulta (assembly GCA_950022335.1). Taxonomy (NCBI): domain Eukaryota; kingdom Metazoa; phylum Arthropoda; class Insecta; order Lepidoptera; family Noctuidae; genus Eurois; species Eurois occulta. The sequence continues at coordinate 12,925,421 of OX465480.1, read as the reverse complement.
ATGATTTAAATTTATTAAGCTAAACAATTTTTTAACACGGTCTGCGTTCAAATTCCTACACTGTTCAAACGTACACAAATGATAGTCACTCATTTTATGTAAAGTTGGTTCAATAGTATCAAGGTGAACCTCAGTCTCATTTGTATTTAGGATTAGAATTGGTATCATACCATTTACGGGTTTAACTAATACGCTAGCAATGAATATTCTTTTTTGTAATTCAGATGAGGAAACAAGACACTCTTCGGTAATGTGAGTGGGTATGTAATGAATTGATTCGGTCCTTGGCGGCAAAGTGAAATTATAAGAAAACCTTGAACTTTTTGATTTTAGAGGCAAAATTACTTTTTCATTACTGATGTTATTATTGAATGTTAAAGTTTTACAACTAATGTCTAGTATAGCATTGTATTTCGTAAGAAAATCCTGTCCTAAAATAGCATGCGCCATACACGGCAACGATTTAAAAACAAAAACTTATGATTAAACAAATGTCTTCCATCATAACAATCGCTTATAGTTAAATAAACATATCCAATTGCTTCTATTGCACCGCCGATTCCGCTTATCTTAATGCTCTCTTTATGGATTGGAATGTTTAATTCAATCACATGTTTATATTTAATGGCACAAATTGATGCGCCGGTGTCAACTAAAAATAAGTAGTTATATTTATCTACGTACAGTTCTATGCAACAATGACTATTATTTGCAAATACAAACCCATTATTACCGAAAAAACTTGCTCTGCTCCCCGTTTGAATTAGTTTTTGTGGGCTCGTCGTCGTTTACAACGTGGATGTTTGCATCACTACGTTGCACGTTCCGGTGATGACCCCTAGAGTTGTAGTTCCTGTTATTAGAATGGTAGTACGTACCTCGATTCTGTTTAGGCTGTCCCCGACTATAGTTCTGGTACGGACGGTACGGTCTGGTACGGTGGTGATTATGCTCAACTGCCGCACGGCGTTAGACGCAAGCGTAGTCTCAGCTTCGTGGGTGAATTCTATCACTGGTTTGCGGGGATAGCAACGGACAGGCAGATACTAGAAGTGGTGGAGCTGATAGACAAGCACAAGTTGTGCATTGTTTAGCACAAGGCACAACTGGAGGCGACCTCCAGGTTTGTGGAGACGAAGGCCAAGAGCATCCAATCACTGTCTAAGACTACGGCCGATGAGTTCCAATCCCTGACTGACGTGATAACCTCGACACAAAAGGCCCTCAAACAATCAAGCGAGGTCATGGCCGGGAATATGGAGGTATTAACCAACTCACTGCAGGATGTGGATCATTCGGCCGAGCTCACCCAGGCAATACTCCAGACTGGTCGAGCTGACTGAATGCGACGCAAAGACGTCGTTGCTGGAGACGTCGCTACTGACGTCGGCAGAATTCTATGTCTACGTGAGCGACGCCATGGTCAGCGGAAACCTCCCGTTAGCCCTAGTGCATACGAGCCAAATTGTGGACGTTATGAAGGCCATAGCAGGTAAATTACCTGAGCGTCTAGCATTACCCCCATCCATCCTGTATGATGATATGCTGGGTCACCTGCCTATTAAGGTCGGTGTTAGGCAAGGTGAAGTTCTCCTGGTGCTGGGTGTCCCGATCATAAAGAAGCCGCGCCAGTACGTCGCCTTCCAGCTTGTCAACCACCCGATCTACATCCGAGGCTTCTGGTATAAGGCCCGCATCCCGTTCCCGATCTACCTAGTAGAGGAGGCCACCGGCGAATGGATCAGCATGAGCAAGGAAGATTACCAGCTCTGCTCAACCGCACCTTACGGCACATGTAAGCTATCACACGTGTGGAGCACCAACATCGACCGGGATTGTGGAGCCCACGCTGTACTGAGAGGGTCGAGGATCCGAGAAGTCTGCCTAATGGATGAGGTGCACGATGAGATACCAAACCAGGTATTCATCGCACCTATAGGGGTTGATTCATGGCTTATACACTACACATACCACTAATGTCAAGCTAATGTCACTACTGACTGATGACGTACTGACTATGACCAAACAAGAGTTATTTGTTTGTTTTGCCGTAGCGTCCTGTTGTGTTGTAAGTTTTTTTGTTTGTTTCGACTCAGTGCGATCCAAATATCTTGAGATAGTGACTCTGAATTGTGTGTTACGAGATATTGACTCAGTCTATGCGTTTTGAGATAGTGACTCTGTACCTATGTGTTTTTTGAGAAATTGACTCTGTTTCTGTTTTTTGAGAAAGTGACTCTGTTTGTGTACATATTTCGAGAAAGTGACTCTTAAAACGTGACCATGTCGTCGGTAATAAACGCCGAAAGTCTACGACGATGTTATAAGTGTGGACGTTCACCGGCTGAGGACTCACTAACTACATTGTTTCGCTTTCCTAAACCCGGAAAAACGAACACATTACGGTATGTATTCATATAATTTATGATGAATTACGTATTGAATATTGTATGAATTGTATCAGGGCTTCGATTCGAATTGATTATAGATCAAAATGTATTTGAGAAACATTCTGTTAAAGGACATAGAATACCCTTCCTTACTTTATTCTACCACACAAACAATGGATTTGGAAACACTTCTATGGCAAATACATAATATAATATAGTAGTTTTTTATCATTTAGAAGATTGATTCTGGTTCAACCATCCTAATCAATTTATTTTGATGTAGTTATAATTTTGTTTCAGTTGTGAATTATGGGCAAAGTACTGTGTAGCATGCGCATCAGCCGAAATGGGTTTGATGGCTTTCTGCTACTCTGGGGAGACCGTTTAAGCGGTCTTACGAATACGTTAAGATGAGGCTCACTATAGTTCTGTGCAGACAGCAGTAAAGATATGTGCAGCGTACGTAGCATAGACTGCAACCTGCACTCGTTGACTTTCCAGCTGCCGTTCCTGATGATGATGATGATGACGATGGTGTTGGATGACGATGAATCTAATAGCTTAATCAAAGTTCACTCGAGATGCGCGTTGGTCGGAGGTAGGACACGAAGTGATAGAACAATGTTCTCACGATGGCGATTCGGTCGTTCTAACGGTTGCGCGCTCCGTCCCAATTTTGACCTTTTGAAAATTGGCCAGTCAGGGCGGCCAGAGACAAGTCACTCTAGGTTTTGATCAGTACGTACGCGCATGACAGCCGGAAACATTGGCGTCTCGTTATTGCTATGTTCACAGGCGTACGTGACCTCGATTCTGTGTAACACGTTTCGTTATGGTAACGGAACATACTGCTTTCCTGATAAAGAATACTGGTCACCAGAATTCCAGAATAAACTTCATAGAGAACATAAACTGCTCTGTAATAGACATTTTCCAAGGACATCATTTAGTGATTACCCGGAAACTTCACAGAAGCTTCGCAGATTTGCAGTTCCAGGTGACATCAAAGAGGTAATTAAGTTATTTATTTAGTATATAACAAATACAGTCGTTTAAAATTGTCACATAATATTAAGTTTATAGTTGTAGTTAGTAGTTTCATATTGAAATTTTTGCAGTATGGAACACAATAAATGTTGGTTCAGAGCTTTAAGGGATATCCTACTAATATTATAAATGTGAAAATTCATGAAGATGTTTGAAAGCTTCTTACTTAACCACGCTTAAACGGCTAAGCGACTTTGGATTAAATCTGTCACTCAGATAGAGCATAACCGGCTTAAAATATAAATTACTCTTTATCTCAGGAAAATAAACAGTTCCCGAGCGATACACAATAAGTTTTTCTGATTAGATAAGCCAGCCCAGCTGGAACCGCTTGCAAAGCCTATAGAAAAACAAAGGTTATAGAATGTTTAAGGGATTTTGAGATTGTATGTTAGATTTTACAACTATTGTTTTAGTAGTAGTATTATGTGTATGATTATTACTACTACAACAATTTTTTACTTAAATTTCAGGCTGAACCTCAACCAGGTCCTTCACATTGTCAGGTGCAAGTTATGAAAGATGTGACCAACTGCTATTCTGAACCAAAACCAGTACCAACCTATAAAAAACCAATACTTGAACCTCTACCTGGGACTTCGCATGTGTTGCATGCTTCATTTGAAGAAAATAAAGTGCTGAGTGAAATTAACACTCCTCAGACACTAACAAATGAAAGGCAAACTAGAACCCCAAAAGAAAAATATCTGTTGGCAAAATGCAGAAAACATTACAAACAAATTTGCCAATTGCGAAATAGAATAAAAAAATTGAAAAATAAGGATATTCTAAAAGAATTAAATAAAAACGAGTCAGTTGATAAGCTAATGAAAAAATTGACTCCTACATTTGCCTTGTTGCTGCAAGCACAGACAAAAAACTTTTAAAAAAATCTAAAGGAAGGAGATGGACAACAGAAGAAAAAATAACAGCGCTGAGACTATATAAAAGATCACCAACTTGTTATAGACTGATGAGAAGATTGTTTTTTCTACCAGCTCAATCTACCTTAAAATGTCTTTTGAGCAAATTCTCCCTCGAAGTGAGATCAATAAATGTATTTTCTCTGTGTTAAAAAGAACAGCAGAACTTCAATGTGCATCCGACAATGAATGCATCATCATGTTTGATGAGATATCAATTCAAAAAAATAAAAATACAATCAAATGACAGATACAATAGAAGGATTCCAAGACCATGGACTTCAAGGCAGATCACCACAATTAGCAACACATGCTCTAGTGTTCATGTTAGCTGGCATTAGAAAAAACATTAAGCAGCCTGTGGCTTACTTATAAGATTATCCAGCGAGTATGTAACAACAGACCGTCTAGCAGTCTTGATAAAAGAGGTAATGTTATCAAAACAATCCAAAATACTATAATTTTAAAGCTACCTATCTACTTGTAATAAAACAGAGAACTCTATTTTACTGTTATCTTTCTCAAATATTGTGCAAACATATATTTAGAAAAAAGTAATTTGAAACATAATTATAATGTTAAAGAATAATTTTAGATACTGAAAGTAAGTAATATACAACCCAAATCGGGTGTTTCCGTTTTCATCCCACGAATATTTTATTCCGTTTTCTACCCAAATCTTAGTCCGTGTTCTACCCACAATCATAATAATAGTTGTTTTTTCCGTATTCTACCTAAAATATATTCCGGTTTCTACCCACTGCAGTTTATAATTGTTTTTTTGTAAAGACAGAAAAATAATCTTAAACTATTTAAACTTTGTATACTTATAATTTGATGAATAGGTACTTATTTACGACGTCACTTCCTTGGCACAGACGCGCATACACACACACACAGGCACAGACACTATGTCTATTTCATTCAGCCGGAGAGGGAGTGAAAGAGAAAGCAATATTTCTAAAGAATATTGCTAATTTGTTATACCCTTTGTTTCTCTTATCTGTTAGTTAGTCGTAAGTGATCGACAGGAGCATAGTTGCTGTGAAAGTGATATTAAAGCAGTTAAAATGCAAAATCCAGGTCCAAGTACCAGTAAAAACATTGATTCCGAAGTTTATTTTACCCTGTCAAAAAGAAACAAGCCAGTGTTAGTCTGTGGTGGTAGAGAATTCCATAAAAAAAGAGTGAATAAGGACAATTCCATAATATGGCGATGTGCGAAAGCGCCTTCTTGCTTTGGCATTATAAAAACAATGGACAGTGAAATTATTAATAGAAGTGGACACAATAGTAATTGCCATGCTAATTATAACAAACTTTTAATTAAAAACTCTATGAAGAAAATAAAAGAACAAGTCAAATCTGCCGATGGTCGCCCTATTCAACAGATCTACGAAGATGAAGTTTTATTAATAAAAGAACAAGGGTTAGATTTAGTAGAAGAAATCCCCAAGTTCTCAAGTGTGAAAACAGCATTTTTCGATGCCCGAAACAGAAGTCAAAATGTTTCTAAATTAGTATTTAAGAACAAAAGTGAAGTAGAAATACCGAACACCTTCAAAGATTTTTTACTGTTTGATTACAAAGATAGCAATAATAGAATAATTGCGTTCGCTACACATGAAGCTAGAGATCGAATGAGTAAACTTGCAATGTTTTTTGGAGACGGAACATTTAAATGTTGCATACGACCATTTATGCAGCTATATGTCATTCATGGTGACATGGGCAGCACAGACACTACAACAGGTATCACACCACTTGTTTACTGTCTTCTTTTAAACAAAAAGAAATCAACATATGTAACACTCTTCCAACTTATCAAATCGCAAATACCAACCTGGAAACCTTTAGAGTTTCTGACAGATTTTGAGCCGGCAGCCATAAACGCTTTAAAAATTGTTTCGCCAGAAACGAAGACAAGAGCTTGTTATTTTCACTTTTGTCAATCAATACACAAAAAAGCCAAAAAGCTTGATCTAACAAAAAAAAACTATTTGAAAAAACATGTGGGTTTAATACTTACGTTACCTTTAATACCTCAGGAAATGATTGATGATGCCTTCCTATATATTATGGAAGACTGTCCCACCTTAAACAATACTGTTAAATTTAATGACTATGTTGTCCAAACATATATGAATGGTGGTAAATATCCCCCAACATTGTGGTCCGCAAATAATAGAAGACACCGAACTACAAATGCACTAGAAAGCTGGCATGCAACCCTAAACCGCTATGTGGCAAAAAAGAAGACTCTCAATATGCTCCAATTCCTCACAATTATAAATAAAGATGCCAAGTTACAAAACACGCGTTTTACTGGACAAGTTTCATCATCAAGGCCACGTAACAATGATGTTTTGGAGAGAGAGAAAATAATTAATTCAGCATTAAGTGATCTTTCTTGTGGTAAAATTAGCATCGGACACTGTCTGGAGAAATTAGTACCATTTACTTTTTAATTTATTGTAAACTAGCTGTGCCCGCGACTTCGTTCGCGTGGATGTCGGAACTTAACAATGTATTTTTTTGTGCGAAGCGCTGTTGGAGGATTCCGATACAAATCATTTTTTTTTAATTATGCTAGTGCGTCTTTATAAACAACATTAGCTGTGGAACCATCTGGAGCGTACACAAAAGGGTTATTGGGGTTGTTTACGCGAGAAAGAGCTACATATAGTTGACCATGGGAAAAGCATCCAATACTTAGGTCCACCCCCGCAACGGATAATGTCTGGCCCTAAGCTTTATTAATCGTCATGGCATAACAGAGACTGACTGGGAATTGCACTCGTTTGAAAGAGAAAGGAAAGTTGTTAGGAATTATAGGTATTCTTGGAATAAAAACAATATCACCAGCGCCGCAACCGGTTAATATTTCAGCTTCGATTATGTTTTGCTGCAGATTTGTGACTTTGAGCCGTGCCGTTACAAAGTTTGGAGGACATCAATTTCTGAGGAGAATTATTGGTACACCGATTTTTAAAACTATTTTGTGGGCTGGAAGTCTGGGTGTGTTGAGGGAATCCAAAAATTCTACCGGGTAGTGCGTGGCGTCATCTTCTTCCATAACTGTATTTATAGAGGTGTATTCTCTACTATTCCCGGACACATGAATCAATATTTTTAAATTAATTGCTGTAGCTTGGACATTGCGAGGAGTCAAAATAGCTCGCTGACATAGCCAAGAACCGGCTTGATTTCCCATGTTTGTGGAATCTCCGTACACAGAAGAAATTAGCTCCTGTTGTGATGTAACTCAAGAACAGAGATTATCAACCATATAATAACTTTTCCATCTTCTTGTACGGGGTATGTGCCATCGCCTATTTGTAACAATAAATTGGGAAACTCCTGTGCATTTTCGCAGCCTCGCAACTGTGCACGCATATGTACACTCAGGTGTGTAGATGATATATTGCGCCATAAAACAGAACTCTTCAGACAGGCAGCAATTTCTCCGGCTCTCGTTCCTCGGGGTACTATCGGGAGTGTCTGCCGAAAATCACCGCAGAACAGCACCGTGATGGCTCCCATCGGCCGGTCATTTTGCCTTATGTCCTGTAAAGTTCTATTCACTGCTTCTACTGCTTTGCGGTTTGCCATAGTGCACTCGTCCCAAAAAATTAAAACTATATGTTGTGATATGTTGCAAACCGGGCTTTCCGTGCGGTCTAAGTCGATAGGAATTATAAATGTTGTGTCTGCCGTTTTTCCTCCAGGCAATAATGTGGCTGCTATCCCTGAAGAGGCGACAGCAAGGGAAATTTTATTTTGGTTCTGTAGCGGCACTACAAAAAGTACTTCAGCAACATAGAACGAAAAGTACTACAGCGCCATCTATGACGCAGAGGATGAACTAAAACTCGAAATATATTTAAATTCTGCATCGCGCAAGTAAAGTTATTTGTGACTTAAGACTATACAGAAGAACCCGACAGCAACTGTTGGGCAGTAGCCCACCAGACATAACACCCGTCTGATCGGAGGATCCTCCCTTTTCAATGGTGGTTGAAGAGCTTTACACCCTGTTCTCCATACCCCCAAATTGGTGACCCCGAAATGGACGTCAGCGCAGCCTTCGAGCAACGTGACGTCATCAACATCACTTCCTCAAGCTTCCTCAAACTTCCTCAAGTTTTCGAGCAGCGAGTCATATAGCCAGCCAGCTTCAAAATGGGTATTCCTGACCACCAGCATGCAGCGGAAGCACATTCCTGGTCAGCACCCTCAGCCTCATAAAGCTACCTTGGCACTGCACTTTCGGCCGGTTGAGAGCTGTACGTCCCGGTCGATGCGAGGAGTCAGCCACATCGCGGCGCTGTACCACGTCCGACGCAACGGAGCACATGCAGTGCCGACCCCGACTAAAGGGGTTCGCACTACCGCCGCAGACAGTTCCGACTCACCGTGAACAATGCGGCAACGACTTTCCACTGGCCTGGCAATCAACGACTCATTCTACTACCATGTCATCCTACTACGACCCTATTCTCCGCGGGGGAGTGATGTAGCGGCACTACAAAAAGTACTACAGCGCCATCTATGACGCAGAGGATAAACTAAAAATCTAAATATATCTAAATTCTGCATCGCGCAAGTAAAGTTATTCGTGACTTAAGACTATATAGAAGAACCCGACAACAACTGTAGGGCAGTAGCCCACCAGATATAACACCCGTCTGGTCGGAGGATCCTCCCTTTTCAATGGGAGTTGAAGAGCTTTACACTCTGTTCTTCATACTCCCAAAGTTCCTTATTCGAGCCAAAATAACTTTGGTTAGGAAAGTTTTACCTGTTCCGCCCGGTGCGTCTAAAAACAGGATTTCACCCGAGGCGTTTTCTACACATCAAACGTCTGGCGCTGATTCTCTGTCTTTGCGCAGCCATTTTGTAAAATTTCTGCGAGTTCCAGTGGATGATAACTAATTTCTGATACGTACTCTCTGTTAATACGTTCCCCATCGACTGTCGGTGTGGGCAAACCGTATTGACTGATCGGGTTCCCTGGTATACTTATAACTATCTCTTTAATAGCCAATAAGGACCTGTTGTGACAAATTTCACGTACCCTATAGGTCAGGAATTTCTCCATCAGTATTTAGTTAAACATGCCTCAATCAGAAAATAACGTCACACGCACAATGCCATCTATCGAATATCTATATTCAATGCTGCACGCAGTTGATGTCTAGATATAGTCCAGTCTGAGTTCGATAGATGGCGCTGTTTAAATATTTTACTTCGGAAACACTATTATAATTTTATTAATTTACATTTTTCTTTCTTTCCATTTGTAAGGTGTGAACTGATTACGATAAACAAAAAACTTAATGTTCAATTACTTCAATTTACGCACATATTGTTGTGTATAAAAGTTACGGGAGGTTGTGAGACCAACTGCACATAACCCTAATTTTACTTCTGTAACACTTTAAATTCAAATATCTTTTGATAGACTGAACCGATTGCAATGCAGCAAAAACTAAATGTTACTCCAAGTTACGCTCAATCGTTGTGTATAAAAGTTATCTACATTGCTTTTGTACATTTAACGTGATGCCCGAACAAATACACAGACAAACAGACAAACAGACAAACAGACAAAAATTCCAAAAATGCTGGAAATGGGTTCTATTGGTTGTCCTTTAACACCCTGGCTATTTTTTTTGGAATTTTTTTCGATGTACAAAAACGACTTTTCTACAGTTTTATTATATGTATAGATTATTTGATAATTTTCATATGTAAATCATAAAGCTATAATTTAAATCTGTGATTTTATATGCACAATTTGGTAATAGTTACGATCTGTGATTTTTAGATGTATAATTTGTAATAGTTACGATCTGTGAATTTTAGATGTATAATTTGTAATAGTTACGGTCTGTGATTTTTAAATACATAAGTAATTGGTAATAGTTACGATCAGTGATTTTTAGATGTATATGTAATTGGTAATAGTTACAATCTGTTATTTTTTTAGAAGTAGAATTTATTGATAATAGTTTGTGATTTTTTAGATGTAGGGTTAATAATACTTACGATCTGTGATTTTTTTAGACGTAGAATTGATAATAATTACCATTTGTGATTTTTTAGATGTAGGATGAATAATACTTACAATCTGTGATTTTTTTAGACGTAGAATTGATAATAATTACCATTTGTGATTTTTTAGATGTAGGATGAATAATACTTACAATCTGTGATTTTTTTAGACGTAGAATTGATAATAATTACCATTTGTGATTTTTTAGATGTAGGATGAATAATACTTACAATCTGTGATTTTTTTAAAATGTAGAATTGATAATAATTAAGATTTGTGATTTTTTAGATGTAGGATGAATAATACTTACAATCTGTGATTTTTTTAAAATGTAGAATTGATAATAGTACGAATCTGTGATTTTCTATCAATATTCTAAAGACTTAGTTGTGTTAATTATGAATAAAGATTTTTCTAACAAAGTTTGTTTGTCTGCTAACGTTACTTACATAAGTTACTAAACAGTTATGTACTATGCCGTGGGTTGAAAACGGAGTCCATTTTTGTTGCGGGTTGAAAGCGGAATAATTATTATTATTTTTAACTCCTGGGATGAAAACGTGGGATGAAAACGGAAACACCCCCCAAATCAGTTTCCACAAATTAAATTAAATAATCATTTGTGTGTGTATTATTTGTATTTGTGTGTTTGTTTTTTGGATAATACGTGAATGTCGTGAGGTGGGTCTTAGAATAGCGGCAACGGTTTGCGACATGGATTTGGTAAATCGACGAGCTTTGTCCATCTTGGGTGCCACTAGTGAAAAACCCTCCATTACTATTGATGATATAGAGATTATCAGTATGTATGACCCGCCTCATCTTCTAAAGTGTTTCAGAAATTTATTTCTGAAATACGATATCCAGTGCACTACACAAATTACATCAAACAACAAAAGTGGAATAAGTAAGAACTAATATAATGTGTTCTCATTTAGTAGATCATAATAATGCTAAATACCTACACACTTTTTTTTTAAATTAAATGAACTTGTTTATTTTAGGTCTTGCAAAATGGAGCCACATAAAAACTTTTTATGATCTGGACAATCAGAACCCCAATTTTGTCCAAACAGCAAGCAAAAAATGAAGGTTAAATTGGCGGCACAAAACTTGAGCCATACAGTTGCTGCTGGGATGTTTGTGAAAATTTCAGAAGGTATATCTATAATATAAAAATGAATCGCAAAATGTGTTGGTAAGCGCATAACTCAACAACGCCTGGACCAATTTGGCCAATTCTTTTTTAAAATGTTCGTTGAAGTTCAAAGATGGTTTTTACGGCGAGAAAAATTCGAATAATAGCCGGAAAAACCCTAAAAACTGCTCTTTTCTTTTTCCCATATAAACGTTTTCTAACTAAAACGAGCTTAATTGCTATTGTATAAAGTTCATATTGAATTACAAGCAGTCACTGTTGTTTAAACAATGTAGGTATGTTCCTAACGTCAAAGAGTCAATTTGCACTTTATTACCTATAAATTATTATGAAAATATAGTAATGAAAGTATTTGCAGAATTTTCTTTATCCATAAATTTATAACCCACATTGATTATTTATTTTATTTTATAGTGTTTGGTGCAAAAATAATATATTTTCATAACTGCGCAAAAAATGCTTTGAAAGTAATGCCTGTTGATGTCGAAAATATAGTAATGAAAGTATTTGCAGAATTTTCTTTAACCATAAATTTATAACCCACATTGATTATTTATTTTATTTTATAGTGTTTGGTGCAAAAATAATATATTTTTTTTAAATTACAGATACAAGGCCAAATATATCATGGAGCCGGTTCACTGTTACCAGTGTCAGATAGCAACTACAAATTCCTGCAAATTTATTTTATGGGCAATTCAGCACAAGACATTAATATGCGTTGTGCACATAACAATTTAGTAAAGAGGTCTATTGTAGAACAATTACAAACTTTATTTCATGAACACAATCAATTGATTATATTGTTTAAAACTGCCCTGGATCTGATGCCATCAGATAATCACAAAATTGTAATCAGAGCTGATAAAACACCTGCGGGTCAACATGCAAGACGTTTTAATGCACCAACTATTGATTAAGTTGCTATCGTTGTAGTTGGAGAAAACTTGGAATCCTGTGATATTGTTTTACATCGTCGGAATGATCAATTACAACGTATAAAGGAAACATACCGCTCATATGATGAACTGCAATATCCCATTATATTTTGGCAAGGTGAAGATGGCTATGATGTCTCAATAAAAATGATAAATCCCATTACAGTTAATTAAAATATTAGTTTAGCTATGGCGATACTATCTTAGTAACTATATTATGTATTTTAATTTTATATTTCAACAATGTTATTAAAACAAAATCTATTTACAGGTTCTGAAACGAACAAAAAAGTCAGTTTAATGAACTATTTTTCATACCGCCTAATGATTCGGGAAAACGAAGACAATCACATATTGAAATGTCGGCGATTATATCACAAATATATTGTTGACATGTATGTCAAATTTGAAACGGAGAGATTCACATTCATCAGGTTGAATCAGACAAAACTCCGATCTGAAGAGTATATTCACCTTCGAGATGCGATTAATACTGATGGAAATGCACAGAATGTTGGTCGGATGACTATTCTTCCAGCAACATACATCGGAAGCCCTCGACATATGCATGAATATGCTCAAGATGCCATGTCGTATGTTCGTCATTATGGTACAGCAGATTTGTTCATCACATTTACATGCAATCCACAATGGATAGAAATCAAGCAGGAGTTATTCCCTGGGCAATCACCCATTGATCGTCATGATATAACAGCAAGAGTCTTTAGACAAAAACTGAAATCTTTAATGGATTTCATCGTAAAACATTATGTGTTTGGTGAGCTGCTGGATGTATTCTGTGGAGTGGCAGAAACGAGGATTGCCACATGCACACATTTTGATTTGGTTGGTTGAAAAGATAAGGCCAAATGAAGTTGATGCAGTGATATCAGCAGAAATCCCTATGTACAAGTAGATCCAGGCTTGCATGAGGTAGTTATCAAAAATATGATACATGGTCCCTGTGGAACTCTTAATCCAAATTCACCATGTATGATAGATGGTAAATGTTCAAAACGATATCCACGGACATTAATATCGGAAACAATTACTGGTTTGGGGGTAGGAGAACAGGGTGTAAAGTTCTTCATCCCCCGTAGAAAAGGGAGGATCCTCCGACCAGACGGGTGTTATGTCTGGTGGGCTACTGCCCGACAGTTGTTGTCGGGTTCTTCTATATAGTCTTCAGTCGCGAATATCTTTACTTGCGCGATGCAGGATTTAGATGTTTAGTTTGTCCTCTGCGTCATAGATGGCGCTGTAGTACTTTTTGTTCAATGTTGCTGTAGTACTTTTTGTAGTACCTACCGCTACATCACTCCCCCACGGAGACCAGGGTCGGTAGTAGAATGAGTCGTAACATCTGGTGATGTTTTTGCCAGGCCAGTAGAAAGTCGTTGCCGTATTGTTCACGGTGAGTCGGAACTGTCTGCGCCGGTAGTGCGAACCCCTTGAGTCGGAGTCGGCGCTGCATGTGCTCCGTTGCGTCGGACGTGGTACAGCGCTGCGATGTGGCTGACTGCTACTATAATGTTGACTGTGAATCGCGATTTTCTTGGTTAAATAAATATGACGAAGACAACACAAAGGGCCACTGCAAATTGTGTAAAACTACGTTCACAGTGGCTTATAATGGCGTAAAAGCATTAACACAGCACGCCACGTCAAAGAAGCACAAAGATTCAGCAAGTGCAGCAGCCATGTCTCAGCGAATGAATTCTTTCTTTACTCCAAAAGGCAACGCGCAAAGTGAAAAAGTTAGCATTGCCGAATTGGCTGAAGTCATAGTATCAAGCACCACATTTCATATGTTGCTCAAGATTGCTCATTAAAAGTATTAAAGCAAGTTATTACCGATTCAGAAATCGTGAAACAAATAACTGGAGGACGCACTAAATGTACTGCTTTGATAAACCAAGTTTTATATCCATGTTCAATGGAACTTGTGCAAGAGGATTTAAAGGAAGTTCCGTTCTCCATCGCTACCGATGCTTCTAATAAGGAAACAGAAAATTCTTTCCAGTTGCAATTCAATATTTTCACATAAAGATGGTATTTGTCATAAAATTTTGGACTTTTACGAAGACTCATTCGAAGATTCAAGATCTATTAAAGAAAAATTATGTCAAGTGTTGGCAAATTCACAGCTACCATGGAGTAGAGTAACAGGATACGGAGCGGACAATGCCTCTGTTAATTTCGGAGTTAATAATTCCGTTTTTCAAAAGATAATGTCTGAAGAAAATTATGAAATGATAACCGCTCACTGCAATGATCACATATTTCATAACTGCGCAAAAAATGCTTTGAAAGTAATGCCTGTTGATGTCGAAAATATAGTAATGAAAGTATTTGCAGAATTTTCTTGTTTTGCAAAGAAACGAGAAGAGTTGAAGGAGTGTTTTGATTTCTTCGAGAGTCAATACAAAGATGTAATACGTCACGTACCTACAAGGTGGCTCAGCTTGTTTAAAGCTCTCGATAGGATGCTTTCGTCGTGGGGACCATTGAAAAAATACTTCTTAGAGCAAGGTTCTGACAACTGCCCAAGGGCTCTTTGGGCTATCTTATCAGATCAAGAAGACCAAATTAAAAGTGAGACCAACCCCTCTTACAGTGAATTATACTTGTATTTCACTCATAATTTTATGGCTTCTTTTTTAAGAAATTTTGCTGCTGTTAGAAAAACATACCACAGCAGCATATAATCTGCATAACATAATGGCGAAATTCCGGGACACTATTACAAAGAAAATAAGTGATAACCATTTCGGAATTAAAGTGCATATGGCATTAAGAAAAGGCTATCTTTCAGATTAACAAATAAAAGAATTTAAAACAAATGCTCTCAGTGTTTACCAAAGAGCATAAACTTATATAGAGAAGTGGTATCCCTTCGAAAATAACAATTATAAGGCTTTTTTTAGTTGTTTAGATATCGAAGTTGGAAGAATACCTACGCTGGATCGATTAATTGAATTGTGGTCAGTATCTCCATGGAAGCAGCAAACTCCTCCTGAAAGCATTTACGAAGAACTAGCTGCACTCCAAAGTGTTTTCTCTTCACTGGAAGGGAATTCGCTTAATATGTGGTGCAAATTTTTTAAGAACGAAGCCGCGCCAAATTTATTGAAAATCGTACAGTATGTATGTAGTATTCCCATATCTAATGCTTTTGTGGAACGAATCTTCAGCGTCATGGGAAATGTATGGACCAATGAAAGAAATCGTCTCGCCGTACAAATTGTAAAAAGTGAATTGTGTTAATATAAATGTTAGCTGCACTGTATTCAAAGATGCCATCTCAGGCAATAAGACTTTATTAAAAGCAGTCGGGTCGAGTTCTAAATATATAAAAAAGTAGAATGGCGTTCAGTAAGTAAGTTTCCAGTACACAAAGTACATTTTAATAAATAAAAAAATTCAAAAACTTATCCTTTTTTTTCTTTGAACACATCTGGCATACCTACCCGCCACTGATATTTGTGCGGCCCGCGACAAAACCAAATAATTTTACAAACAATACTAATTATACCTACGATTAAGACAAGTATGGATTATAACTATTCAGAGCAATGGCACAGAATAAATATAATAAATATTAGTACTAAACGGCATGGGCAGCGGACTGCCGTAGCGCGAAGTGAGTGAGAGGCGGCAGTGCCCCCACCACCCTCTGCCCGCTACCGGCGCCGCCCGCTCAGTCCGGTCGTCATTAGTCAAGTCAGTGTATTGTTTTACCGCACACAGGACTGAGCGCTTGTTTCTTTTCATAGATTGCGAGTTACGTTCATAATGGCTGGAGTGTCATCAAAAAGTGCTACCAAAAGCAAAAAAGGTGATGAAAATGGGAGGATGAATTTTGTTTCATCAGTGGACACATGGAAGGTACTGCTATTTGCTTAATATGCCGCGAAACTGTTGTCGGAATTAAGCGGTAAAATTTATTTCGTCATTACACAAGTAAACAAAGCTCACTTACGGACGCTTTTCCTTTAGAATCTAATGAAAGGAAGAATAAAGTAGCTCATTTGAAGCTGTCAATTCGTCGTCAACAGAATATTATGACCACAGCTGTCGGACAAAATGAGGCTGTTACAAAAGATTCGTACCAAGTTTGTAACATTCTTGCAAAAAGGCTGAAACCCTTCACTGATGCTGAATTAATTAAGGAATATATGCTAACTATTTCTCAGACTTTGTTCCAAAATTAATAAATAATGGCAGAAGTAAAAAAAACTTACGCTTTCTGAATCAATCTGTCGCCGCCGCGTTGAAGATCAAAACCATGTTTGATGCAATAATTCAAAAATTGAAAAATTGCAAATACTTCAGTCTTGCGTGTGATTCCAGCACAGATAATGACAGATGATCAATGTTCATTATTTGAGCATTACTGCACCATGGACGGGATCATAGAAGATTTCTTGGCTCTCATAACCATGAAAGGTCAGGCAAGAGGTAGTGATTTTATGAACGCAGTGAAAGAATTTGTAGAAAAATACGATATACCTGTAAGTAAATTGATATCAGTATGCACTGATGGTTGTCCGTCCATGGTGGATGCAAATAATGGTTTGATTGATTTACCCTTTCAGACCTGGCGTCCACAATTGAGGTCATAAAATATAATTAAACCTATACGTATTACTTTCGTTCATACGTACAGAAAAACGGTTGTATTCATTTGTTCACATAATAAATCAACAAAAACGGTACAAGTAGCGCCATCTTGTATCGTGTTTTAACATCTTTTCGTCAAGTTTCATCCAGTGATCGTACGTGTTTCGACCGGTACAGGTAAGCTGCTTTTTTATTCGAAAATACTAAGATTTTGCATAAAATTTGCATTTACATAAATATGTATGAATAAGTTGTATTACTAAGATCATGTATAATTTATTTTATGGGTCATTTATTGTTATTTTATATCTAAATAATAGATTTTTCGATTTGTCCTCAAATGTGCTCATCAGGTGTCAATTGTCTTTTCTGCGTAATATTCAAATAGTGTAACGATCTTTGAAACCAAATACGTACATTTTATGAATCTAGTTTTACGTTGTTTTTGCAACATATTTTTATTAGAAAAACATTATCTAACATTTCTTTATACATATTTTTCAGAATAGGTATTCAACGTATAATGTTTTCACGAAATGCCTTGGATCTTCTACGTGCCGGAAATCTCTCAGACTTAGACTTATCTTCAGATGACGACGATGGGAATGGAGGTAGTCTTGCTCGAGACTCGCGATCTGTTCGATTCGGTGCAGATGCAGTTAACCAGAATCAAAGGGAGATCTTCCCTCCAGACTCTGATGAAGATGAAACGGATGATATTCCTCTTGACGACATGTTCGTCCCACCTGATCCTATACACGAAATTCTTGACAATTTTGATGGAGTATTTGAGAGTCAACCAGGAGCAGCTTCTTCAAATGCCGATATTTTTGTGAATTTGACACCATAGTCGAGGATTAGGTGGAGGCACAGAGAGCTGGAAAATACTATCCTATCAGACTGGTGTCCACCAATAGCTATTGACCCTATTGTCGATTTACTAACAATAAAAAAACACGAAAAAGTAAAGTTTAATGTTTTTTTTTGTAAAATGTTGAGAACTCGAAGTAACGCTTCCTTGCAGTAAACGCATACGTGTGTGTAAAACGTATTCACGATCGGCAACACATGCGAACGATACCCATTGAAAAATTCATTCATCGATCAGTCGATCGATCGATTTATTTATTTATTTAAATGCCTTAAACTATCATTACAGGTCTACAACCTAATGCAGTAGCCAAGTCACACACACAAAATTAAAATTAAAGCACCAAATACCTCTCAAGATCCTTGTTTGTAACACAGTATATACAATAGTACTTTTGCGAATTCACCCCAGTGACTTGTAAATATATCAATTTCGTCCTGAATGTAATTGATGCGAATTGCTTGAGTCAGAGGGATTTTGGCCAGCAAGTTGATCCTAGCTGAAGGTACGACCAGCAGCGGCGGGGGCCGTCGCCTCCACACATGACGGTCGGGAACACACAAGTGCAACCGCTGCAACACAGTCGGGTTGTGCTCTATGCCTCTGAGAAGTCTCACTATGTACGACACCAGTGCATATTCCCGTCGCACCCCGAGTTGATTATACCCCACCATACCCAGTACAAATAGTGTGGGGTACATCAAAGGGTAATGATCATGATCCGTAAGCCACGCCCCCACCGCACGCACCTTACACAGTCTAGGCCGACCGCCCGCCCTTCCTTCCTTCCGAGTATTGTCGCACGTTTCGCTGAATTAGATCACTCACGCGCATCCTAATCACGTACTAAAAATGAGTCGGCAATACGTGTACTCCAACGTGGAGTATTGGGCAATGGTGGATTTTTATGGGATGGCGCACCATAACCTGGAAGAGGCTAGACGATTGTATGCTCAGCCGGAACACCTGAACTCACTACGCGCACGTGGAATCACCGATCCTCAAGTTCTCTTCTCCACCATCCTGGCTGTATCCCAGCGCCTCATCGATCATGAACAGTGTCGAGCACCCACACACGCGCAGGACCACAGTAGACTACCATACACGGCGGAATTAGAGGATGACATACTGGAGTACTTCGAACGCAACCCACGTCGTAGTACCACAATGGCGGCCAGGCGATTCAATGTTAGTCAATATAACGTATGGAAATTATTAAATACGAATGGATTACATCCATAATTTTCGTCGAGCGCATGCTATTTACGAAGGCGACGGGCCAAGGAGAATCGCATTATGCTAATGGTTGTTAGAAAATGTCACTGCTAACATACTGTGGACGGATGAATCGCTATTTACACTCGTGGTTCTGTATAACGTTCACAACGAACATTATTGGTCATTTTTCGACCCCCAACTCAGTCGCGAAGATAACTATCAGGTTAGATTCAGCGTGAATGTTTAGGCAGATATTATAAATGACCATCTAATAGGGCCTATTTTTATTGAAGGTCATCTGACTGGCGGTTCCTATTTCGATATGCTGCAAACTGTGATTTATTGCAAACTGTGATAAACTGTGTATAGATTGCTAGAGGATGTGCCTCAGGCATATTTACGCGGTATGATCTATCAGCATGATGGATGCCCAGCTCATTTTGTTACTTCAGTGCCTGCGTATCTACACAGTCACACGTCGTATCTAACAGTCAGTTTGGTGAGTAGCGGATAGGTAGTGGTGGACTGGTGGCCCTGTGGCTTGGCCCGCATGGAGCCCTGACTTAACACCAATGGATTTTTATTTGTGGTTCGAAATTAAAAGACATGTGTATTTCGAGGAGCGTACGACTCGAGATGAGTTAAGAAGTGCGATAGAGGACGCTTTTAAGATTGTGAAAAGTGACAGAGACACATTAGCTAAATTAAAAGACAATGTAATTAAACGTTCCAGTTAAAGTTGACCCATTTTGAGCAGTTGCTTCGATACAGGAAAGTGTAAATAATCTAATAAGTCATTAGCCTTAGTTATTTATAAGTTGATTATGTTTGTAGATAGCTCCAATTTTTTAAATACCCCTGCGCGTACTATACTTTTTTTTGAGAATAAAAGAGTACAAGTAAGCAAGTACTTAGATAGGTACGTAAAATTATTACTGACGCGACGGTCCTAAGCCCGTAGAAAGTATGAAGGAAAAATTAGAGTTATTTAACTGTTATGGGACGTAAAAGTAAACGAAAACAATGGTTATGAACGCGGAATCAAATGGTTTATTAATGTCGCGGGTAGGTATATCTACAGCAACAACGTGGTACTGACGACCGCAACCTAATAGCAAAGTCATGATTAGCAAACCTTCAATACAAAGCAAAGTATGTATGGCTTGAACAACGAATTAATTACACTCGTGTAGGTAGGTATGTCAGTATGTATTTAATTGGTTCATCCGCTAGTGGCGCTAAAAACTACCGCGAGCCAAAAACAAACGATGCCGCGCCTCGACGCCGTGTTCTTTAAATACATAAACAAATAAAATAAAATACTTATGCGATGGATAAATTGGTACACAAATAAAAATACGAAAGCGAATTAAGACTTTATTTCTTAACCGTACACGGTGAAAATTAGAAATTTTACCAGACTAGGTAAGTACACAGTTTACTAAAATTATTCTGAGAAACCTAGTGTCTAGTTTCAGACCTGACTTTACAAAGATGCACAACCGAACTCCACGGTTAACTTTATAAAAATAAGGTCTTAATTCCAACCTAATACCTCCATGATGGGCGAAGAATAAATTCTCGGAAGATAATTACTCGAGTATTTATTCGAAATGGACAAATACTCGTTTTCAACCATTTTTACCGAATATTTACTCAAAATTATGGATATTTATATTTTTTGCGAATCGGATGGTTACTTTTTTAAATTTAATGACTAGTATTGTTATTTGGGCTTTCCAAAATACTAAACTATTACATTATTACTTTTGATGTCAAAACGAAGCAACGTGGTTTTTACTACACCCTGTCCCGGCCACCTTTTGTTCCGTTTCTTTTGTTTGGCTTATCTTGCCCTTCACCCCCGCAGTGTCCATGCAGTGCCCAGGTTTGCATCATAAAGAGCGCACGCGCGTGTAAGTTTTACAACAACATAATATCTACGAGCTTGTTTATTATTTTAGATGTTGCGTTATAACGTTTCAAGGTAAGTTTACTAATTTTAATTGTGCTAATCCAAATAGTTACTTGGGTACTGGTATAGTGATTGATAACCTATTTTTATTGTATAATTAAAAATGCTTTTACAAACTCTTACCAATTTGTAACTTGCTTTCTTCCCGATGAGCTAGAAACTTGTAACTTCGAACATAACTTAGAACTAGATGACAATACAATTTACAGTTATGTCAATCAGTGTAGCTATAGATTGTTGCATGTTTATTTTTCAGCGTTTTAACTTAATGTTTCGTTGTTTTAGGTATCATGGGAAGACCAAAAAACTAACGTGTTTGGAAACATTATCGCATTGTTGATTAAAAATCTTACAATGCAATTATTGCGACAAAAAATAAAAAAATCGGAAACGTAAATTACAGGATTTGTACGCATTTAATAAAATGCTTTAAGTGCCCGGAAATTATTCGAGCAGAAATGAAGAAAAATAACTTGAGTTCAAAACAAATGCCGTTGCAAACAAGATCAGAGAATGTGCCACCAGTGGACAATCCGTCTTGTGATCTTACTAACGAAGCACCAAGTAAAAATAGTAATAACTCAAATATGAGTATCGAGAGCCAGAATATGCCTTCCACAAGTTTTTCTTCAGGTGTTGATCAATCTACCCTCGCTGAAAAGCTTGCCAGAGCTATAATTGTGTCAGGAGCCCCGCTGTCACTGATGAAACATCCTATTTGGATAGAATTATTTGATTATCTTCAGCCATCATTTAAGTTGCCTTCCAGAAAAGCCCTATCGACCAAATATTTGAATAAAATATACAACGAAATAAAGAAAGAAGTGAAGAACTTGCTACCGTTAACTATATGCATCTCTAGTTGAACAGATAGAGTAATATAAACAACGAAGGTGTTATTAATTTTATTATTTCAAAACCAGAACCATTCTTTGTTAAGAGTTTAAACATTGAACAGAATCGCCACACAAGTGAATATTTCCGGGAAGAAATTTTAAGTCATGAGAACATACGGCGAAGAAAAGTTTGTTGTTGTTATTGGTGACAACGCTAGAAATATACAAAAGGGTTTTCAATTAGTCAAAGAAGTACAACCACATGTTGTGCCTCTAAACCCCTGATGATGAGACAATCCCAATCATTGATGATAAATCGAATTAAAGATTTGAAGGATTTAGAAGAGTTCGAAAATAATGTTAATGGATTCTGATTATAGAGAAGATTTGCAAAGAAAGTTGCGTTCCCAAGATCCTACAGAAAAAGTCCGTTTCAAAGGTTTCTCCAAGACTATTGGTTTTTTTTTTTGATATAATTCACAAGCTGGATTCGTCATTGCAAAATCGAAAATGAAATACAAAAAAAAACACTATAAATAAACAAAGAAAACAAATACAAGCGCTAAAAAAGAAAATCTATCGACAAAAAATCCTACTTAATTGTCAGATGACTCAGATGAGATCAGATGATTCAGAACAAGCAGATGCAAATCTCATACACGAAGAGCCGCAAACACCAAATTCAAAATCAGAATTATTTATCAAAACAATGACTACTCCCTCAGACCAGAATAAAATGAAAATTAAAAAAGTCTTACTAGAAAATTTCGTTTTGACTGAAGCAATAGGGCAGGAATACGTGAACAACAAAAAGACAAAGAAAGTTTTACGGAATATTTTTACGTCCTCAATTGTTAAAAAGTATAGAATGCACTCGTGGTCGGTTTAAAAAGCAGAATCCGTAATCATGCGAAATTGGGCTCCAGGAGAAACAGTGAATTGAAAAAAATTCGTCACTTTTACCTGCGCGATGATGTAAGCCGTGCTACGGCGGCAGGGAAAAAAGAAACCAAAACTTTAAAAAACAAAAATGTCAAAAACGATATCTTCTCGACAGTTTGACGAATTTACGTAAAAAATTTAGGGAAGACATTGGTATTAATGTGTCCATTGCCACTTTTCGCAGGCACCGACCTTTTTATGTAGTCAAACCTCGACTGTCCAACCGTGAGACTTGTGTTTGCAAAATTCATGCAAATATTGAGTTTAAATTTATGGCGCTAAAAAAACTTATGGTCTTTGAATCAGGTACAAAATTAATAAACATTTTGGAAGATATAGTGTTTTAGTAGAACTTTAGCAAATAACTTTTATTGTTTATAGTTATTTCGATTTATTAGAAAAGGTATAGGGTCCTGACAGATAAACCGGAGCAAATTTATAACTTAGATGAGACAAGCATATGTAATGATCCTTAAAGGCAAAGTAATCGGTAAAAAAAGTTTCCGCTGTACTAGACCGACTAGTGGTCCCGGAAGAAATAATACAACGGTTTTGTTGGCGACGAATGCTTCTGGCAACAAAGTTCCACCGTTAATCATCTTTCAAGGAAAACACCTCTGGTCCGAGTGGATGTTTAAAAACGAAAACATATAAACAGCTTACGACGTAAGCGAGAAAGGCTGGATGCAGACCAGCATATTTGAAAAATATCTGAAATCTGTATTTGTTCCTTCGCTGGGAAGTGTTAGGCCGGTGCTACTAATATACGACGGGTATGCTTCTCATGTTGATCTAAATGTCATACAATATGCGGCCTCTGAAGGTATCACAATTTTAAAGCTTCCACCACACTCGTACGATGCAAATAATATGCATTATTCAGGTCAATTGTGGCCATGAAGCATCCAGGGGTCATAAGTTTTATTGCTGTTCTTAAATTCTCTAATTTAAAGTGAATAGAAGAGAACTTAAGTCCAAACGCCTCCTGCCGGAGGCTTTACGCGGGGGTCGTGCGGTCCATGGCCCTTTACGGGGCCCTGGTGTGTGGGTTCGTTGAGGCTGCGAGCCGCGAACTTCCTGAACGTGCTCCAAAAGGTGGTAGTCGTAAGGCTGGTTCGTGGGTAACGCACGATCTCCGGCGAGGCGGCGAGCCTCCTTGCCGGATTGCCGCCATGGGATCTGGAGGCCATAGTCTTCGCGCGCCTGCACGAATGGCGCGCGGAGGCACTACGCCGGGGGGAAACTCCGCTGCCGCGGCAAATTGTCGCTCAGCGAACAGACCTCCGGCGCGATCTCATGGCGTCATGGAGAGAGCGACTGACGCAATCCCGTGCAGGGCACGCCGGTAAGTAGAACACCATAAGGTCAGCAATTTCATTAATTTTAGGCTCTCACTTGGGAACAGATGAGAGAGTGACGAGGTTTTTTAGAGGTATTTACAAACTAAGGCCCAAGAAACCTAAATACGACATAGTATGGGATCCTAATATTGTCTTAAGATACCAATCAATCAAGACCTTAGTTTGGAATTACTTACTAAAAATTAGTAACATTGCTAGCACTTGTATCTTGCGCATAGGATCCAAACTTTATCGCTTATTAGTATAGATAATATTAATATAATGAAGATAATATTGATTTTAAAATCCCAGAAATGATTAAAACATCTGGACCAAACAAACTTCAACCTAATTTAATATTACCATTTTTCAAAGATAAAATGAGCATCTGTCCAGCAAAAACTTAACTTTGTTATTTACATAGTACCAAAATTATAAGACAAAATTGTAATACTTTGATTATAACACTTAGAAAACCTTACCATGCCTTACTTTGCCTCTACTGCGTCTATAAGTATATGGATAAAGCAAGTCTTGAATTATAGTGGCTTAGATACTGTTAAGTTCACAGCTCACAGCACAAGACATGCCTCCACTTCAAAGGCTTCTAAAGGAGGCATAAATATTGAGGTAATAAGGAAACCTGCAGGCTGGACACAAAGATCTTCTACATTTGCTCGGTTCTATAACAGACCAATTGTCAGTGATCTAAATGCTCTTACTCAAGCAGTGCGTTCAACAGACATTTCTTTGTTAGATACTTTAAGTTAAGTGCTGTGGTTAAGTGCCTACATTAATAACTAGACAATTAGTCACCACTGATGCTGTAGTAATTAATAAGTAACCATTGAGACTGATTACTCGATAATGATGAGAAGACTAATTTTACCTTCTATTTATCAAATAAACATGTTGATTATTAACACAACTTTCTTCTTTTAACATCTACATATGTACTAAATGACGACAAGATTACGAACGTATTAAATAGATCGGATTAACTTAGTGACATCCGATCCTCAATTATGTGAAGTAATCTCGTCCTCATTGTATCCCAGCCCTTCCCAGATTCTCATCTCTACCCCGTTCGGGAGTTGTGTATAAAAATTGTATGGCTTTGTGTGTAATACTTTGAACCAAACAAACAAAATGAACATGACAGATATCTACAGAGCACACGAACGACGAACCATAGACTATCAAATTTTTTTTTTATGAATTATTCAACTTTAAAAATTGTGAGGCAGCGAGTAGTGCAGAGTGCAAATTACATATGTACTAAATGAGGACGAGATTACTTCACATAATTGAGGATCGGATGTCACTAGGTAAGTTAATCCGATCTATTTAATTATTCGCTTATCTATAAAAATATTATTGCAATTCAAGAGAATAAATAACTCGATCCATAATGCCTTATAATTATAACGCACATATTAGTGAACATGAACGCCACAGGATTGTTTTGTTAAAATAACAAGGTTACACAATTGCGGAAATTGTTTTAGATCTAGGAATTTCGGTAAGTCTTGTGCTCGTTAAAATTCAAATCATTTGTTGCATGTCACAAGTTCAAATAAATTTTAAAGTTACAGGCCAAATATGATATTCTACTATCGGTCTAGTTGTTTACAAAGTTCGTTTGTGATTTATTTTTAACTTACGTATATAAATAAACAATATTATTGCAGAGGACTATATTATATGTATGATTTATTATTATTATAACCAATTATCGATTAGATAATTATTTTTATATCTATACAAATAAAATTATATTAAATATATATAATATTAATAAAATTGAAGTGTCTACTTGTAATTTCAAAATAAAAGCTTTTTACCAAATCTATATGAAAGTATATACGGTAGCACATAGTAAGTAGTAAGTTAGGCTACTTTTATTTTAAAAAAGAATTAGGGTTACGCGCAAAAAAAAAACCCATGAAAATGTAAACTAAATTTGAATTAATCAGACATTCACGCGAACAAAGTCGAGGGCACAGCTAGTATAGGGGCGCGATATGAAGATTCGAATGACTGTTGCATATTAGAAAATCAAAACTATCTCGAGCAAATTTTAAAAGAACAATAAACGAAATAACAAAAGGACATGGCCAAAAAAGTACATTCCATATACACTTACATAGTCAATATATTATATTAAATTTAAATTAATCAAAAAAATACTTTCTTACACTAAAAGACTGGAGCATTTTAACATGACCTCACTAGACAGACGTAGACACCTAATGGACGCATTGTTTGCCTACAAATTTTTTAAACATAAAATAGACAGTCCCAGCTTACTTGCCCTTTTCAGTTTTCGTGCACCATCTAGAATCCCGCGTAATGCCATCACACCTCTTTGTACGCCATTTAGAAGAACAGTTTTGGGAGCTAACTCGCCTGTTGCAAGAATGTGTAAGGCGGTGAATGCTTACAGTGATGTTATTGATCTCCACTTTGACTCTCTTGCTAAACAAAAATCCATTCTTAATCGTTTACCAAACAACCCCTAATCATAATATACATTTTTTTTATTGTGTCAATTTATACCATAATTAATTATTTCATGGTGTCAATTTTACCACTGTTATTATTTTTTTTTTTCTCTTTTATGTTTAACAATTTATCAATTTTATTCAATGAATTTAAATTTTGTGTCAATCTTTATTTATACTTAATCAATTTTATCAATTCAATGTAATTTCCAATGTAATGTAATTTTTATTTTATTTTATCTAAGTATCAATGTTTTCATTGTAAAAGAATAATCAAATTTATTTTTAATTAATTTTGTCATAATTCTGTTTTTCACTATTTCCAATTTTAATTTTATCTAATTGAATATTGGCGCTTAGCTTACTAAGTTAGCTTATTTTCTGAATTTATTGTTTAGTGCATGTGGTGTTTACCTATAAGTAATTGTTGCGCTATAATTTATTTTTAAGAATGAATCATGTCGCTGTATCCAGTGTGAACAATTGTTAGTAGACCTAATATAATAAATAAATATTAAGAAAAATAGAGAAGTGAATTGTTGCGTAGTTTTAAACCTCTCTGCACTTTGAAGTATTGATTACAATATAATAAGTAATGCAAGTTGAATTCAAAGTCTCATTTGTCAACTTTAGCTATTATGGACCACAGAGAAACATAAATAGAATAATAGACGTTCTACACCAGGCATACTACTTGTAGATATGTATGTGAAATGAACGACAAATGCTCTTACCTGGATTTGATTTAAACAAAACTGTTTTCATTGGTATTTCTTACATGTAATTAAGTTATATTTTGAAGGGTTGATACGTAAGATATATTTATTTGCGGGCCTGTGGACGGTGAGTAATGGGCTAGCTCGCCGTCCGTCCGTCGTATGACGACGGGCAGGCCGTGTCGACGGCGCGTTCGTGTTCCACGCGCGCCTCAAAGAGTTGTCAGCAAACGGGAGGGGCCCGCAAGGGCCGGTGCCTGCCAGGGCTGCGGGACTGTTCGAAAGAGATACCGCGGCCCTGGAACATAAAGGGCCAATGAAGGAACATGGGTGGTTTTTAGTCAGTAAGAGTCTGACACTCCCTTCCGCTCCGCCCAGAGCGGGAGGAGTCATTTGATGATTTCCCACCCTCCAAAAAACGGAACGCGTTTTACAATGTGTCATTGTCTATGTCAAAATGGCGGTACTGAACGTCAAAAACTTCACTTTTGGAGTCTCAATAAAGGCGCGGCTCCACCGCAGTGCACGCTGTGCACGGACACGCGGCGCATTTTAGCTGCGTGTATTCATTTGTTTGACAACGTGGGTCTACGTTTACACTGAAGTACACGAATATGACCCACGACTATGTATAGCGTGGCACGGCGCACGGGTAGACCCACGCTGACAGCGTTGAGCTACGTAACCGCTTATTCGAGCAAGCTATGCGTGTGTCAATGACGTCAATTCATGCGTAGCCTCTTCGTGGGTTGTAGTGGAAACAACTACATACATTTTCTTACAAAGCGAAGTTTAGTACACATGCGTAGCCTCTCCGTGCACCGCCGTGGGGCACTGCGGGAGGTGGGATGGGCGGGGAAGCAAGCGAGCGACGCCTGCGCCATTTTGTCAATTGCTAGGTTTCGTGGCGCACGCGTGCATTTGATGACCACGACAGGCGGCTTTATATTTATTTAGTCAATAATATTTGGTTTAATTATGGAGTTATTTATTGAAAAAGTCAAGCTACACCCCTGTTTATGGAAAATGAGCGATATATCGTACAGAGACATCGGTAAAAAGGATTTGGCTTGGGAAAAGATTGCGAGGGAATGTGAAATGGCGAATGGTGAGTAAATACTTGTTTACTTATTTTTTGTTACTAATTTAGTATTATAAAAATATTACAAACTTAATATTTATTTATTACACACCTACTAGTAGACACAAACTTAATATTTGCTTAAATTGTGACACGGGCATTTTGCCAGCTCAAAACATGCGCATGATTAAAATAATTGCAAAATTCTTCCCTGATAAAAAAACTGTCATTAGAACTTCTAAATCCCGAATGTGTTAAATCAAAAAGTTGGTTCTCAACTGGAGTTGCTGCTATATCTTCATTTGTCACAGAATTGTAGGTGAAACTATGTTCCATTAAATAATTATGTAGCACACAAGTTGCCTTCACTATTTTTATGGCTGTATCTACTTTGCACTCAAAAGGTCGTTTGTAAACTCTCCAACGGACACTCAGAATTCCAAACGCATTTTCGACCACTCGTCTTGCTCGACAAAGACGATAATTATAAATTCTTTTATTTTGTGTAATATTGTTTTCTCTGGGAAATGGTCTCATCAAATTACATAATAAAGGGAATGCTTCATCCCCGATAAAGACATATGGAACCTCGATGCCACCTTCTACAAGTGCTTCATCAGGCGGAAGATTTAGATTACCAGCATATAACTTCTGACTTTCTCCTAATATTCCCCCATCACTAAATTTGCCTTTTGATCCAATATCTATCATTATAAATTTTTTTTTACTATCAGTAACCGCTACAAGCACTATAGAGTGATCTTTAAGATAGTTGAAATAATCTGATCCACAGTTTGGACGTGCTTTTATTGTGACATGCTTGCCGTCAATAGCTCCAACACAATGAGGGAAGTCACATGAAGTTTTAAAATTTTCAGCAATATTTCTCCACTTATGTTCATCTTTAATTTATTCTAAATATATAGACGCTAAACAGTCCCATATAGCATCGGCAACTTCCTCGATTATCCTTGCTACAGAGGTTTTTCCTACTCTGTAACTGTAAGCTATGGTGTGGTATGAATCTCCTGTTGCCATATTTCTGTAACATACAATTATTATGTTTTTTTTTGTTCTAGGTAAGGAAGCGAAATCTCATTGGAAGAAATTAAGAGATAGTCATAGAGAAGCTCTTCGAAGACGTAAGACTACTACAGGACAGGCAGCACAAAATATGAAACCGTGGAAATATGAGAATTTAATGGAATTTTTACTGCCACACAGAGAAAATAACGAGACTTTTTCAAATTTTTCGGATCGTATACAAGGAAACGACACTGAAAACACTTCTGATACAATAATTACGGATACTGATGTTGTTGAATCACCTCCCTCACCGGCTAAAACATCTACAATTCAATCTGGGAAGAAGAACAGCAAGCAACTGGAAATGATAGAGATTCTCCAGCGCCGAGAGAAAAATCGCGAGCAAAGACGAACTGAAAGAGATGAAATAAGAAAGCATATTACTGATGCTAATCGACCACCAGATGCATTATCTCATTTATTTGAAAGTCTCTGTCAAAAGACACGTGATCTACCAAAGTATTTACAACTACGAGTCCAAAGAGAATTTTTTGAAACAATTACTCGTGCTGAAGAAGAAGCATTGTCCTATGACTCAATGAATACTTACTACTGCTCCACGCCTTCC
This sequence comes from Eurois occulta, assembly GCA_950022335.1. NCBI lineage: Eukaryota > Metazoa > Arthropoda > Insecta > Lepidoptera > Noctuidae > Eurois > Eurois occulta. Next base: position 12,895,146 of record OX465480.1, on the reverse strand, counting down.
ACTTCGTCTTCTTATGGTTATAGAAGTGCAACAAATTATCAAACCAGCCATTTGCTTGACGCCAGTCCCTTGCCTGATTGCAGCCCCCTGCCTGATGTGAGACCTGTGCTTGACGCCAGTCCCTTGCCTGATAGCAGCCCCCTGCCTGATGTGAGACCCGTGTCTGACGCAAACCCCTTGCCTCAACCTCAAGATACTTTTCCAGCTGTTTGAATCTCGAACCATTCAAAAATAATAAATAAACACACACACAACGTCACGCCTTTTTTTAATCCCCGAAGGGGTAGGCAGAGGTGCACATAGACACCCACTTTTCACCAGTTAAATAATAAATATACATATATATATATTTTAATAATAAATAAATAACATACCTAATGGCGATGGCGAGTCTTTCATCAGAACTTATAGATTCCCGATAATTAGTATTCCTTTTTTCAATTTTACTTTTAATCATGTCATGAATAATCTGGAAGTCTCGTCGTGATAGTCGATAGTAATTTTCAAATTTTTCATCACTTAATGTCATAAATAATGTTTTGTATTCTCCATGTTTATTTCTGAATTTAATATGATTTTCAATCCAGAACCGGTGTTTTCTTTTCTTTTGCAATTCACCCAAGATTAGATCATCAATCTCACTTTCGGATTCATCGTCAGAAGAACTGTCTAGCAAAGTCAGTACCAATGCCATTCTATGAGTACCTCGATACGATACATACGAGAAACACGAAACGCGTCCGTTCCACAACGTGTATGACTGAAAACTGCTCTGCGATAACCGAGCTGTACATAGTCGTGGGTCTTATTCGTGTACTCCAGTGGAAACGTAGACCCACGTTGACAGCGTTGAGCTATGTAACCGCCTATTCGAGCAAGCCACGCGTGTATCAATGACGTCAATTCATGCGTAGCCTCTCCGTGGGTTGCAGTGGACACAACCACATACATTTTCTTACAAAGCGAAGCTTAATACACGTGCGTAGCCTCTCCGTGCACCGCGGTGGGCCCGCGCCTTAAATGTGACAATAATAACATATACTTTGTCTCAGTTTTCTGTCGGACTTTCTCAGTTCAGTAAATGTAATCAACATATGGTTAAAAAGCCTTAGTTCAGGTAGAATGACCACCTGAAATAAGGATTTTGGATCTTGTTGAAATGCCTAATAATTCTAAAACCATAACTAAAAATTCACAGCAGTTCGCTATTTTAAAACGCCTTGAGGTTTTTAATAGCAAAATCATTATTCATACACTTATTGCCAGCAATCTGATAGAAGGTAAGATGAAACTGTTTACGTCTAGTTATTTGTAATGAGAAGTTCTTTGAGCTTTTTAATTTTTGCAATTTAATATGGCAATATTCACGAATATGAAACACCAAAAATTATCGTGGTACACTAAATTTCATAACTATGCAAACGCCCATACAGAAATTGGCCATGTCCTTTAAATGACCAAATGTTTTTTATGTTCAGTCTCAAGACCAGATATTAGGTTTATAGTGAACTTGCTAAGTAGATACGTAAATAGTCCTAAACAGCAACATGTCAATGCTGCTAAACGTATAATAAGGTACTTGATTGATACAAAGGATTTATGTATTACATATAGTGAGAGCAGCCTGCAGTCTTATATTCTGATTCAGATTTTGCAAGTGATGTAGACACTAGAAAGTCTACTACTGGATACATATTCTTGTTGAATGGAGGACCAGTCACGTGGTCCAGTCAAAAACAAAAAACTATTGCTCTCTCTACTACTGAAGCAGAGTTTGTAGCTGCTAGTGAGTCTGCCAAAAAATTATATGGTTAAGGCAATTATTATCAGACTTGGGTGAAACGTATGATTCTGTTTTTCTACATGTAGATAACCAAAGTGCGATAAGGCTGATAAATAATCCCATCTACCACAAAAGAACTAAACATATTGATGTTAAATATAACTTTATAAGAGAAAAGGTCGAGGAAGACTTAATAAAAATAAAATATGTTTCCAGTTCCAATCAATTGGCAGACATCTTAACTAAATCATTACCAGTTCATACATTTATATTTTTAAGAGATCATTTGTTGTCTAATTGTTAACTGAAAAAGTTTCTATAAGTAGTTAAATACAAAGATACAGGTTGTGGGAAATAAAATTATAGAGAGGATATTGAATATTATAATTTTATATTGTGTTAGAAATAGATAATATAGTTAAGTCACTTATATTATCTGTGTAATAATTTGTATGTAGTCTATGCTTTTCTTATGTCTGTGGTAACTCTCTCAATAAAAGTGCTAAGTTTTTGTGCAAACAGAAAATCTCAATTGCAATTAATTATAGAATCCCAAACTCTAATATAGTTCGAAAGTCTTGGCATTGAAATCCACTTTGGCGAATACCGTATTCCAATCTGAATTTGTCTGGGGATCGAATTTGCGACGAATGAATATGTAACGATTCAAAAAAGGTTTCACTTATAGTTTTTATATATTTTTTTAGCGCAATACAGTATACTTATGGCTTCGACGATGGGCTGACTCTGGAAATGTTAGCGAAAGAAAAAAATCCGGTAGCTCTAGAAAAACGTCACGGCAACAGGATCATAATATCACTAGACGTTTCAGACAATACAGTTTTACAAGGACGAGCGAACTGGCTTTAGTAAGAAAGTAAAATTATCCCCACGACACAAACTGCAACGATTAGAATTTGCCGAAAGTTATAAAGATTTTGATTTTTCGAATGTGATCTTTTCGAACGAAAAAACATTTAGATCATCTGAGCAGGGACGTATTCGACTTTGGAGAATAAATAACACACGTTACGAAGAAAGCAATGTTATAGAAAACAGATCTAGTGGCCGAATATCTGGTTTCTGAAGATGGATGTGCTCTAGTGGCCCTGGAGAACTAATCGATTTAAGAGGACGTTTGAACAGCGAGGGTTACAAAGAAATTTTAAATGACGTTTTGCTACCTACAGCGCAAATCATGTTTCCTGATGAAAGACCTTTTAAATTCATTCACGATAATTGCTCTATTCATAAAGCTCGTGTTTGCAGAGTTTGGTTCAATGATAATCAGGCGCAAATTATTGAGATCCCTTTTCCACCCAAAAGCCCAGATCTCAACCCCATAGAGAACCTGTGGGGTCTTATGGTGCAATCATGAGATCCTGACACTCCCCGGACAAAACAAAATATAAAAATCACGCATAAAGCATCTGGGAAGATTTCAGGGGGCGAGATACATGCCACAATATCGTAAATTAAATGCGTGAACGTCTCCAAGCGGTCATCAATGCTAATGGAGGGCACACACTATTTTGATATGTTACTGCTATTAATGATAATAATTAACGAATTATATGTTTTATATTATACCTACTTATTTTGCTTTGCTACTTTTTCAAATAATACAAAACCATAACACCGTCAGTAGAGCTTATCATTACGAATAACTTTTTGTATGGGAGCAACGTCAATCAAATCGCAAAAAAAAACAGCTTTTTGTACAAAATTTTTGTCGAAATTTTTATACGAAATTACTGCCGAAATTTGTAGAAATGTATGAAATGACTGATATTTTTTCGCGATTTCCGTGTTACTTCCATTGAAAAAGTCGTAAGTAATGATGAACCGTATATTTAGTGAATAAAGAAAAATTTTGATTTGATGACTGTTTTATTAATTGCAAGTATACGTTGTTACTATAAAATAATAGCATATACCCAGAAATATACATGATAACAACCGTTTAATTGTGAAATAAATCAGTACGATGCGATGTTCAAAAGGTAATGCTGCATTCTGTATTAACTTGTAATCAATTATGAGATTCAACAACTCATGCAATAACAAGTTAAAAACTCGCGCATTATTAAGTTAAAAACACTGTTTAGCTACTTTCGGCAAAATGATAGTTACCGACTTAAGCTGTAATGATGTTTAGCGACTTATAAATAACATATTAATGCTTAGCGTTTTTGTAACATTGAAATGATAACCTTATTGCTACTCTATTCTCATAAGTGATTTATGGTCCATTGTAGTGTTCAGGTGTTTTGTAAATTAGGATCTGTTCATCGACTTTCGTTGCTGACTGAACCAACTCCCAACAAGAAAAACCCTTTCAAAGACACTCCCCAAAACGTACACAAAGGTTTTTGAATGTTGTTTTCATAATTTAAAAGAAGCGTACGCTGTGTGCCTTTGTACTGACAGATGGACATTAAGTGCTAACCAAAGCTATATAGCAGTTACTGCGCACTATATTAATAAAAACACTGAGCTCCAATCTATTTTATTAGGTTGTATCGACTATAATGAGAGGCATACCAGTGTCAATTTGGTTGCATTTTTAAGACAAATTGTCCAAGACTGGCAGATAACGAACAAAATTTGTTGCTTAGTGAGTGATAACGCCCCTAACATTTTATCAGCTGTGAGATTAGGGGACTGGCGATCTGTTGGCGTTTCGCAGCTCAACGCTCGCAGTTCTTTGAGGTTGTCGTCTGCTTCTCCGGACTATCCTGAGTTTTGAGTTTTTTTTTTACATTTTAGGAAAGCTTACAGACTAATAACATTTTAATAACAAAAATATATAACTAAATTGCTAATTACAAGCCTCGATGATTATCACGATGTTTATGTCGCAGGCATTTTGTATGATTTCGCCATTTACATACGGCGTCGGCAATTTATAAACGCTTTTTTCATAACAGCGAGCGTTTATAAATTGCCGACGCCGTATGTAAATGGCGAAATGCCTGCGACACGTACATAACAACAGAGAATCGAGGAGCCCCGCGCAGCGGGGATCCGTCGACCTGCTGACGGAAACGCTAACCCTAGACGGTCGACGTCAGGGGCACCCCGAGGTTCGGTTAGTTAGGTTCCTGTAAACCTTGCAGACAGAAATAGGAGCCCCGCGCAGCGCGGATCCGTCGACCTGTGTTTCGGCATATTAGATAATGACACGGCATTATACATTTTGCCTTCGGCATTTTTCATAACAGCGAGCGTTTATAAATTGCCGACGCCGTATGTAAATGGCGAAATCATACAAAATGCCTGCGACATTTACATATTATATTATGCTGCGGCCACACATTGGGTATATTTGCACCAATGTTACGTATTGGGTCCAACACACTATTGTGTGGATCAGTCTTGGATACAATGTGAACATTGCGCCCAATCACAATCCCATCGTTGTCACTAGTACCAGTAACAGTTCCATGATGGAACTACTGATTGTGTTTTTTTATCACTAGTTCCAATTTAAAAGAATCTGAAAATAATGGAACTAATGTTGAATTTGTTATCACTAGTACCATTTTAAAAGAATCTGAAAATAATGGCACTAATATTGAATTTGACATCACTAGTTCCACATTATTATTTTAGGCACTTGTGAATTTTTAAGGGTGGTAAAAACACTGCAGTTAAAAGTACTTAGTTTTTATAATAATTATATTCAATAAAATCATCAAATATTTATTTTATTTACCTTTACTTTTTTATAATAGGTAGGGTCATGTATTGTACCTATGGACGCTTTTACCTTTGGACATTGATTATAATAAAAAAAACTGGCAGTACTAAAAATATAACATTGCAACACAGTGGTGGCATTTTTATTTTCTAGCAACACCAGTGAGTGGCGTGACGATATCGGTGTTGTGTGCAGTGTGAGGCCATTTTGGAGATTGTTGTGTTGAAAAGTAAGTTTTCGCAGGATCTTTCTGATTTTTTACTTAAATAATGCATGGATATATTTCACAATTTGATATCATATCTGTAGCTAGTTTTATTTACAAATCAAAGGGGAAAGAAAACAGTTTCTAACCTTAAAAGCAAAATAATAACGTTTTTTTTTAAATGTTGTATTGGTTGTACCTTTGGACATGTCTTTGTTTGTACCTGTGGACACGTCCAAAGGTACAAACAATGTTTTTACCTATGGACACTCCAAGGAGTAAAACTGATGTAAAGAGAGTTGCAGTAAGTCCGGAGAGGTTAAAACTGGCAATAGATTCAGTAAAAAATGGAGGGAAAATAAGAACTGCTGCGAGAGAATTTGGTTTGAAAAAAACAACTTTGCATAAATATGTCAAAACTATTCGCAGCAGTTTTGCACCAGATTTAATTTCTTACACACCGAACTACGCAGTAAAAAAGGTATTTTCTGACGAGGAAGAAAAGCTTTTATTAGAATATTTAATAAAAGCGGCCAAAATGAATTACGGATTATCTGCAAGACAAACATGTATCTTAGCCTATCAGTTTGCCGTTGGAAGAAAACTGATTAACATTCCCGAGGCCTGGGTAAGAGATGGAATGGCCGGCCGCCAATGGTTATACAGATATCGCAGCAAATATACGGAACTGTCCTAGCGCAAACCAGAAGCAAGCGAGAGCAATATGCTTTAATAAAGTTCATGTTCAGAAGTTTTATGATAACATAATACAAAAAACACAATAAAAAAAGAACTGTATCAACGCAGTGAATTTGCTCCACAAAACATTTTTAACCTGGACGAAACTGGATGTTCCACAGTGTATAAGCCCGAGAAAGTTTTAGGTAAAATGACATCAGGGGAACGAGGTGAAAATGTTACTATGATTGGTTGTATAAACGCCGCTGGAAACTATACCACCAATGATTATATTCCCAAGAGTTCATTTTAAGGATATCATCATCTTCCTGCCCTTGTCCCATGTTATATATCAATCTGAATATTACCACGTTTGAAACTATTTTTTTTTTATCTTAGGAGGAAAGATGCGTTAATAAGAGTCGGGGAGAAAATGAAGAGTGAAGCAAAAATATATAACTCGAGAAACAGGAGTTGTTCGACTGGAACGGGAACCATCAACCATTAAAACAGACCCTATTTTAGAACAAGTATGTGATTTAATGGGTCGAGGTTGCAGGGGTATTGCTGATGTTTTAGACTCGGATGCAATCATCACCATACTAACAGTCATAGATGTAGAAGTAGACAATGAAGAATCACAGACGATAATCTTGGATGCTGCATTGAATGTTCAGGAGTCAATAAATGAATTCAAAGAAAACGAAGAAACAGAAGTAACTCCAAATATCACAACAACTCCTCTTTGGAAAAGGCGTAGGCCTATACTTAGAGAACAAAACCAATCATCATAGGCAGAAGTTGTGGCCACCTTATGTTCAAGGTTTCAAGGTGTTAATAACATAAAAATTAACATTGAAGAATTGAAAAAGAAATTGTTGGAAGAAGAGATTGAAGTTAAGAGAAACCTGCATGCTTTGTAAATTAAACTTTGCCTAGTTTAATTTATCAATTAAATCGACAAGTCATTGTAATATAGTTCCAACCCGTTCACATCAATTAGTGCGGCTGCGTTTTGTCTCACTCGCACAATACTTCCCACTCCGTACCACATATGCGCGACGCGAGCAGCGATCGACGAGCAGGGCCGGACGGCAGTTGAGATGCGCGTTCACGCATAGGTACTACACTTGTGCGTGACGTCACACGTGGAGTCTCAATTTAAACTTTTTATTAAAGCTCAGACTTTCTATAAACTCACTATCAAGTTTATCAAGAAGTTTTTTAAAAATTTGAATAAATTGTGTTATCCCCGTATCGGGTAAGTGTTGACTTTGCTTTCGCATTTGCTTTCTCATGTGTCAGGGTAGTCAATGATTTGCAAAAATTACGTTTCATCATCCTCTTTTTTTTTCTTGACACCATTTCTATTGTTTTCTTTTAACCAAAAACCTTTGCTTGCAATATAATTATGTCCGTAGTCATTTGAAAGTGCTTCACACTGCCTTTTCTTTTTTTTTTCCTTTGTAAAGTCCGATTCTGAAGGTGACCTTTACACACATTCGCCTTAAGCGCTACAGTACACTATCCTCCTACGCTTATGCTTACGCTGCCGTGGTCACCGTCAGGAGAGGATTAACAGAGGGCTCGGATATTTATTTCCTGGACATAAATTCCAGGGTTTCAAGTTCCGGGTTTATTCGCCCGAGGAAACCGCTGCCGTGACATCTGGTGGTCAACGCAGAGGACAACTGGCACCATTTCCATCAACCTTGCGGGGCCTGCAGCACCCAGGGTCAGCCTCAGCTCCAGTGACGACACCTGCAGCTACGCGTAACGCGGCTTACGGCAGGATAGTACTACGCGCCTACCTCCTTAGGGCAGATAAATATGACGGGCTTCTGTTACCTACGACCTAGAATATGAATTTTTTATTGAAAGTGTTCAGTAGTTGTTTTTAATTAATTTCGTTATCATAACTCCAACGCTTCAGCTTTACAACTAGAATCAGCAAAAAAAGACCTAGAAATAAAAATAGAAGTATTAAATCAAAAAACATTATTTAATTACATGTTACAAGTTATCAAAATAATTTGTAATTTGTATTCTTCAAAGCCCATATGTATTCTGGGATGGCATGTTCTTTGTGAAATTAGTTATTTGTCCATTTGAAATAAGTTCTTCTATATTGAGAACAATGATTTCATTCACTGGTTCCTCTTCATTTCTTAAAATACACATGTTGTGTAAGACACAGCATGCAATAATTACATTGATAGTATTTTTTAAGTCTAATCTTATACCTATGGCTAAAACAGTAAAACGTCGTATCAAGCCTCCATACTGCCTTTCCACCACATTCCTAGTTTTATGTGAGCCTCATTGTATTTTTGCTGTCCTCTTGTTGTGGGATTCAAATATGGAGTCAAAAGATGAGGCTGACAAAAAAATATCACTGCTGCTTTATTGGTAATTAGCATTATACAACTTAAATCTGAAGAATTTATTTGGTGTGCCGAAAAGCGATTAGAAATAAGAGAAATTATAATAAAAAAAATATATATTTATACGCTATGGTACCTAAATACTAATTTGTTTATTTCTACCGGGTTATTTTGCAACCACCATCCAAAGAACACCGGCGAGGAAATTGTTGATGGAATTATTAAGCGTCTACCGTAATAGATACCGACGAAATAATTTACTAAGTTTTATCAAATCAATCATAAGGCCTCTCAAAGTCTGGAAAAAAATCTTCATAATTGAGAGCTTAATTGACTATTGATGATAATAAACAATCATGGCTTTAATGTTGCCATGTAATATAAATCTTAGTCAAGTTGCATAAAATGCTTGGCTTTACATAATGCATTAATATACTTAGGAAATACATGTCTGCATCAGAATACAAATGTTAAAATAAACACGATCGTTTATGCTCCGATTAAAGCGGTCGTAGTTTTATAATAGATACAATGACATCGTAGTGAAATTCGAGTATGGCAACATCCAAAAAAAAAACGACATTTCAATTGTCATTTGTCACCCGGTATGCCGGCTTGATATTGACATGTACTGAACAGATAACTTGCCGTTGTCGTCTGTGCGTGCGTCTCGTTATTTTTTATACCATCGATTTTCCGCGATTTTCTACTTTATCGACTGCTTCTGTTTATGGACTCTGAGATTTACTGTTCCCTGTGTGACTAGTGCTTGCCTATGGATTCTGATTGTTTGCCTATACGACGACATTTTTCTGTGACTCTAGATTCCGATTCTGCCTTATACCTTCCATTTTGTTGTGTGTGCATCGATTTGTTTATCACGATGGGTAGCCGTGTAGCGCCTACACGCATCATGTGCGTCAACTGCAACATATGTGTCAATAAAAAGCGACGATACCCGGCATTGGCACTTGACTCGAGAGTCACTACTTTAATCTGCAGCTGGGTATATCCTCAAATTGTAAGTATTACTGACGACTAGTCCCGTTAGAGGATACAGATTGTCCCCATACCCTTCAAGCAACTAAGAAGTTGGCTAAAGGATTACACTCAAACACAAGCGGAGAAGTGGTGGACCTCGATACCAGGGTGCAGGAAATCCAAGGAGGCTATGCCATTCTTGGATAAAAAACTGACCAAGCGCCTTCTGCGCCTGGATAGAGATAGCCTGCGACTGGTGGCGGGGACCATCACTGGACACTGCTCACTAAACAAACACTTTCAGTCCCCTGTGCAGGGCGTGCATGGAGGCGGAGGAAACGATAGCGCACGTACTCCTTGAGTGTACTGGCGTCACCCAGATACGCGAGGAGACTCTTGGAACGCCAAGATCTCTTGCGGATGCCCTTAGAAGACCAGGAAGTCTGATCTGCTTCTGGAGGGAGGTGGGCTGGTTGGAGTAACGGCCACCATGGCTCACGCACAATGGTCCACTTTAAGGACCAAGTGCGGAAACCAAAATCCCTAACACAGAACATAGAAGATACAGATTATCTTCATTGCCTAGAATTATTTGATTTCTGTTTGTAGCTTACTATGCCGTTTAAAATCATGTTTTTAAATGACATTAAGTTGACAAATTTCAATTACATATATGTAGTATATCTATTTCATTGATCACAAAATAATAAATCATTCTAATGTAGGTATTAAGAGTAGTATCCTTTTGTTGTTAGATTTTGGAAGATGACTATTTCTGCGAGGCATGCAGAGATCTTGCAACGGCTGCAGTTAATGATACCTTGCACAGAGAAGTTTCTGGCAGTGAAGAAGCTGGACCAAGTACGAGGGGGCATACAAATGTGTGCCTTTTATGTGGCTGTTCAACCCTTCAAAGACAGAGTGACTTAATACTAAAACAAAACCCTACTGAGATGCAGCAATCTATAATTTTAAAGAGAGTAAAGTGGCACCGCGAGAGGTTTGTTTAGTTTTGCAATTTAAGTTGTAAAATATCAATTACCTTTCACCCTATAAAAGGCAGCAATTTATATGGGTTGGCTTTAGAATCGTGCGGCACGCGGAGGGGTTTAAAAGTGGTTAAATCTGATAGAGGGTGGGTCCCCGATTATAACGCTACCACTCTTATTACAAGGCAATGGGTATTTTTCCAGAAATTTACAAAAATTGTTTCTAACCTCAAATTCGTAATGTTTACGTTATTAGGTGAAACGGAACGTTAAAATGGGCGATTGACAACCAAATGTTTATAGTATATTGTCTGTGGTGTTCAAATTAGAGAAAAGGAACGCAAAAAAAAAAATGTCTCTGGTATTTACGTCATGTGACATTTGTTTTGGTCTATTCATTCCGTTTCTCCCCGAGTTGCGTGAATGTTCTCTTTTGCTTCGTGGTGTGTTTTTGTGGATTTCTTCGACGACTTTGGCTTATTCTCTGGACTTTTGTTGATTGCCTTCACGACTGACCTACGCATATACACTGGACACCGATTTCTCTGCCTAATTGACCAACTTGCGCGTGTATATCCCGGACACCGATTCTGCCTACTGAGCATGGCGGAATTACAGCCATCTACGAGCCGTTCTGCGGCTGAGGACGAACCTCAGCCATCAACGAGCCGTTCTGCGGCAGAAGATGAACCACGGCCATCTACGAGCCGTTCAGAGGACGAACCACCTTCAAAGCGTCGATTACTTGTGGACGATGTGTGCGCAATGTGGAACTTAATAACACTTTTCCAAAGACTGGGCACACGGGAGCAAGCTGTAGCCGTTGCAGAGGAAAGAGGAATGCTACCAAAAGAAAAAATTTGTAACTACCATAAAAAAAAAATGCTGATTGAATACTCAACTAATAACACGGTGGGCTCTTTTGTGTGTAATAAAGGGCCATGCAGAAGCAAATCAAGAGTAAGCCGAAGCATAGGCACTTGGTTCAATAACGTAAAAATTACAATGCCACAGGTATTTTACCTTATGTACGCTTATTCAAATAAATTTAGCTATGACCGCACAAGAAAAGAAGATTTCTCAGAAGGAGAACACTGCCTCTCTAGCGCAACAATAAATGATTGGTTTAGCTACTGTAGAGAGGCAGTTGTCATTTACCAAAAACATAAACAATCACTTCTCGAGAAGATTGGAGGTCCTGGCAAAGTCGTGCAAATAGATGAGAGCAAGTTCGGGAAACGGAAATATAATAAAGGTACGACTACAAATATTAATAGTGACATGTATTCTTTTCAAGGCATAATTATGTAACCATACTAAATTTGATTTTTAAATTTCAGGTCGTCAAGTTGAAGGCCACTGGATTTTGGGGATGATCGAGGATGGGAGCGAAGATCTTCGCCTGGAAGTCTGCCCAGACAATGTCCGGTCCGCTGAAGTTCTAGTGCCCTTGATTAAAAAACATGTTGCTGAGGGCACTACAATCCATACCGATTTCTGGCGGGCCTATGATTGTCTGGGCGACCATGGATACATCCACCTCAAGGTTAATCACAGTGATCGCGAAAATCCTTTTATTGCAGAGGATGGTACACACACTCAAAGAATAGAATCGCAGTGGCGTGTTTTAAAACGTTTTTTAATAAAGATAATTATAATAATAGAGAAAATATAAATGATTTACTTTATGAATTTCTGTGGAGAAGGGAAATAGATATGAAAAAAAGGGATCCTTTTGAAGAAATGATCAAAGTTGTTAATCATACATATAATAAATGAAAAATGTTTCTATGTATTGTCGTTTCATTTTTATAACAACCTAGAAAGATGTGGAATCTATTACAGTGTTACTCCTCTTTAGTATGCAAGAGCGAGCGAAGCGAGCTCGGGACTTGGGGCACCCCGACTCGGACAGGTTAGGTTAGAAGGGTATGGCGGGGTCAAAGACCCCGCCATACCCTTCGTGGTTATTTTTTTTGAAAACCACCCAGAAGTAGGAGCCCTGGAGAATTGGAGAAATACCACGTATCTCTGAACTGCATGGAGGTAGTTTGGATTTGGCAGCACTTCTGCTGGAGATGAGAACAGGGGACTCAGATGAGAGAATTGCCATGTTGGTACAAGTGCCTCGTCGATCGTTAGAGGGTTTAATGGACAAAGTACGGGAGATTTTATGCTAAGATTTTGTACCAAGATATCTCGGCATTAGTCATATTACTCGTGATGAATTAATTGAACATAATTTAACCATTCCCAATGGTTTGTTCGCAAACGATAACAATGCCATAGTCATTTGTGACGGCACATATATTTATATAAACAAAAGTTCGAATTATATGTTTCAAAAAGATACATATTCTTTGCACAAATATAGGAATCTCCTCAAACCATTTTTAATAGTTGCCAGTGATAGATACATTATTGATTGTTTTGGCCCATACAAAGCAACTACATCAGACTCTGAAATCATGAATAATTTATTCAGTAATGAGAATTATGCTCTAAGGTTGTATTTAAGAAATAATGACGCTTTTATTTTAGATAGAGGTTTTAGAGATAGCATTGCTTTGTTGGAAGGATGTGGCTACAAACCATTCATGCCGGAATCATTGTCAGACGGTGAGCACCAGTTAACTACAGCTCAAGCAAATAGAAGCCGCTGTGTTACCATTTGCAGATGGGTGGTGGAAGTGATCAACGGCTACTTTAAAAGAGATTTTAAATTACTTAGACAGCAATATTTCCATACATCACTTCCCCACATGATGCAAAACTTTAAAATTGCAGCGGCTTTAATAAACAAGTTTGGTGCTCGCCTGCAGGACAATGTGAATGCAAATGAAATATTAAGCATCATCAGACAAAATGTGAATTTAGAAAATAATTTGGCTAGAATGGTTGAGGCTATTAATTTAAATAGGAGAACAGCCAACTTTCAAAGTATAACTGCAGACAGAAATAATATTTACTTTCCTGTCCTGGAATACAGGGACCTCATTTTATTCGCCTTGGGAACGTACCAAATAAGACAGGCCCGTTCGTATTACGGCGAGCATGTACGTTTCCACGGCGGGTACCGGATTGAAGCATGTAGTGAGCGACTTAATTCGGATGAGTACAAGCTTAGAGACAGTGGTGACACTACCTTAATAAGAGGTAAAATAAAGTCACGTGATGTCTCAAGACGACAATATTATGTTTACTTAATAATAGAAAATAATGTGCCCGGTCGAGCAGGAATAGTGGAGTACTGTTGTAGTTGTTTAGTAGGAAGACGAACTGTTGGATGTTGCGCTCATACAATGACTGTAGTATGGTATTTAGGATGGGCCAGACATCAACCAAATATCACAGCACCCGCAGGTTTTCTTGATGACATTGTGATTAGAGAAGATGAGGAATAAGAATATAAAAAAAAAACGTTTTTTTTATAAGTTCCTACCAATGACCTACTCTTACCATGTAACTAATCATATAATATATCTATAATTAACTGCCCTAAAGATAGTTGACTAAGATTATTAAATAAATATTTATTTAAGTAGGTTGTATGTACCTACCTATGTTTCATGTGGCCATGGCCATGTGGCAGACCTACACCTGCGGACATTCGGTTGGACTTAATATCCTAAATACGTAGTCCGTAGATTATTTTGTATTGAAAATGCATTTTGTTCAAGCATCAGTCCCACCGTTGACTACAGTTAACTCGGCGCAACTCGTAGAAAATAAGAATTTAGCTATAAGTATTTTGCCAGGCGTTTACGGTACTGTCCTTCCTAATTTTCAATGTCATTTTGATAGACACACAATAAAAGTTGGCTCACTGCGTGCTACATCCTGACTTTTTTAATTCCCTAAATTCCCGCTAAGTTCCTTCAGTTTTTATACATGGTCCATCGAACCGGATAATATATTGTCAACATACTAGCGAAGTGGAATAAGCTGAATTGGATAATTTGGAAATTTTATATTGAAAGAGTGCTGGAGTGACGAGGTTACAAACACGTGCTTGGAAGAAGAGCGATTAAGACATTAAGTGAAATAAAACAGGAAGTGTTCAAGCATTATAATTTAATCAAATTCACCCAACACTCATTAATATTAAAACAGGTAAAATAAAATATAGGAATTAAGTATTTATCAATAAGGTTAGTAACATATTTTATATTACATTTACAAAGTTATATACTTATTTTTATTCGTTTGTGTACATATTTACAAGGAATTATTTACAGAGTATTAGGTTAAATCAGATTTGTATAATCATAGTTAACGCGTGCTTAAAATACAGTACAGTAGTGTTATTGTTAACCTACATTAGTTAGCTATTTAATTTTCAATATACAAATATTATTTTCCAATTTAGACTTTTAAAACTAATTGTTGCTTTGTAAACCTTTTAAAAAGTAGATAATTTGTTTTGTTTGTTACGTTATTTCTTTAGAATAGTAAACCTTACATACTTTCCTATGGTAGTTATTATTAGCAGTGATACATACAACTAAGTCTACTTTGTAGGTACTATTAATAACTTAGCCTAATTTTGCTTACAGTCTCATTAGTAATACGATAGGTATTTTTGTTACGAAGAGTTTCGTTATTTAACATTGTAATTGTGTAATTACAGGTCTACGACACTCACCTTTCAAAAATGACTGATTTAAAAGATCTTAAAAAGAAGCGTAGCAGTTATAAAGGAAGATTAACAGTATTTGGAACCTTCTTAAGTACTTTAAAAGCTGATATAACCCCCTTTCAGGTAATGGAGTTGCAATTGCGAGTCAACAAATTAGAGGATCAGTTTAATGAATTTAACGAGGTTCAATCGAAAATAGAATGCATGTGTGAAGCTATTGACATTGAGACACTCGAAAGAACCACAGTTGAATCTCAATATTATGGGTTGCTAGCTCAAGCTAAAATTATGTTAACTGACTTTTCAAAATCTGAGCAAGATGAAGTAAAATCGAATTGCAGTAGTAGTAAGCGTCAGTTTGTCAAGTTACCTACAATCCAATTACCCAAATTCACAGGATCCTATGATAATTGGCTCGAATTTCGCGATACTTTCGCAAGTCTAATACATGGCAATGACGAAATAGACGAGATTAATAAATTTCATTACCTGAGGTCATCGTTAGAAGGATCGGCTGCTATAGTGATCCAGTCAATTGAGTTTTCTGCTCAAAACTACAATGTGGCATGGGAGCTTCTGTGTGAACGATTCGATAATGAACGGTTATTGATTGAAAATCACGTTACAGCGTTGTTCAATATCGAGTCAATCACTAAGGAGTCCTCAACTGCATTAAAAGGTATTGTAGACAATGTAAACAAAAATATCAGAGCGTTAAAAACATTAGGCGAACCTGTTAATAGTTGGGACACGTTACTTATTTATGTAATTCGACAAAAACTCGATACTAAAACGTTTCGAGAATGGGAGGAATTCAAAGGGCGTATTGATAAATCTAAACGAATCACTTTTGATCAGCTTATTGAATTTATGCGTAATCGCGCTGAGTTAATAGAAACACTGGAAAAGTCACGTCATTCAACAACTAATGTAAAACAGAACACTAAAATAAAGGCCTTTGTTACGACAGAAACCACCAGTAGTTCTTCATCACATAGTTGTCCAAAATGTAAAGGTGATCACAACCTCAATTCATGTCCGCAGTTTCTATCATTAAACCTCAACGATAGAATGTCTTTACTACCTAGCTATAAGGTGTGCTATAATTGTTTACGTCACGGTCACTATCCCAATAATTGCAAGAAATCAGGGTGTAAAATATGTAAACGCAAGCACCACACACTTATTCATAACACAGATTTCAAACCAAAACCGGTTTCAAGAAAATCAGCTGATGGTACGACGACCGATAAGGCTGAGTCATCCTCCACGGCCGACGCAAACAATAGTCACGTGGCGCTCTCAGCTAATATCTCTGCGCATTCGCATACGAGCGGCACAGGCGACATTCTGTTGTCAACTGCCTTAGTTAGGTGCTACGATGTCAATAATAAAGAACACATCGTCCGAGCTCTGCTGGATTCTGGTAGTTCGTCGTGTTTGATGACAGAGAATCTATTTAATAAGTTAAATCTGCCTCACTTCAACACAGATAAATCTATACAAGGCATAAATAAGTCCATATCGCTTGTGGAGAAAATGTGTCGTGTGCACATTAAATCGTTGCATGAATCTTACGCTAATGATTTAATATGTTTTGTCTTGCCCACAATAACTGATAACGTTCCCGCTAGACAGGTACATGTCAATATACCCTCATATATTAATTTAGCTGATCCGTATTTCCACACACCCGCTTCTATTGATATTATTATAGGAGCAGACGTATTTTGGAGTTTATTAGGATCTAATAAGATATTACTAGGTGATGGGAAACCAACACTTTATCAAACTAGACTTGGTTGGCTAGTTTGCGGCCCAGTTAACGGCGGCTGTAGTAATATTTCATCTCAATTTTCACCAATTAAATGTAATTTTACTAATATTACCGATCATGGTGAAAGTTCTTCCAGTTCGATTGAGTTAGATGACATCCGAAACCAACTGACGCGTTTCTGGCAGCTCGAGGAAGTTTGTCATGAGTCATCGACTTACTCAGCTGAGGAGAAGATGTGTGAAGAACACTTTATAAAAAACACAACGCGCTTAGTAGATGGCCGCTTTAGCGTTAAATTACCGTTAAAGGAATCTTCAAATAGTTTAGGCGATTCATATCATCGTGCAAAACGATGTTTTCTGTCACTGGAGCGCAGAAATCTCAGCCAACCCTCACTCGACAAAATGTACAAAGATTTTATGACTGAGTACATGTCTTTAGGCCATATGTCAGAGTGTAATATTCATGAAGATCAGCTGTCATATTTTATTCCTCATCACGGAGTACTTCGCGAGAGTAGTAGTACAACTAAATTACGGGTAGTATTTAATGCTAGTGCACCCACTACCTCTGGTATTTCTTTAAATACAATACAGATGGTGGGACCTACCGTCCAGGACGATCTGACTACAATTATTCTTAGATTTAGAATGCATAAGTACGTCCTCTCTGCTGACGTAGAGAAAATGTACAGGCAGTTGTCTGTACATGCATCCGTTAGGCAACTGCAGCAAATTATTTGGCGTGATGATGTTTCTAGTACTCTCAAGGCTTATCAATTGCATACAGTTACTTATGGCACGGCTAGTGCACCGTTTCTCGCTACTAGGTGCCTCAAACAGGTCGGTCTTGAATGTCAGGATCAGAAGGTCGCAGATGTAATCCTTCATGATTTTTACGTGGATGACCTTTTGACTGGTGCTGACGTGTTTGAGGAGGCTCAAATGTTGCGTCATAAGGTGACGGATGCTCTGGCTTCTGGTTGCATGCCTCTAAGGAAGTGGAAATCTAACGAACCCAGTTTAATTTCAGAATCATCTGGCGAGTCTTATTTTGATTTCCACAAGGAAAGTGATGTCGTCGATAAGACACTTGGTCTTAGTTGGCGAACTGACACAGATGATCTGTGTTTTCCTATAAAGATTCCTGAGTGCATAGAAAATACTAAGCGTGGCATGTTAGCAGTAATCGCGCGAATTTTTGATCCTCTGGGGTTGTTAGCACCGTGTGTCGTGAGCATGAAGATGTTGCTTCAGAAACTATGGCTGGACGGCATAAAGTGGGATGACCAGCTATCGCCTGAAGTTGGAGCAACATGGGCGAATATAATTAAATCCTTGCCGAGCCTTCATGATTTACGTGTTTCACGTCGTGTGGTCTGTGACGCATACAAACAGGTGGAATTTCATATTTTTACTGACGCTTCGGAGCGAGCTTACGGCGCTTGTTTGTATATTCGCAGCATCAATGAGCAGGGTGACGTCGACGTGCGATTATTAATCGCTAAAAGTCGCGTAACTCCTATTAAACCTTTAACAATACCGAGACTTGAGCTCTGTGCTGCTGTGCTTGGTGCACGTTTATATCAAAAGGTTGCTAATTCCCTTCGCATTACACCAGTTAGTGTAGTTTTTTGGACTGATTCCATGATAGTGCTGGGTTGGTTAAAAATGTTACCTATTAAATACCTTTGTTCGCAACCGTGTTGCCGAAATACTAGATTTATCCGGTGCAAGCACTTGGAGACATGTGTCGACACACGACAATCCAGCTGATTTAATAACCCGCGGAGCGGAACCTACCGCTATGCAATCACTGGATTTGTGGTGGTGCGGTCCACGGTTCTTAAAGTGTGACAGTACTACATGGCCACCCCCTGCTATAAATCCAGAAATCTTACCAGAGGTTAAATCCAGTATTTTAGTTAATTTAGCTCAAGATCATCATAGCGATGATTTATTTAAATCCTTCATCGAATTTAATCGTTTTTCCAATCTTAATAGATTACAGCGTTCTATTTGTTACGTTTTTCGCTTTATTAATGCATGTACAAGGCGGTCATCAAACACATCTTATTTAAACTCTCAAGAGTTACAAAATTCATTAAACTTTATTATTATTCAGTCGCAAAAAGAGTCTTTTCCTGAATATAATTTACTATTAAATAATAAAAAATTACCAAATAAAAATAAATTATTAAGTTTAAACGTGTTTCTAGATGAAAATAAAATTATTCGTGTAGGTGGTAGATTAAAGAATTCCGACTACTCGTTTGAAAAGAAACACCCAATATTATTACAGTCCACTCATCACTTTGTGAAACTTTTATTTAGATTAGAGCATATCAGATTAAAGCACGCAGGCCCTCAATTATTATTAACCATATAGTTCGGTACGGGCCCCTTCGGGGGCTTGACATACAAACCTCCGCTGGCTCGGTATCGGCCCCCAAAGGGGCTGGCGTTTAAGTCATACGACATCCTTATTTAATAATAAAATAATTATGTTATTTTATACCGAAATCAAAATTGTGTTACTAAATTAAAACAAATAGATAAAAAGCCCTTGTGCTCCAAGAATTTATTCTGTCAAATAACGCGCGCCACTTTTGAATTTCCGTCACCTAAAGTTTGTTGTTGCAAAACTAACTCAGTCGCCATTTTGACGGACGACAGCGACAAGTAGTTGCGGCGATTTTATTTAAAACTTGTGTGTTTGGATTGATAATTCTTCAAAATGGTGAGTATTATGTGTTATCTAATAATTGTTTCATTGAAAACAGTCATAGTATAATGAAGAAATAC
Source organism: Eurois occulta (assembly GCA_950022335.1). Lineage (NCBI taxonomy): Eukaryota > Metazoa > Arthropoda > Insecta > Lepidoptera > Noctuidae > Eurois > Eurois occulta. The sequence continues at coordinate 12,875,203 of OX465480.1, read as the reverse complement.
GGTAATGACAAAGTTTTCCAACTCAAAAGATAAAAAGTTCCGGAAAATATTGTTCCTCAAATTGCCAACTCCAGTTGTTATTACAGGTAAAAACGTATTTTATTGATACTAAATGGTGTTAATCTGCGAAATAACTCATGTAGTTAAATAGTGTTTCTAATTTTCATCGTTAATTATGCTCAAAGATCTCTATATATATGCAATTTATTGTTTTCATAGTCGATTATGAGTAGAGAATTCGCCGCCATATTCGAAAAATATTCAAATTTGCGGGGCATGTTCGATAATATGTTGTCGATAGATTTTTAACGCTATTTACAGATGAGAATGTGATATTTTGTAATCAATTAAAAACTTTTTGGTCTGTAAAAAGGCAATCCAATCCGTATTGCCTTTTTTATAGTTACCATTATAACAATGGTTACTTCTCTGTAATTTTCGCGCCAACGCCAACTCCAAAAACATCAAGGCTTGGCTAGGCTATGAGTATTCTAAAATCTACTCTAAATAATATACATTAAGCAAATTGTATTATTTATTCTACCAACAGTGCAACATTATGTTGTGTTCTTTACAAATCCGATCAATACAATATTGTCTAACCAACTATGGTATTATTTCCATTATTATGCCATGATGAGCAGTCCTAGATTTTACTCTTCATATTTAAATAAATAAAAATAACAATACATTATGTCAATAATGGTAAATAGTCTTTCCACTCAGTGTATCATTAGAATAGAATATACTTTATTGTACACCAAAATCATTCAACAAATAAAGAAACTGTATTTATTTTTGTACATAATACCCATGTATTTTCTATTGTAGTCATCCAGCGATTCTAATTCCCCAATCCCCAAATTTTATGAAGATGAGGTGTTTGGGGGATTCAGCATATACAGTTCCTCCGACGAAGAGGATTACGAAATTGAGGATCTGGGCTTCCCTCCATACCCCTTTGAGGAGTCTGGGGATGAACAGGAAGACCCAATCCTCATATACAATCCAGAAGAACAAAAGAGACATGAAGATGCTTTCAATTTTGTTATAAGCGTTGATGTGGAGGAAGTATCGAACATGGTCAGTAGATAAAATTCCATATTTGTTTTCATTAAATCCATTTTAGGCTCTGGGAATTATTATTTTCACCATGAGTTTGCTCATAATCAGCTTGAGTTTAGGTCAAGTAAATTCAAGGCAAATATTTATTTATTTAACTAGTTATGTACACACAGTAGACAACACAGGAAAATAACATTATATGAGTACATAGGTACTGCTTGTTTCTCAAGAAATTTCTGCTAGCAGACCTGCAAAAGAAGAAATGAAAAAGAAATGTAGACAATAGTGTGTGAGAAAAGGAAGAGAATAATGTGTATATGTGCCTTACCTCACTCAGCCTAAAATACCCATTAGGTATAAATACACATTATGAGTTAATATTAATATTTTGTAGCGAGTTACATAATAATGTAAGAGTAATGATTAGTTTATTGTTGATTTTATAACAGCATAATACATTGTCACTGTTTATCAAGGATGGACATTTGATGCTGCATTTATAATATTCCACAGATTTTTCCTCAAAGTATGTATAAATGCCAGTATTATGAAAGCACTAAGTTCAGCTCTATTAGGTGAACTTAGTGCTTTCATAATATCCATAGAAGTTTAAGTTTGAAAGATAATTTCTTCTACGTACATTGTACAATGAAGTTCTGTAATTAATTTCGTAATAATTATTTTTTAAATTCTGTAGGAAGATCCAACATGCTCAACTTTGGGGGAAGGAAGAAGGAAGGAAATGTCTACCCCACACCACCCACCTCTCCTGGAATTTGGCCAGGGAGAAGAGCAGTGAGTAGTTTTTTTTTTGCTTTAGTTTGTATATGTCGCAGGATACTTGGAAATAGGTGAGTTTCCTATAACATCTATACAAATAAATAATATTAAAGTGACTGTTTGTAATTTCAAAATAACAGCTTTTTAATGAATTTATATGATATAAAAGTATATAGGTACAGTACTTATATATAAAAAAACCCTTTTTTTAATTTTTGTCTGTCTGTCTGTCTGTTCTGGCTAATCTCCGAAACGGCTGGACCGATTTTGACGGGGCTTTTACTAGCAGATAGCTCATATTACAAGGAGTAACCTAGACTTCTTTTAGTATAGAACAAGGATTTGGGTTCTGTACAAAATCGAACCCTTGAAATTGTTAACAAAATCCAATTCAAATAGGGAAGTAATATTTATAACCCCGGTTCAGGTTTTATTACTTATTCAGGCTATACATTTATATAAATGTGTTTCATGAACATAAATGTGTTTTCTTTCTTTCTATAATGTGTGAGGTTTTTGTGAAATTGTATTTTTTTTTTTAGTATGGATATTGACGGTGAAGTCGAGGCAGCCAATCCAGCCCCATTTGCCCCGCTGTCTGTCGCGAGGACAGAAGTTCCATCCTCCAGCAGCCGCGGTGGGCTTTCAGTAAGAGGCCGAGGAAGCTACAGTGGTGTATGGAATCGGGGGGATGAATTAGTTGAGAGGTATCCTTCCAACGAAGACTTCCCCCCAAATTTGGCTGAAGAAATTGGCCGTGTTCAGGCCAGGCATGACAGGAATGCGAGATCTGTAAATTTGAGGACAGCAAGAAGTGAAAGTGTGAATGAGGAGGAAGCGCTTTTTTATGAGATAGATCAGGAAGAGTTCAAGTGGGAGACGATGGATGGCTGGCATGGTGAGAAAGAGCGCTTTCTTCGCGATACTGTTGGCCCTTCTCGACACTTTGTTGATCCCTATGATGCTTTTCGATCCTTTTGGGGTGACAGCATTTTAGGTCACATTGTCGAAGAAACCAATAGGTACGCAGATGAAATTAAGAGAACGAGTGAAAGATTTGCTAGGTTATGGTATGATACGAATGTGCATGAGATATTGGTGCTGTTCGCATTTTGGATGATGATTGGTATCATCAAAATGCCATCAGTGAAATCTTGCTTTAGCAAGTTACCATTGTTGAAAACGGATGCATTCAGGCACCTTTTCAAAGAAGAAAGGTATTGGCTTTTGAATCGAGCCCTACATTTTGCCAGGGGTTCTCAGGATCCTTCTGATCCTGAGAATGTATTATACCCTATGGGGCCTATTTTGGAACACTTAAATTCAAAATTTCAGGAACTTTATACTCCGAGCCAGAACATCTGTATCGATGAATCCCTTATTCTTTGGAAAGGACCTCTGTCAATAAAACAGTACATCAAAACAAAATCCGCACGTTATGGTATTAAGAGTTTTAATTTGTGTGAATCTGGCACAGGTTACCTTTGGAATTTTTTTATTTATCTTGGTAAAAGAACAACCAATTCTGCCTTGCCTTCAAGTACCAGCACAGTTCTCAAACTGATGAGGCCGCTTTTAGACCTTGGACATGTCTTGTACATGGATAATTGGTTCAATTCCCCTTCACTAGCAAGATTTTTGAAAAGGCGAAAAACGGATTGCGTTGGCACACTCCGTGTATGTCGCAAGAACGTTCCAGCCTCTATTCAGAAAGTCAAGCTAGTGGAGGGCGAATACATGGGTCGTCAATCTGGCGATGTCATGGTGATGGCTTACCAAGACCGTAAGCGGTTGAACCTTATATCCACGTACCATGACATGGCTCAAACTAAAACGGCTCCTAAGCCTGGTAGAATATCAGTCTATAAGCCCACACTTATAGCTGATTACAACCTTGGGATGGGTGGAGTTGATCGTTTGGACCAAATGCTTGAGCCCTACTTGATAGAGCGAAAGCAGTGCATAAAATGGAACAGGAAGTTATTTAAAAGGTTTCTGAATATTACTGTTCAGAACAGTCGGGTACTACTGCAGAAGTCAATGGGACAGACTTACCAGGCTTTGGTGTTTCGTCTGAAGTTAGTGGAAGATTTGGCAAGTCACCATTTGCCTCATGTTCCAGTGCCTCCTTCAGTAGCAACCGCCTTCAGTAGACGTTCATATTTTCCCCTTGGTCGCTTAACGGAGCGGCATTTTATTCAACGCATGGCACGCAAAGAAGGTGACACCGCTAGGACGTCCCGTCGAAAATGTGTGTGGTGTGCTGATCGACGGGGTGACCATAATGTTAAGACGGCCTATGAATGTGCGGAGTGCCGGCTACCTCTCTGCTTGGAGTTTTGCTTCAAGGAGTTTCATACTATTCCATAAAATTATGTGTATTTATTATCATCCTATCCTTTACATTTTCTATCTTTTTATTATTTTCTGTATTATATAGTTTATGTATTTAAATATTTATTTTATTTATATAGACATAAATGTAGTAAAATAAGTTGCTGTTCCATTGGAGAGTATTTTTATGTATTGTTTTTGACATTGTATGGAGATGGATACTTGAGGACGGAAAAAAGAATGATGAGGGATGAGCCAGAAGGATATGACCGGTCTTCCTCGGTCTGTTAATCTTTTTTTTTCAGCTGTTTTTTGTTGTTCTCTTTCCAGGTTTATACATGGGTCTTCACCGGTTAACAACCTAACAAGTGTTCTTAGAGCTTATTTTTCATTTACTAGTCCTCATCGTAACACTTGTTATGCTATGTTAAGTCAAACATAGCTAATTTTGCGTTAAAGTTAGTTTTATTGCATTTAACATAAACAAAACATCACACATTGTAAATCTATGAAGGATTTAGACAGAGGTGTACCTAATAGTACATACCCATGTGTCGCCAGTTATTTTGAAATCCCACCTGACCCTATTTCTATTACAAATCCAGAATTACTTAGAAATTCCTGATGGAATAACCCAGTACAACTTTGCCAGACTTGGTAATCAAAACCAGGATGTCTCCGTCAGCTCTCTGCTCAGCCAGTGAGTGCGACAACTATTACGTAAACAAGTATATTGCATACAATAGCTGCCTTAGTGACTAGTTGATCACCTTAACTTCATGCTGACTGTATGGTGATGGTATGTTTACACTCAGTTATCTAGATTGCATGAACTTTCGGCCAGGTTAAATTAGATCTATTTAATTGTGCAGCTTATGATCAATCGTAGAAATGCATAATAAATAAATACACTACACTTTTATTTAAGTCTATGCTGACCTATTTTTGCCTGTTGACAGTTTATTAGTTGCTTGTCTTGATCCAACTCATTTTGTGCCCAAAATACCCATGTCCTTCCAAAATGTCCCCGCTTTATTATGCATGTGAATGAAAATATATAGTTTTAAGGCTAAATTTTTATATTACTGGGCCAAAACAAATTAATTTATGTATATGCTGACCTATTTGCCTGTTGACAGTTTATTAGTTGCTTGTCTTGATTGATCCAACTCATTTTGTGCCCAAAATACCCATGTCCTTCCAAATGTAAATTCCTAGCTTTATTGTGATCTTTATTGCATGTGTAGATATAGCATAACTGCATGAAAAAAATAATTTTGTTTAAAAAATATACTTTTTTACAAACATTATCTTACTTTATTTTCCTTCCATTCTGCCCTGCCCTTATTTTATTATTTATGTTGCTAATAGATCTCCGAAGCCAAGAAATTTTATGTTAATATATACTTATCTACTTGTCCCAGTAAAACATAGTAAAGGCATGAATCCGGCTCTTTGGTTTTTAGAAACCTATAGGTAAGTAATATCCTATCAAAGTTAGTTTACGCATAGAATAAAAGTAGTTCAAGGGATAAAAATGTTGCAACATTGTGTAAGTAGGTACCGTGTTTTATGCAAAAAATGATCATTCTGTGTGGGGGCGCTCATTTAAAAACTTAAGTAGGTAGTCTTGAATAATCTGTGTAAGCTACCCAAGTACTTAATAAAGTCAGGTAAGTGTGTATAAATTATTATTAAAAACATAAAGGAAATTACACATTGAAAGCGTTGTTTTATTTATTACTTTTTTCCAACCAACATTACTCTATTTTCCATCATCAGATAAATAAAAGCGTTAGGGTAGCCCGCGATGCGACCTCTCGCGTCCGGCCCTGATTCAAGCCATGGTCCGGGGCGAGAGGGAATGGGAAGCCGTCACCTTCTGCGAAACAGTTATGCTAGTGAAGGAGGTGGCGGAACGTGAGAGGGAGATAACCTCACGTCCCAGCCGCCCCGGGCGTCGGGGGCCACGTGGTGGCTCTCTGCCACCGTAGGCGCGGGCCTGTGGACGGTGAGTAGGTAATGGGCTAGCTCGCCGTCCGTCCGTCTTAAGGCCTCATTTACGGAGACGCGGGGCGTCGCGCGTTGCGTTGAGCGGCGCGGCCCGCACTGAATTCAAATATATGGCGTTGTATGAGTGCGTTTACGGAGAAGCGATTTTAGACGCGTTTGTTTGAATTAGGGCGTTTTTTTTCGGCCGAGCCCGCGGATGGCACCGACGCGTCCCACGCGGCGTTTATCGCGGCGGCGCACGCAGCGGCAATTCTCGATGAAGCTATCGTGCGCTCCCATCTCTCGCCAACATAAAACTAGTCGATTTGATCGAGGCGAGCGTGCGCCGCCGCGATGCCCGCCGCGTGCTTCGCTACACGCTAGAGGATTCGCCGCGGGCACCGCCCCGCTTCCCGTCTCGCTTCTCTATGAACATGGTCGTATATTGCTATAAGTTTGTGTTTACGCGTGCGATGATGCGTGCCGCTTCACGCGCCGCCCAACCGTAAACAGAAAAAACGTCCGACGCGCCGCGAGACGCCACGCCACACGCGACGCGAGACTCCCCGCGTCTCCGTAAATGAGGCCTTATGACGACAGGCCGCGTCGCCGGCGCGTTCCGTGTTCCACGCGCGCCTCTAAGAGATTTCAGAAAACAGGAGGGGCCCGCAAGGGCCGATGCCTGCCAGGGCTGCGGGACTGTTCGAAAGAGACCGCGGCCCTGGGGCCAAAGGGCAAAAGAAGGAAGATGAATGGGTTTTATTCAATAAAAGTCTGACACTCCCTTCCGCTCCACCCAGAGCGGGAGGAGTCATTTGATGATTTCCCATCCCAAAAAAAAAATCTTAAGTTTTTTTTTGCAATTTGCAGGTCAGTGTCAGGTTGTATGCTGATAAAATATGATTCGCGACCGTAACAAACATGGCTTTACAGAGAGTTCGACACTACTGCCCGTGGCCTGCAAACTTTGCCGCCCCGCAAAGACAAATTCTCTATGACGCACCACCGCCGTTCGCGTCGCCCGTTCCCGTGGCTAGGCCGTAAAACCATCAATACGACTCTTTTAAGTTCATTTAAATTAATTCTTTAACTATATACCTACATAATATTATTTTGTTACGGTCGGGAATCACGAATATTTTGTTCAACATACAGCCTGACACTGACCTGCAAATTGCAAAAAACTCAAGAAAATTTTAATTTCGTGGGTTACCCTGGCGCTTCCGCCTTAAAATAATAATAATGGCGGTTTTTAAGTTAATTTTAAATAAAAGAATAAAAACGATTAATATACACTTCTATTATAATAACGTGAGCCTTACGTTATTTGTATGATTTTATAAAAAATGAAGTTTATGTACCTTTCGTATGAATGCACCAATTAAATATAAATGCCAATATTGTATGTAGTTACCCGTCGGATCGTAAGTATAACGTTTTATTTTACGATGAATGAACAAAATTTACTAACCATATTTTTTTCTACAAAAATAACGTTACTTTTTTATGAACTTTAGACAGAATAGCAATGTTATCGATATCATTGAGATACCTTACCTCTCACTATGACCGATAAATGTCATCTTAAGTTTTATGAAATTTTAGGTGTTATATTTTGAGTTTTTTATGATACTTTTATACAGAAAATGGCAAAAATACCATTATTTTCTAAAAGTTAATATTCCTATTTGTTCAATTTTCTATAACTCAGTATGAAAACGAGCTTTATAACTCAATTTAGTAGGCAAACGCCAGGCGTTAGAAATGTACAAGGGTGTAGCATAAATGATTATTCAGATATTTAGCAGTGATAGCATATAATTTAACAGGCGCTTACACATTGTCTGAGATATTTTCTAGACATAAACAGTATAAAAAAGTAAGAATATTATGATTCTCACATTAAATTCGACTGTCAAAAAATCATATAAATTCAGATTTTTGTGACGTAATTTGCAACACCCCGCCGAGTCAACTGATGTGTCATGTGTCAAAATATTGTCGAGCAGAGTGGTTAAGTACAATTAGAGAGACTTACTGGCCACTTGCTGGTCGCAATTTAGCCAGAGCCTGTTTTCGACAATGCGTTCGATGTCAGCGCCTAAAGCCACAAGCAGTTGTCCCTCAGATGGGTAATCTTCCATTAAATAGACTCTCACCAGCCGATTTTCCGTTTCAAAGCGTAGGAGTTGACTACGCAGGCCCGATAATCTCGTCTAGTCGTCAAGGTCGTGGATGTAGATTAGTTAAGGTATACATCGTTATTTTCGTATGCTTCACTACAAAGGCCATACATTTGGAGTTGGTGGGTGACTTGACGAGCAGTAATTACTTACAGGCTTTACGTCGGTTCATGTCTCGAAGAGGAAAACCTCTCAACATTTACTCCGATAACGGAACATCGTTTGTAGGAGCCTATAATGAGATTGCTGATTTTTTGAAACGCAATTGTGACTCCTTATCTGATAGTGCAGCTCAGGAGGGCATTACATTTCATTTCATTCCTGCTTACGCTCCACATTTTGGTGGTCTTTGGGAGGCGGGTGTCAAATCGACCAAATTTAATTTGTTCCGAGTGTTGGGCAATTGTCATTTAACATACGAGGAGCTTAACTCCGTTTTGGTTCAAATTGAAGGCATTTTAAATTCACGGCCGCTCACACCGTTATCGTCGAATCCAGAAGACCTGTTGCCTCTCACTCCAGGTCACTTCTTAATTGGACGACCTCTCACCTCTCTTCCTGTAAAGGACATCCGGGATCACTCCACTCATCATTTAACACGCCATCAACGTATTGAGCAGCTACGGCAGCATTTTTGGTCAAGATGGAGCAAAGAGTATGTCTCCGAGCTTCAGCAGCGTGTAAAGTGGCGTACGGGCAATGACAGCCTGAACCTGGACTCCCTCGTTGTCATTAAGGAGGATAACCAGCCGCCGTTAAAGTGGAGGTTGGGCCGCGTTGTTGGTCTTCATCCTGGCACAGATGGCATAAGCAGAGTTGCCGACATCAGGACCTCAACTGGGACTATCAGAAGGGCATTCTCCAAGATTTGCCCGTTATTGGAAGATAACAACTGTTGAAAGGCGAGCTTCCAACGGCCGGGGGCATGTTCAAGCATCAGTCCCACCGTTGACTACAGTTAACTCGGCGCAACTCGTAGAAAATAAGAATTTAGCTATAAGTATTTTGCCAGGCGTTTACGGTACTGTCCTTCCTAATTTTCAATGTCATTTTGATAGACACACAATAAAAGTTGGCTCACTGCGTGCTACATCCTGACTTTTTTAATTCCCTAAATTCCCGCTAAGTTCCTTCAGTTTTTATACACATTTCAATCAATGATATTTTAAGTGATAAGTAGGTATTTCTATATTTATTTTTCGATTAGTCTGTAGTTGACAAGACATAACCTCTAAAACTTCAAACTGAAATACCTTTAATTCCTGACTTCCAAAAAAGTTCCGAAAAGTATACTGAAGACAAAACTGTTCAGAAATTCAAACTCTATATTTTTAGATATTTTTCATAGGCAGACGCAAAAAAAAAAAGTCAACAATTCGGGAGTTCGCCGGTGTTCTTTTCAGAAATAATTCAGAATCGATAACTTTATCAATTAATGAAAAACGACAATTAGATGCTGTCGCAGTTGCCCACTAACAATTTGCCAGCTCAACCACAAGTAATGGAAACTCATATCAAACCCAGAGACGCAGTAGAGTGAAGATTTGCACCCACCAGCAGTCTTAAGAACATAAAGAGCGACAGCTCAATAGAGTTAGAAACTCACATATTGTCGTATGATACCCAAATGAAAACTATATTTATAAAACCAGCATCTCAATCACAAATTACGCGAGCCGAGTTTGCGAGAGAGCTGAGTGATTTTTGTGGCAAGCTTAATATAAATGAAGTATACTTCATTAGAAATTCAAATAATAACATATTTGTAGAAAAGTAAACTAGTGAAATAAGAAAACAAAGCAACTGGAAAGGGCCCAGATTATGCATATTAAAAGATGTAGAAAGAATAGAGGACAAAGATGATAGGAAAGTGATACTCAACGACTTTCATCTCTTGCCCACTAGTGGTCACGCGGGCATAAGAAGAATGTTGACAAATATAAAAAAATACTATTTTTGGCCAGGCTTAGAGTGATGTCAAAAATTATGTCAAAAAATGTGCTCAATGTCAGAAGCATAAATATACAGTCCAGGTGAAAGAGCCAATGAAAATCACGACAACTGCTCATTTTGCATTCGATAAAATCTTCTTAGATTTGGTAGGACCATTAGACAAAGACAGTAACAATTTTTCCTATATATTTACATTGCAATGTGAGCTGTCCAAGTATGTATGTGCTTATCCCCTGGTCACTAAAACCTCTACAGAAGTAGCACGCACCTTCGTCGATAACTTCATACTTCAACATGGCATCCCGAGGGAGATAGCTACCGACAGGGGCACAGAGTTCATGTCCGAGACTGTGAAACAGGTTTGTGAATTACTTCATATTAAGAAGCTAAACTCATCACCAAAGCATCGGAGCGCTAGAAAACTCACATAAAAACTTAGGCGCATTTCTACGAATCCAAGCAGAAGAAAAACCCGAATTGTGGAGTAGTTGGATACCGTACTGGTGCTTTGCTTATAATACGACAGTTCACACGTCAACAAAATTTACACCTTTCGAACTCTTATACAGCAGAAAGTGTAACTTGCCCAATAATTTGGCAAAGTGTGTAGAGCCTCTTTATAATTACGACAGTTACCCACTCGAACTTAAGTACCGTCTACAGGTATCTCAAACCGAAGCGCGGAAAAATCTGATAGCCAATAAAATAGGCAGAAAAAGTAGATACGATCAGCATGTAAACCCAATACGCTATAGGCCAAACGACCAAGTCTTAATCAAAAACGAAACTGGCAATAAACTTAAACAATTATATTCCGGACCTTACAATGTGATTAGAGATGTATCACCTAATGTTGAGGTCGATTATAATAATGGGAAAACTGACATTATACACAAAAACAGAACGAAACTGTATCATGTTTAGAATAAAAACAATAACCAATGTAATAAGCACATAACAACCGCTTTCATACAGGACAGCAGAAAACGGTGACGTATAAGCGCCAGCTGTGCGCTCATTGTACTTAATTGCATTTATTGTGGTAATGTATGTACGAATCAAAAAACATAAGTAACTCATAATATAAGTAACAAACAATTATTGTATAACTATGTAAAATCATAGCATGTGTACTACGATTACGTCATAATTTTACTACCATTATTCTAAACGATTTAGAATAAGAATAACAACGTTTATTTGTGTTAGTGTTGTCATAACTGCATAACCATACAATAAAATAAAATGTAACTTTTATTTTATTTTAGTTTAAGGGAGGAGATGAGAGGGAGATGTCTATGTAACCATATATAAACTAGTGTTCTTTTGTATTAAAGTTCAGTATTGTATCAGCATTCGTTGTATCATTTACTCATAATATCGCCCATCCGTACACTCCATTGCTGTCTATCCTATTATCGGAAAATACTAATTATGTGGTAAGCATTTTGTTTTTAATTATTTTTGAATACAAAGTTTTTATAAATTATAAAAAAACTGTCATTTTCATTTCGGGAAGGTTCATTATGACATTATATCTACGAGTATACTTAATATCATAAAGCTGAAGAATTAGTTAGGTCAAATGTTTTCAATTAATGTTCAATTCGAAATCCGATTGGAAGGCTATAAATAACATCAAGCTATGACTTTTAGGAGCTTTGCGGGGGTGAAACCGCAAGGCACAGCTTCATAACTTACTCGAAAACGAATAAAAGATGAAAATATGTTTCAAAGATACCCTTGTTTCGGAATATTACTATTGTTAGATCACTGGTTAAAATAAGTCCACAATAGTATATTATTACGTATTATCAGTTTATTGCACTTCAAACAACATAATCTATATTGTAATACATCTACAAGTTTACAATTCTCAAAACTGTAATCGTCTCAATCGCAATCATCTGTCAGTTTTTCCTTTTTAGCACTCGCTACCAGGCAGACTGTCCGTTACCAAATCCAAAAACAAAACTAGCCTGTATGTCGAGAAAATATCAAAAATATGAGGGTAACGTGAAAAATACCTAACTCGAATTAATGTTTGTGCATCGATATTGTTACTTTTTCAATTTTAACCAAAATGTAAACAGTAGAATTAATTAGTTATAAATAAACCATATTTTATTATATTTATCTTATCTTCTAGTTATCTTATCTAATTATGACAATGTAAACAAAAAGTAAATTAACATCAATGTTACCACAAACAAAAATGTAACAGTGTATTAAATATTCAAATATCCATAAATTTATTTTAGTCCACCAGATTTATAATTAGTTTTTATTAACTGACAATAGCGTTTTAACAGTTCGTCCATCCTGATTACCGTACACGTCCTCGTGTACCTTCACATAACAAAATAAAAGAACGAGGACAAAAGTTATTTTAAAACTATTAAGTACCATAGTAATTGTATAAATAGCCAATTTTACTACTTCATTATAAAACAAATAATCAAAAATATATTGTTGATCATAACAATATACATACAAGACTTATTTAACGAGTCAACATTTCGCACCAAGTAATTATACACAAGCTCGGCACAAACGTTTTGTACAACACATCACAGATCTTCTGCCTCACAGAGTAAACATTTTCACAACACATCACACACTTTGTGCACTTCACAAGTTGTGCCCCGCACACTTTGTGCAGTCCGCATCGCACACCTTGCGCGATCCTCATCGCACCCCTTGTGCTGTCCGCATAGCACACATTGTGCAGTGCGCATAGCACACCCTGTGCAGTCCGCATAGCACACCTTGTGCAGTCATCATGGCACAGCTTGTGCAGTCCGCATGGCACACCTTGTGCAGTCATCAGGGCACAGCTTGTACAGTCCGCATGGCACACCTTGTGCATCCTGAACACCTTGTCGCGCCAACTTGGAAATACTGAAAACTATGCGCCGCGCACCTTGCGCATTGCATCGCACACCTTGTGCACAAAATATCGCACACCTTGTGCACCTATTATCACACACCTTGTGCATCCTCTATTAATTATGCGTCGCGCACCTTGCGCATTGCATCGCACACCTTGTGCACCTATTGTCGCACACCTTGTGCATCCTATTCATAATGCGTCGCACACCTTGCGCATTGCATCGCACACCTTGTGCATCCTATTCATAATGCGTCGCGCACCTTGCGCATTGCATCGCACACCTTGTGCATCCTATTCATAATGCGTCGCGCACCTTGCGCATTGCATCGCACACCTTGTGCACCTATTGTCGCACACCTTGTGCATCCTATTCATAATGCGTCGCACACCTTGCGCATTGCATCGCACACCTTGTGCATCCTATTCATAATGCGTCGCGCACCTTGCGCATTGCATCGCACACCTTGTGCATCCTATTCATAATGCGTCGCGCACCTTGCGCATTGCATCGCACACCTTGTGCATCCTATTCATAATGCGTCGCGCACCTTGCGCATTGCATCGCACACCTTGTGCATCCTATTCATAATGCGTCGCACACCTTGCGCATTGCATCGCACACCTTGTGCACCTATTATCGCACAACTTGTGCATCCTATTAATTAAGTGTCACGTACCTTGCGCATTGTCTATTCTATTCAATGTTAGGTTTTTTTTTTACAAAAGTCTCCGAGACACACTATAACATAAAAATGCAAAACAGACCTTATACCTCCGCAAAGCGTACTTTACGCTGACTGTTTAAACACATTATCAGCCCAACTATCTCCATTTTATCAAAATTGTTAATTTCCACTCATTTCATTTTCTGACGATTCGTCACTCCGATCCGTTCCGAAACACAACCACGGATAAATTTTATCCACTGCGTATACCCCTTTGTAAACGGTCGTACCTTTCTTAGTCAACGGAGTATCAACAACTTCATACCTATCATTGTCAAATACTTTTGTAATTCGATACGGACCTGATATCTTCGGCAACAGTTTCTTACTTTTACCTACACTATGAGTCTCTCTTGCTACTCTAACAAGTTCCCCTAATTTGAATTTTTGTGCTTCTTTCCTTCTTTTATCAAAATACTCCTTTTGTTTAATTTGCGACTCATCAACGTACTGTTCTACCTCTTCTCTTATTTTAGTTATACTATTTAGTTCGCTATTTATATTTGGATTGTCTTCAATGTCTGATTCTATTTCGGGTATGATACGACCTTCATGGGTACTAGTGAGTTTAAGACCAAACAAGATTTCTGATGGAGACTTTCCCGTGCCTTTATTAATGGTATTATTCAAGCCCCATTGAACTTGAAGTAAACGGTTATCCCATAAACGTTCATCCTTACCGTGGTTTTGAGCGGCAAGAGAATCTAAAATTGTTCTGTTGTACCTTTCTACTTGGCCATTCGCCCGTGGAGAAGCAACGGCGTTTAAAATGTGTTTTGCGCCCACTTCACTCATAAACCCTTTGAATTTAATGCTTGTAAATGATGTACCCCGATCACTAATTAATCGTGTAGGTACACCAAACGTCCCAAAATAATCCCTTAAAACTGCGATAGATGTATTCGACTTTGTATTTTTGACCGCTTTTAAAACAATAAACTTTGAGTATGCGTCTATAATCACAAGGATATACGAATTCTTCCTTTTACTTGTAACGAACGGTCCGACGTGATCGATGTGGACTGTATGAAAAGGCTTAGAGATCTTTGGAATAGGGTGCAGATAACCTTGTTTCTTTCCTGATGGAATTTTATTATGTGCACACTCTAAGCACGCGGTCACATATTTTTTTGTAAATTTACGCATCCGCGGGAACCAATAGTAGTATTTTATACGCTCGAGCGTCTTCTCAAAGCCAAAGTGCCCTATTTCGTCATGATTTTTTTGTAAAATTTGCCATCTACAGCCTTTTGGTACAACCCACCTCAACCCATTTTCTGTGCTACGATAAATCCGATCTTTCTTTAATACAAAATTTTTACGAATCTCTACAATGTCATTATAGTCCGTATTTGACAGGATATCCTTAATCCGTTTTATTTCAGGATCACCTAATTGTACAGTTGCTAGCCAGTCATCAGTAATATTAAAAACATCATAAGTCTCAATTTCTTTGACTACGCCTATTTCCTTAGAAGATGTAGGATTTCTGCTTAGAGCGTCAACGTGCAGCATAGCCTGACCAGACCTGTACACAACATCGCAGTCAAACTCTTGGATTAAACTCCACCATCTAGCCACTCGTGGCACCATATCCCTCTTAAGAAAAGTTGCACGCAAGGAATTACAATCGGTGACAATGGTAAAGTGTAACCCAAGAACGTATGGCCTGAATCGAACTAACGCGCATATAACTGCTAGAGCTTCTAGTTCATAAGATGAGAAATGAGACTCCTCAGGAGATGTTTGCCTGCTATAAAATGCAATAGGTTTAAAAATGCCATCAATCTGTTTCTGCAATAGTATTGCACCTACCCCATGTTTACTTGCATCCGTATGGATTTGTGTCTCCAACTTTGGGTCGTATAAGGACAGTATAGGTCGCGAAGTTAGCGCGGTTTTAAGTTTAACGAATGCAGCCTCTTGTTCGTCACCCCAAGTCCACGTGACGTCCTTTTTCAACAATTTTGTCAAAGGGCGGGCAATTTCAGCAAAACCTCTGACAAAACGTCTAAAAAAACTCGCTAATCCTATAAATTGCCTTACGTTGTGAGCGTCACGGGGGTGTGGAAAATTAGAAACAGACTCTATTTTACGAGAACCCGGTCGTATTCCATCACTTGATACCTCGAATCCTAAGTAATCTACACGCTCTTGGAAGAAATAACATTTTTGAGGTTTTAGTGTCAAATTTGCTTGTCGTAGTTTATCGAATACTACTTTTAGTCTATCGATGCCTTGTTCAAAACTGTCAGAGGGGACTAAAATGTCATCCATATACGCTAAAGCGGTGTCAAATCGAGCGTTCCCTAGTACCAAATTGACAGCACGCTGAAAAACAGCAGGAGCATTTGCTAAACCAAACGGCATCCGGTTAAATTCAAACTGCCCGTCTGGTGTAACAAATGCTGTCTTAGTTTTTGACTCTTCTGTTAAACCTATTTGGTAGTAGCCTGAGGACATATCTAACGCACAAAAATATTTGTTACCTGCAAGTCTATCAATTTGGTCTTCTATTCGCGGAATAGGATAATGTTGTTTAGAAGTTTTTCTATTTAAAGCCCGATAGTCTACGCATAATCGCTTGTCCCCAGTTTTCTTCTTCACTACTATTATGGGTGATGCATAAGGTGAAGTTGATTCCCTAATAATGTTGTGTCTCAATAGATCATCCACCATGAGTCTCACTTCATTACGTTCTGTATGACTAAGGCGATAGGGGCGATATACTACTGGGTTATTATCGTTTAACTGAATATCCATGGTCGTTACGGTAGTGTGACCCAATTCTGACAAATTCATCGCAAAACAATCTCGATATTCGTCAATTAGTTCTTTCAACTTTGCTTTTTGATCATCCTTTATGGGACCAATATTTAAATCATCAAATGTTATGTGAGGAAGCCCTTTGTCAATTTTAAAAATATCGTAACATCTCTTTTCAACTTGACTATTATTGTATAGAAATCCACGACAAATTAATTTATCTTTGCTGAACGATAGAGGTTGATTATTCGTGTTTACTACCGTAACATAACCTAGGCCGTTCAAAAATTTGTATTTTCCAATTACGATCCTGTATGATTTTCGATAACCGTTTTCAATAACAAGTTGTCCAGAAAAGCAATTATTGGTGTAACATTTAATCGAACCACTCCCGTATAATTGTATTGATTTATAGCACTTGAGACGAAATGTGTCATGCCTGGCACTATTATCTTTAGATGTAAAAACTAAATGATCGCTTGTTTTAAGAACCTCCACGTGAGACTGTTCTGTAGCTGTCTGTCCTAGTAGTACATCGTAATTCAAAAATTTATCTGATACTATGATTAAATCAACCGTAACTAAAACTCCTTCCAAAGACAACTGCAAATTACAAATACCTATTGGATTTATGGTCGCATTACCAAACCCCTTTAATATGGGTAAATCATTAAATATCCAATTAGTGGGGTTAACTAGTGTCCGCGCAACTGATTCACGTATTAAGCAGCACTGACTTCCAAAATCTATGTACCCCGTAAAAGTTGTACCGTTGATTGAAATGATTTTTTTAAATTTTTCATCCGTGTTTATTGGTTTGTTTTCATTTAGTCATAATGTTTTAACCTCTGCATCTTTTCTGACTTCCCTTGTACAATTTGGATTATCGTGGCCTACTCTCATACATTTCTGGCATTTTATTATTGGTTTTTGACATTTTGAAACCATATGTCCAACTTCGTGACAGTTGAAACATCTTAACACCCTAACATCGCCCTTAGATCCACGTTGCGTCATATCTGATACGGGTTTTACTGTTTTCTTATTAGCATTTCGGTCAACACGTTCATGCTTAACATTTCTTAAAAATCCTAACAACTTATCAATGTTATCGAATCCAACGGCCTCTGCACCATAACGCACCGACCTATCCTCTATGCCATACACTATACAGTCGATAGCATCTTTCCCTGAAATATGACAACGATTTAAAGCTATCAATTTTTCGTAATAATACTCCTCTAAATCGTCTCCAAATTTAGCTTTTAGGTTCAGCATTTCAGTTAACAAATGTGCATAATTTTCGTTGGTAGGAAAAGCAGCTTTAAGTTTTTCCTGCCATATACCCCATGAGTGCATAACAGAGGACTGACCCTCATACCAACGTTTAGCAGTATTCACAAGTTTTGGAAGAGCATAATGTGTAGTTTGTTTGCTATCCCAACCGTAAATATCAGCACATTCGTTGACTTTGTTCAGCCAAGTAACTATTGTTTGATTTTTAACTTTGGGGTCAAATTCGGGTACTACGTTAATAGATGTATATTTATTTTTCACTTCCGGATTTACGGTTGCGATAGCTTGCAAAGTTTTATTAAGAGTCTCTAAAAAATCAACACTAATATTATGAGAACTGTTTTCCCTGGGTATTTCAGCGGTAGTAGACAGCGGCGGCGTATTTGATTCATGTTCAGGCCCTTCATGCCTGCGGTGACCATCCTCCTTCGAATGACCCTTCATGTGACGCGATTTACCAGTCAAACGAGCACCTTTTCCAGCACACTGAGACACGTTAGTAATTTCTGGCGAGCGACGTAATCTTTTACGTTTGTGACGGTTTTTGCTAACTTCCGCGTCTCGAGAGCAACGGGTCGAATTATTTGAACTGCATGACGATCTCCGAGTAGAAGATCGCGAAGTACGGTTACGAGATCTACCACGATGCTGTCGATTCTTACGCCGAGTGCGAGAACGTGATTTGCGTGATCCTGAACGTGTTCGCCGCTTAGCAACACGTGTCCAGGAAGATCGCCTGTGGTGTCGACCTCGGGATTTTCTTCGTAAACGCACATGAGACACTGAACTGCTACGAGAACGCGATGTACGTCGCGTTCTTGATCGTAATTGTCTATCACGTTCCATTGAGTTCGTTAGAAACTGAAGCACTTACCAGAAACGGCGAAAAAAATTCAAACCTGAATCTTTATATGACCGAGAACGGCGCGCAGCGATCCCAATTCGGATTTGTTAGATCACTGGTTAAAATAAGTCCACAATAGTATATTATTACGTATTATCAGTTTATTGCACTTCAAACAACATAATCTATATTGTAATACATCTACAAGTTTACAATTCTCAAAACTGTAATCGTCTCAATCGCAATCATCTGTCAGTTTTTCCTTTTTAGCACTCGCTACCAGGCAGACTGTCCGTTACCAAATCCAAAAACAAAACTAGCCTGTATGTCGAGAAAATATCAAAAATATGAGGGTAACGTGAAAAATACCTAACTCGAATTAATGTTTGTGCATCGATATTGTTACTTTTTCAATTTTAACCAAAATGTAAACAGTAGAATTAATTAGTTATAAATAAACCATATTTTATTATATTTATCTTATCTTCTAGTTATCTTATCTAATTATGACAATGTAAACAAAAAGTAAATTAACATCAATGTTACCACAAACAAAAATGTAACAGTGTATTAAATATTCAAATATCCATAAATTTATTTTAGTCCACCAGATTTATAATTAGTTTTTATTAACTGACAATAGCGTTTTAACACTATGGACACTTTAACTGTACTTTACTTTAACTGTACTTTGTTTTCAGCCCTCAGATGCGAGCAGATAGACAGGCATCGCATGACTCATCACGAGCTTTGGACAACAATGCAACAGCTTCGAATATTCGAGTGGTTAGCCCAACAGAGCTACAGCCTGTTCAAAGTGGACCACTTCGAAGGGAAGGGAAGGGAATAGTAATTTATTTTTGCATAATTGTAAGCGAGCTTCAATTACTTCCAATCACTGTATATTTCAACAATGCAGAAATGGAACATTACATTTGGTCCCGCATTTCCTCAAAAGAATATTATTGCAAGAGCACAGTTTCTATATTCCTCGTAGCTGTCGAGTGTGTGAAGTACATTTGTACAGTGGTCAGTGGCATTTACTACCTCAAATGAATGACACATATTCTACATTTAGTGCTGTCCATATAGAAGACATAATAAACATTATGAAGTCAAAAGCTAATTTTAAGAACTTTGAAAATGTCTCAGAAATGCCAAACCATTTTTGCCATTATTGGACGGGTCTTACAGTACCTCAGTTTTTAATTCTTCATAATCTTTTACCTGCTTTAAATGTGAAACAAGCTAAACGAGCTTGAGAAATATATTTAATCAAATTAAGTACCTACAGGCGAGAGTAATAGACGCATGGCAACTCTTTTTGATTTACCTAGGTCAACATTTGAATTGATAATGAAAAAAGTTAGGTTGTGTCTCAATGAACATTTTGTTCCTTATAATATTGGTGTGAACCATATCACTCACAGGGAAATATCTGAGAGGAACTTGAGAGTTCCTCAAACACTATTGGGTGCTCCTCAGGAGTCTATGACGAGAGATAGGTCAGCAATCGCAATATTTGATGGGACTTATATATACTTGCAGAAAATTGCAAACTATATGTTTCAAAAAAGACATATAGTTTGCGCAAGGTCACTGAAAAAAAAAAGATTTCCCATCAAGTGCAATTTTTGCTTGATTGAATTTTTTATGTCTGAATCTAAAAATAAAATGATTAATTTTAAAACCACGCTTGTTAGTTGAGATTAAGGTCAGAATGATTAAACACTCAATAAAGGGTCTTTATTTTTACTATAAACTAAACTTGTTCAAAACCGTCAAGTCGAAAACTGACTTTTTGAATTATATAAAGTGTCATTATAGGCAGGATATTTAGCTTTTATTCAGACAAGTCTAGTTTAAATGTATTGTACCCAATATCAAGGTTCACCAAGAACTTTATCAGAGACAATAAACACATTTATAGCAAATAACATTACCGAGTTGAACGCAATCAACATATGTTATGAGAAGAAATGTAAATATTCAATTTTGCTAAAATTCTAGAATTTAAAGGACTAGAAGCTTGCCAGTCATTATTTTTGGGTATTTTTATAATTGCGTAGAATACTTTGTTGCATTTATTTTCTTTTGTTCCGTGTCTAAAATAAACGAAAATATACAATATACCTATTTTTCTTTACAACTAACAGCACTCATTAGCAGTATTAGCTATGGAAGAAGCTATCTAAATTACAAAACGTCCTTCAACCATTCGGTAGTTTTTTAATACTACCGAAGTGGCAACATTGCAAGCAAGCTTAATGTTAGTTTCAACCGTTCCGTTTCAATTCAACGGTAATAGATTACGGAATTACGTTAGCCGCCGTTTTTGCTCCAAGTTTTGACAAGTCAGTTCAAACTCTTTGAACACTACGGAAAATAGTAGGATCTTTGTTTGCCGTGACTGTTTTGTGTTTGTGTCTTATAAAAATATGGACGAGGTTGCAGATTTGCTCACTGCATCGGAGCTACCACAACTTGTACCGAGTTTTCGTAGTAAGTATCTAACAACCTTCTTACTTATGTACTCAAAACCCGTGGCGTTGGTGCCCGATGGTCTGGAAGTTTTGGTACAGGTAGATATAATATAATACGCAGCTAGCAGATTTCTAGAAAGAAACGATTGCGGTGGCGGGCTCTCGTTCCAGCGCGGGCTTTAAGCCACGTATTCACTGAGCAACAATTGTTTATAAACTCTGTTTCAGAAACAAAATCTACGTGTTTCTGAAACAAATCATTTTGTTTCAGAAACATATAATTTTGTTTCTGTAAACACTACGTGTTTATCGGTATGTTTCGGTGCTCCCCACTTGTGGCGGAGAACACAGAAGCAAATCAGTTGCGCAACAGGTGCATGCGAGTGTGGACGCGTCTAAACATTTGTTTATAAACATGGCTGTAGTGTGGGACGATGAAACTGTCTTTAAATTGATAGAACTGTTTGAGAAAAAACGAATATTATGGGATTGCTCGACAAAGGACTATAAAAATAAAATAAAAAAGAATGACGCCTGGGAAGAAATTTCGAATGCTTTGGCAATTCCAAAAACAGATGTTGAGAATAAAATGCATATATTGCGGTCGCAATTTGCAAGAGAGAGGAAGAAAATGTTGTCTACAAAAACCACAGGTGCTGGTACTGCAGATATTAAGAAATCAAAATGGAAATTTTATGAAGAACTAATTTTCTTACAAAGCACGACGACAAGGGTCGGTGGTGCGGATACTTTAAATAAAACAGTGAGCGCATTATTCATATTTTATTTTTATGTAAACAGCTGTAGGCATGTAAATATTCTATCTAACATATACGAAAACACTACCGCCATAGCATTAAGCTACATTGTTTTGCCACGGCAGGCTTCCTCTTTCGCTCATGAAATATTCACCAAATTGATCCCTTATGATTGTAGCAGTACGTGCTGAATTTCTAGGTCGCCTTTCCAATTCCAAAATTGAAGTTCCTTCAACTGTATACTCTCTACGCCAAGCACCTTCTATGACATTATGGTCACTGTCTTCAAAATCAAAAGTCATCGGGGGCGTATACAAGGCTCTAGATTGTTTATTCCTTCTTAAAAAGTTATGCATGTAAAGACAGGCCATTACAATAAGTTCACAATTTTCAGGCTTGAGAGGAATTGGTTTACGAAATACACGAAAAACCACGCATAAAATTCCAAAAACATTTTCTACAACCCTCCTGGCCCTACAGAGTCTATAGTTGAAAATGCGTTTCATTGTGCCACGGTTATGAATACCCGGGTACGGCCTCATCAAGTTTTCCGATAATGGGAATGCACTATCGCCCAGTATTACATAAGGAAGGTCAGGTCCATCTGGTGATATCGTTTCTTGGTTTGGAAAATTAAGACGGTGTTCCACCATTCTTTGATAGAAACTCGTTTCTTGAAAGATGCCACTGTCAGATGCTCTTCCTTTCGCACCACAGTTTGCATATATAACATTATAAGATGCATCTACAATAGCCAGTAGTACAATACTAAACTGATCTTTGTAGTTGTAGTAATCACTGTTACTATTGCTAGGCGCTTCAATAACCACATGCTTCCCATCTATAGCTCCGACACAGTGTGGAAAATTTCATAATTCGTTCCACTCACGGGCCTTTTCTTTCCAGTGCGCTTCGGAACTCGGAACCTTAAAAAAAAAGTGTTTAAAATTGCAGGCAAACCGTGAAGACCTCCTGGCAACTGAGGAGCCAGAACAGCAATCGGAGCAGCAGAAACCACAATCTCCACTTCCACCATCCCCACTACCATCTACAAGTAGCAAAAAAGCATCTAAAAGAAAAGTGGATGACAATCTAAGTGAAGTATTTGAAATAGTTAAATCTGCAAAACGCAAAATGGATGAATCTAAGGATGAATATGATATTTATGGGCAATACGTCGCTTCAGAATTAAGAGCGGTACAAAACGAGACTGCCGTAATACAAGCCAAGGCTTATATTAATAATATTTTAATAGACATGCGAATGGGCAAATACAATTATGGTTACGGATATCATAGCCATCCCGGATATGAAACTGCGTCGACACCAGCAAGTTCAACCTCACAAAAAGAACTTGAAACCATTGAAGAGATAGTTTCACAAATCGCATCAGTAGAAGAAACCGATAGTAGTACCCAGTAGATAGTTCGCCTAATTTTGTATAATTAATAAAAAAAATATTGATTCATAACTTAGTTTTTCTTACCTGGATGTAGTTCTTCAACACACGTATTATATTCTTACAAACTTCGGGTATGATCCGGCTGATTAATTGTTTGGAAACTCTAAGTGTATGAGAGTGAAGAATATGAATCTCCAGTAGCTAAATATCTTAAAGTAATGGCTAGTCTTGTTTCAGCGGTAACTGCACTTCGTAAGTTTGTATCTTGTTTCTCTATAAATGGTCCAACATTTTGCAAAAGATATTCAAAATCTGATTTTGACATTCGTAGAAAGTTTATAAATGATCCATCAAACATGCATAAATCACTTAATACGTCTTGTCTTCTTAGCAAGCAATTCCTGACCCACCATCTTTTACGTTTCTTTTTACTAGAAATGGACTTATGCAAAAAAATGAAGGCATCACATAACAACACTACTTCCTCGGGCGAAATGACCTAAGCAACTGACTGTGTGGACGGCAGAGTTTCCGAAACATTGTTCCTGGAAACATTTACGTGATGTTTCAGAAACTGTGTATCCGAAACACTGTTGCTCAGTGAATACATGGCTTTAGACTTTGCTTGTGACAGAAAATTTGAAATCACACCGATGACATAACCTAAATATCTGTAGCTTCTGTAACATAATAGAACTAAGTCTGCATGTCATGATTCTAGTGGTAGATATTCTAAACATAATTATTGTATGAACCTGGGGCTAAAGTAACACAGATGAACACAGACATACCTACCTACTTCCTAATTAAATGCGGAATACAGTGCATAGTAGTTATATCAAATGGGGCCCTGAAGATAGATTATGTCATTTTGTTTAAACTGCAAGCTATTGGATAAAACTACAGACTCTTTAGACCTTAGTAGTTATCAGCCTACAAGCTAGCCAATTTTCAATAAGTATTTCCCTCACCTAAGATGGTAATATTACACCTAAGTACTACAAGATGCATTTTTATCAGACAAAGTATTCAGTTTTAATCTTAGTGAGCCAGATTAACAACCTAATTTGACAGTAGATAATCATAAAATTCCTGTACATCTAATAATAATCTAATTGCCTACATCTTGTGATCATTTTCCTTTTATAGGTAATTCAATTACAATCCAAGCTCTGGCGTCCCTCAGTACTGAAGAGATAAAAGAATTAATCCCTCAAGTAGGGCCACGCGCACTGTTCATGCGTTGTTGGAAAATATGGATGTTTGATTTCACAAATGGCTCAATAAATATATTAGATACTTCTCAAAATATTACCCTGAGTGTGTATGTATGAGTTAAATTTTATTTTAATTATTCATTTTTAATAGGTACATATTAAAACACACCAAAGAGCACCTGTCGAGTGGTCAATGCCCTATGCCATCAGTACCATCTACTGCAAAATATAAGCATGTGCCCTAAGTAGTTTTTGGACTTGCCTTTTACTGCCCCCTTAGACAGGGCCTCAATAAGTCTTTCAATTTTTTGTGTGTTGGTTTATGCATCCAGTTCTCAAGCAAAGCTTGCTTGTAGTAATTGTGTTTTATATACTTTTTTACAGAGTTTATTCAAACTATTGAAAGAAAACTTGGAAGCGTCATCCTTGTTGGCTTGTGTAGGTGGAGGACTTACAGGTGATTCTACACGTAACCTGTTGTCTTTTATAATAGCTAAAGAAGTACTAAAAACGAACAGAGATGCACCCATCACAAACATAGTCTACAACAAATGGTGTGCGGAGATAAAAATAAACTTCCCTAAAGAAAGGATAACTACGTATTACATACTACCGTGCATTACTGCTATCGGAATCACATATCAGGCCAGAGGCAAATTAGTGAGTCAAGTCATAAACACCCGCCGCAGATATCAAAAGTTGGGTGTGCTCACTGTAAAAAAAAAGAAATAGGGAAAACAGTCCAGCTTTGTCTAGTACTTCCACAGCTTCACACCTAAAATAGAGAGTGATGATTCTGCAGTTGATGATGATGTTGAGGAAGAAATACAGTGGCTAAAAAATAGTTCTGACCCATGGTGCATGGTAGAAGATAAGTGGAGATCCACTTTTAATCGCCGCTTGCAGCAACTAAAACATGTTTCTGTCGAACAGTATTTATCAGTTTCCAGCTTTGAAGAAACCCCATGGAATAGTTCTGGTAAATATTTAATTTATTTTATGAACATAGTAAAACGTGGTGCTCGATGAGCGGACTAGTTTCCGGAATCAGGCCACAGGTGGTCATCATCATCATCATCATATCAGCCTTAGAAGTCCACTGCTGGACATAGAACCCCCCCAAAGATTTCCAGAAAGAACGATTTTGAGCCTTCTGCATCTACCGACTTCCCGCGATCTTCACAATGTCGTCGCTCCACACACAGGTGGTCGGTCCAGTAGTAGTATTTTAGGGAAAGTATAGAAATCATTAGGGTTTAGGTCGGGGCTGTACGGCGGAGGGTCTAATAATTCAATGTTTTCTTGCTCTAAAAACTCTTTTGTTCTGTGCGCGGTGTGAGAACTTCGCATTGTCGAGATGGAAGATGATGCGGCGGTTGCAGTTCTCTTTACGGAGTTCAGAAACGACCTGTGGCAAACAAATGCTAGCATACCATTCTGCATTAACCGTTCTTTGTCCCTCAAGAGGAATAGTCGCAACATGGCCGGTTTTGGAGACAAACGTGGCCACCATTTTTTTTGCAACACTCCGTGAACGGACAATTTTTGTTGGCTTTAACTCATTTTCGAACACCCAAACTCGTGACTGGTTTTTTGTTTCGGGTTCGAACGCGTATATCCAGGATTCGTCACCTGATACGATGTTGTATACAGCATTTGAGGATCCTGCGTGGAATCTTTCGAGAGTTCTGACGCACCAAGTAACGCGAGCCGCTTTTTGCTGTTCACAGAGCGAATGCGGTATCCATCGGGAAAACAACTTTTGTACACCTAATTATTCATGCAAGATTATTTGTATTTGACTCATGCTAATGTCTAAAGTTGCCTGAATTTCGCGGTATGTCACATGTCGATCTTCCTCAATCAGCTTACGCACAGCATCAACGTTTTCTTGGGTGACTGCAGTTTTTGGACGACCTTGACGGGGATCATCACTGAGCTTGACACGTCCACGTTGAAATTCAGCAAACCAGCGATAAATTGTGGTTTTGGATGGGGATTCATCACCAAATGCAGAAATCATCCGGTTAACACACTGTTTTTGTGTTAAACCACTTCGAAAGTCATAATAAATCATCGCTCTTGAATTTTCTCGAGTCAATTCCATTTTCTCAACGACTAAACAAGTTTGACAAAACCTTGTGACAAGACCGAGAATCTTTTTTTAAATAAATAAATGGTATTCGATTTTTAAAACCAAGGAGTTTTCAATTTTAATATGACAGGAACAGTGGAAATATTCCATTTCCGATACATTTAGTGCAGTTTGTGTACAATAAAAAAAAACTCTTCCCAGGAACCGAATGCAACAGCTTGACGAACAATTAGTTAGAATGATTGCCAAAGGGTACCACGCGCTTCGAATGGTTGATCAAGTTGAGTTCCGGAAATTTGTTGAAATGTTGAATCCCGGGTATACCTTGCCAACCCGGGAAACTCTTTCAGAAAGTTCCAAAAGTATATAATAAAATATTGGAAGCTGCTAAAAAACAAATAGCAAAAGCGGCTGCTGTTTCTATAACAACTGACGCTTGGACATCTATTGTGAACGACGGTTACATTGCGATCACTGCGCACTTCATTGATACTGAAACGCACAACATATGCACAGTCATGATTAGTTGTATCGAATTACAAGAAAGACATACAAGTGTGAATCTCAAAGACTTCTTAGAAGCAAAGTTCATCGAGTGGAATATACACGGGTACGTCAATGCAGTAGTCAGCGACAATGCCGCAAATATTTTAAATGCTGTTCGGTTAGGCGGCTGGCGCTCAATATCTTGCTATGCGCACACCATTAACTTGGTAGTTCAATCAAGCATAGCTGAAATATCCGACACCGTCAATAGTGCTATCGTCGAGTATTTTCACCGAAGTATTCCAGCAAAAAAGAAATTAATGGAGATCAAAGAACAGATGAATATCTCGCCATTAAAACTAAAGCAGGACGTAGCAACACGTTGGTTCTACCTACGACATGCTTATGCGATTTCTTAGAGTGAAAGATTCTCTAATAGCCACGCTAGCAATAATGCGGCCAGACTTGAATTTAACGCACGAGGACTGGTCTGTTATTCAAAAAGTTTTAAAAACATTTTATATTGTCACTGTTGAAATTAGTGGTGAAGAATATGTGTCTTCTTCAAAATATGTACTTTATTGCAAATTAATAAACAGGACACTTAATAAATACTCCACCGACAACGAAAAAATTGAATGCCTACTTAATTCCCTGAAATCGCAAATTAATTCACGATTTGGCGAACTAAACACGAGGGCGAATTTTACTACCAATGAAAAAGAAATTTTGGTACATTTGGTAAAAAAATATAAGGCTCTGGTTGAAAACAATTTTACTAGCGGTAACCACCGCTAGTAAAATTGTAGGGTGGAAGAAACTCACCGAAGAGTTCAATTGTGAGAGCTCCTTCTATGTGCGAAATACTGAACAGTTAAAAACGTGCTGGGATAATATAAAACGCACCACGAGAAAAGACAAGGCAGCGACGAGAAACTTTTCTTAACAGGTAAGAATTAGTACGTTTTTTGTTACGTACAGAATATGATAGAAATACCTAAACCTCCAGGTTATAGCAGTGATATTATTTTTCTTTGCAGGAGGAGGCAGGCCCGATATTCCACCACCGGGACCACTACAAGGACAAGTGGCAGACTTACTTGGTCCGACATTAGATGGATTACAAAATCCATATGACTCGGATATTCAGTTTTTAGACAAAGGAGATATTCTTAATATGGATACCATAAAAAAAAATATGTATACTATAAAATATATGTTTTCACTTATTGATTAGGATATTCATCACAAACTTTTCAGGACGACAATGCACCAGCTAGTTTATCATCACACTTTTCTGGACGAGAGTGCAGCAGCTGGTTCTTCACAAACATCACAGGCAGACAATGCAGCTTGTTCGTTCAAAGAAGATAATATTCCAACAGAAGTGAGTACTATATCTGTACCTCAGAAATTTGTGACTTGCACAAATGAAAAATTTTGCAGGAGAGATTTTTTTTGATAAATACCTATGAGGTAGGTATATCTTCATCTGTTTGTAGGAAAAAGCTGACTCAGCTGACTGGACATAATATTCATGAAAGTTTCTGTTTTACAGTATTATTTATTTATTTATTTAGGTACTTACATATTTATACAAGTTACATTATCTTACAGTTTACACCAAAGCGATAATGAATGTAGTTGTTTATTAATATTTATTATTGTTACCAGGTAAATTATTAATTATTTATACCCACTATGATATAAATATGACTCAGAACCATAGGACCGCCCGCTACCAGGTGGCAGACGGAGTTTAGTCTAGCAGTGGACTTTCTGCGGCTGATATGGTGATAATAATGATGGACTATTATTATTCTCTTTTTAGGATGTAGAAAAGCAAACCTGGAGCAGCTGGACTCCATCAGCTTTAAAAACAAAAGTAGCAAATAAACTTATGGTTGAGAAAGAAAACACTCCATCAACATGGCTGCACCGACGACGAAGGCCGAAGACTTCTCTGCGGGATAAAGTGTTACAAGGTAAATTAGAATTAATGGAAGTGATGAAAAAAAATGCCCAAGCAGAAGCTGCTCTTAAAGAGCTGTTGTTACAAGAACAGTTAAAACAAGAATCAATTTTAAACTGTATTTATTTCAGTTCTCAATTTTTCTTTACTGATAACTTTTCTATTTATTTTTGTATAATTGTTATAAATGTGAGTAATAAATGAAACTAAATATAATAACTATATTTTTATTTATATGCCAGTATAGTATAACTAATATATTAATGTACTGCATTATGCATTCAGATGCAAACTCCTAAAATAATTGTTGATTAGCTTTCTTCGCTCTGGATTTATATCTCTAGTAACTTCATTTCTTTGTTCGCTGATATGACCTTGACGGAACAGTTCTTGCCATGGTACAGTGAGCTGAAGTTCAGGGTCATCTGGTGGTAATTCTTCTTTTGCCTTTACTGCAATTTTGTGTAGTACTCCAGTGGCAACAATAACAGGAAGACATTTGTTCAATTGGATCTGCATTCCCAAGGCAAGTACAGGGAATCTACGTTTCCACACCCCAAACAAGCGTTCAATAGGATTCCTGCTCCTTATTTGAGACTCATTGTAGAGTTTCTCCTCTGGTTTTTGTGGATTATCTAGTGGCATCATGATATAAGGCCGATTACTGTATCCACTATCAGCCAATAGTACAGCATCACCATACCTGCCTCTTTCAAACAAAGCATTTCTGTATGAAGAGTTCCAAATAGTCTGGTCTTGACTGCTGCCAGGCCATCTTGCCACCAAATCTAAATTTTCTAGGTCTTTCTAGGCCAATTGCTTGAATATTTATGGACAAAAAAGGCTACACTTTTCGATTCCTAAAATATTCTGCAATTTCCCCACCAGGTGAACGGATACGTACATGTATGCAGTCTAGAGCACCCAAAGCCTTTGGAAATCTTGCAATATTATAAACATTTAACTGAGCTGTTTTTACTTCTTCTCCTGTATTAGGGAATTTGATAAAGTTGCGGCTTAAGGAGGCTATTGCAGCAGTGACCCTGTGTATTATTCTGTGAGATGTAGACTTGCTTATTCCACAATAGTCTCCTACTGTTATTTGTTGGGAGCCAGTTGCATAATATCGCATTGTCAGAAGAAGCTGATATATGGGTGAAATTGATTTATTTCTGAAACAAAATCAAGATTAGGTTAGGTTGGTTTGATAGATATACTTAGATAAATGGGTACAAAAACAATTCCTAGAAATAATTTTGAGGAATCTATAGGTACCTAGGTACTTTTTAGATGACTTACCGATCTGATGGGTATTCCAGTTTATCTTCAATCAAGTGCAAAATATCCAGGACCGATTCTTTTGATAAACGAAATCTCGTGCAAAAATCAACATCGTCGTACTCGTCGAAATAAGAACGCCGTTCTTTAAAAATTCTTGGCCTTCGTACTATTCTGTCTAAGCCATCTAAGCAATCTAAATAGTCTAAAATATTATTTTCGAAAATAAAATTGTATGCAGCAGCGGCCATCTTGAATTTAACAGTCTGTTAGCTGTCTAACGAACCTCTAAAGCCGTAATTAGTTTTGATGCCTTGTTAAGGGGAATGCTCCAACCAGCCCGCGAAATTCAAAATTTCTTGGGTTTTTTGCAATATGCAGGCCATTGCTAGGTTTTATGTTGATTAAAATTTTATTCGCGGCTGTAAGACATGTAGTTACAGAATTATAATCATCAATAAAATGCTCTAAGTTCATAAAGCTGTAGGAATGACTACGCCTTTATGAACTTGGAGGGTTGTATTGGTGATTATCCGTGAATATCCGTGGCTGGCGTGAACACATTGACATGTCGACTTCTATGTCTTTTTTTATTGGCTTATTACATTCTACGCATTAAGAATTTATATGAAAAAAGAAAAACGGGTTACACTCCGGGAGTGCCGGCAGAAGTGAAAACTTGAATATTAACGTTGTGCATTTTTGATATTTTGGAATGGTTAGGGAATAATTTTGCAAGAATTGCTTTAATTATCAGTATTAAAGTACTATCATTTATGTGGTAAAATACAATATTCATTTATTGCGCTATCGTACACAAACATGACAATTTATATTACATTAAAAATTTAACACTTCAGAACTCCCACCGTCTTACGAACTTACGATCAAGTCACGTGTCCTGAAACAAGTTTAACATTTTTTACCCATCACAAAAAAGTGCCCGTCTTACGAATTTTCGATCAGGTCACGTGTCCTGACGCGAGTTTAACCTTTTTTACCAATCCCAAGAAAAGTGCACAACGCCGCTAAAGAAGTTTTCACTTAAAAAATTGACAGTAATAGATATTAGACATGAGCGCCCCGCCGCCGATCCTAGGCGCCGGCGCGTCGAGCAAGCCCGAGCGGCGGCATTCGGGCATTCAGTTTAACCCATAGACTAATATATTATAATATGAGTTTAACCAAACACGCTGACCAAACCGAACGCACGTCCGACTGAATGCTGACAGAATGGCGACACTAGACGTAGACGTTTATAAAACGAAACTCTTAGAGAGCACGCAGACATACAATTATAAGTTGGCCGACTAAATCGCAGAGTATACCAATCAGGGTTGTTGCGAACATCAGCATCAGCATCAGCATCCGCTGAACTTCAGCATCATTTTCAACATCAGCTTCAGCATCAGCATCCGCATTGATCGATGCTGATAATTCATGCTGAAGTTCGAGCCGTGACATGACCGCAGAGGTGGCGGGGCTTATATCACGTGTAGTTTTTGATTGCTAGTTTTGAGCAATCAAAGTGTATACCGCGGGGGGATTGCGACTGCAAACAAACACAAAGTCTCATTACGTTATAATTCGTCTACTAGTCTAGTAGTACTAATTATTACTCAACTACTATGTTTGATTATATTTTTATTAAAATTCCCAAAATTATTGAAACAATCTTATTTCAGCACCAAGGAAAATTATGCAATTTTTAGATGTATTTTACAATGGTAAATACTTTATCGCTATTTTTTTAAGAAAATAATTAGAATCAGCATCAGCATCCGCTGATGTCAATGATAAAAGATCAGCAACAGCTTCAGCATCCGCTGATGTGAAAAAAATATGCATCAGCAACAACCCTGATACCAATAGGTATAATGACATATGCTAGCCCGCACATCTTGTCCAACTAACTAATTGGGCACCGATGTTATCAGAACCGAGATTCCCTTCCGATTACGCACAGTTAAAAAGTTGTCCAACTATTGGTCAACTGCTTATTAGCACGGTTACCCTATGCAAGTTCGCGGACTATCCAACTTTGTTGGGCAGTCGCACGGCAGGATGCAAGACGACCACACGCGTGCGCGTGATTTCCCCGCGCTCTCCCGATCGCTTGTTGCAAACGAAAAAGTAGAAGAGCTCATAGACGAAAGCGTTTTTTTTCCGCATTTTCACGCACACGCACCGCGCTGGCAATACTGTCACCGACTAAATCGATTAAGTCAGCGGCTTGTAACTAATAAAATAAAGTTGGTCAACTAAATTATAAAAGTACGCAATTTAGTTGTTCGATAGTCGGCCAACTTACAATTGTATGTCTGCGGGCTCTCTTAGACATTACAATATCTGTGTTGTCCAAGTTATCAGAAAACAAACACAGTTTTTGTTGGACCTATTTTGGTCAGTTAGTAATTAATATTGAGGGAAGAAAACAAACAGTGTTGGGCGACCAAGTGTTTTGCGACGCTTGTTTGAAGCAAGCGAAAGAAAAAGATTGCAATGTGTAATTTTCCAAGTAAGTTTATGTACATCCTATTATTTTTAAATAATTAAATACCTACTTACCTATCTCGACAGCTTTTTTATGAGGTTAGAAAGTAAGCAGGTATGTTTTATGTTTTAATAAGGCCTTGTTTTTATTTGACATTGCTAATAAGCATTTGTTTGTTTCTATAACTATAAAATGTTAGTTGCAAAAATATGTTGAATTACCTATGTACTATAGTATTTTGCTATTTATTTCCGTGATAATAATACGTTTTTATTGGAATTTTGCTTTCTTATTTTATTTAAGTTATTGTAGGACGCTTGATAAATAAAATTTCTGTAATTTTGTTTCAGAGCACTCGTCAAGGCCTACAGTAAAAATATAGCCACCAGCAATTTACTGCGTCATTTGAAGGACGAATATAACTTAGAAGATACACAAAATAGAAAAAAAGTAGCCCCCATTAAAGATTTTTTTTTCCGTACAGAGAAAATCAAAACCAGTAACAAAAAGTGGTGGAACTGGTAGGAAAAAGACAAGTGGATGCTGGCGCGCGATCTAGCACTATGGTTCCCCAGATGATCACTATTGCTATTCGACAGTATAAATGATGAAGCCATGATTGATTTTTTTATAAAATACAATATAAGTGCACATCAAAGCGTCTTAAAAAAAGCACTAAATGCTTTTTTTAAGACGCTTTGATGTTGATACTTTGTTTGTATTATTTATGATTTTACAAAAACTATTTCTGTGTTTGGTTCACATTCTGTTTAAATAACGTTAAACACCATCATAATAATGCATTATGGATTTATCATACCATTTAGGAATGATAAATAACCTTAAATAACATTATGTTGCATTGTAATTTGAAGACAAATTGTTTTATTTTACAGAAAATCTGGAGAATGTAACAGGGGTTGATGATATACTGAAAACTATTGAAAACCTTACTGAATTAGAGCAAAAAGACAGGATAAGAACTACCCAGAACCAGTACTTGGATGAAATAGCTTCAATCACTAGTAAGTTTTTACTAAATATATACATAACTTTTAAAATGATATAATTTACTACATGATTTGATATTAAAAATGCTGCACCTAATCATTCTGTTTCACTATTCCTTACAGAGGTGAGTGTTACAACATTAAAAAGGATAAAAAAGGAAGGTGTGGTAAATGAAGGCGTCTGGAATACCCCAGGGAAAAGACGGCCACATAAACCCACAGTGTCTAACCTAGATAGTTTCGATATAGATTCTATTCGCAACAAAATTAACGAATTATACATAGTTAGAAAACAAGTTCCTACGTTGAGAACTCTGTTAGTGAAATTAAGAGAAAGTATTGAATTTAATGGATGCCGGGAAACTCTTCGCCACTTATTTTGTCCAATGGCTATGAATTTAAAATAAATAAAAATGTGCGTTCATTGTTAATTGAACGTTATGACATATCTGCCTGGAGACATCGGTTTTTAAGAACCATGGCTTTGAAACGTAGAGAAGGAAAGTCAATCATTTGGGAAACTCTTCGCCACTTATTATTGTCTAATGGCTATGAATTTAAAAGAAATAAAAATGAGCGTTCATTGTTAATTGAACGTTATGACATATCTGCCTGGAGACATCGGTTTTTAAGAACCATGGCTTTGAAACGTAGAGAAGGAAAGTCAATCATTTACTTAGATGAGACCTATATTCATAAAAACTACAGGCCCAAGAAGTCATGGCAAGGTCCATCTACAAGTGGTGCGATTGAAAATGTTTCAACAGGGAAAAGGTATATAATTGTACATGCTGGATCGGAGAAAGGCCCTATGCCTAACTCATTATTAGTATTTAGCACTAAATCTGAAATGACACCACGACATGGCTTTCAAGTTGTTTGTTCCTAAGAACAAAATAAATACGTTTTTAGACGACAACTTGTGGCCAGAGCCTTCAGAAGATTTATACATTTTAAGAATAGAATAGACAATACTATTCAATACTAACATTGGTTTTTTTTAAGTACATTGATATGGACCACCTGGTCTGAAATAAATGTTTATTATTATTATTATTAAATGAACTGAGTGTAATAGTTATGGATAACGCCAGCTACCATTCAATAATTGTAAATAAAGCTCCTATATCACAAAGTCGCAAAAATGAGATAAGAGAATGGCTTACTTTGAATGATATTCCATTTCAACAATTTCACACAAAAGCAGAGCTGCTATGTCTTGTGAAACGAAACACACCAGAACCAGTATATGAAGCTGATGAACTTCTGAAGCACAATGGGCATGAGGTATTGCGACTTCCCTCGTACCACTGCGATCTAAATGCCATTGAGCTGGTATGGAGTTTGGCCAAACGTAAAGTAACAAGTAAAAATATTGCCCTGTCTGCTGGGGAGTTAGAGAAACTTATTAAAGAGTCTTTTGAAAGCATAACTCCACAGGAATGGAAGAAAATGACTGATCATGTAATTCACATTGAAAATAAGTTTAAAGAAAGGGATAGAATAACAGAGGACAATTTAGATCAAGGATCATATTATAGTGATAAGAAAAAAAGTTATAGTCATAAAGGTGCCAATTGCCTTACCAAGAACCTATACCTTATACAAGTTGTCCATAATTCCTAACAAAAATAACATGGCCATAAGGGCCATGTTATACCCTACCTCACCTTACATTTTAATTCAAGAATCATATTCTATGTACATGGAGACAGAATGTCCTAAGTTAAACTCAGGGTACCTCTGATACAGATAAACCAGATTGTGTACAACAGCTCATCACTCAACAGCATCTTAAATCCTGTACATTAACACCGGTCGTCCTACACAAGCAGGCTTTAGAACAATTCCATGAAAAACACTACACACTAAGCTTCCCGACCCCAGCTAAAGTTCAGATGTCCTGTGGACAAGAACAGTTCAGAACACTTTAAGGAATACTTATTACTTAGCTACGATACCGCAAGATTGTTTGATAAAAACCACAGAATTCACAATCACTAACATCGACAACCGAATCAAGGGACATGTTCTCAAAATCCGGACATCACTGGACCAGAACACTATATCAAGAACTGAAGAACCATTAGTACAACTCAATTCAATTAATCTGGTGTGGAAGTGGAACCAAGGAGGAATAATTATCCAGCTGAAATAAAAATGGACTCCAGTCATCTTACATCAACATTTTTAACAGCCGTTAAGAAATAGTCGCTGTTCTACGGGGGGAGGTGTTACGCGACGGTGTAACGACGGAAACGCCGATATTACGATTCGGTGTAACACTCGGACCGCTGACTACTTGACACCCATATTGTGCATTGTACACGAGGCGCCGACGCAGCATTTTGGCAAATACTTACACGAGACGCCGATGCAGCATTTGGACCGAATCGCGACCTCGACTCACACATTCGATCACTCTTGGTACAACCATCGACCAATTGTCACCTATATTTAATGTAATTTTAGTTTTTATTAAATTAGCTTAAAGTAATTGGTCTTTTCTTACATCCTCCGGCTTCAGCCTTCATAATTTTTTTATTAAATTAGCTTAAAGTAATTGGTCTTTTCTTGCATCCTCCGGCTTCAGCCTTCATAATTTTTTTATTAAATTAGCTTAACTAGCTAATAACGCTAGCTTTAATTAGCTTTTATTAGCTTCTATCTATAATATGTATGTATTTACAAAAAAAAAATGTATATATGTAGTTTATCAGCCATCTAGTTACCATAACACAAGCATTAGGTTGCTTAGCTTGGGACTAGATGGTGCTGTGTGAAATGTCCAGGGATATTTATTTATTTATTTTATTTATTTTAAAGTAATTGGACTTTTCTTGCATCCTCCGGCTTCAGCCTTCATAATTTTTTTATTAAATTAGCTTAAAGTAATTGGTCTTTTCTTGCATCCTCCGGCTTCAGCCTTCATAATTCACATGTAAATAGCTATCAATGTGTATTTACCACAAAATATGTATACAATTAAGTTCATTATTTGTAATAAGTTAGTCATCAAGCTGGAGTCGAGTGTGATTCATCTCCTATACCTCCTCTCACTATGGCCAAGACACCTTTAGCCATCATCGGTCCTATGAGTCTGTGGGATCGGCAGTGAGAAAACCATTTCCTGTGTACATTGCACGACGTACACGAACCCCTATTCCTACCCAAGTTCCGTCTGTTACCGTATGTCTCCTTGTAACAGACATCCCTCACGTAAAACGGTTTGTATGGTAGGCTAGGGCGTTAGGTCAACTTAAATTAGGGTGGTAACTGAGTAGGTAATTACTATAGGACTAGGATTACTAGGGTGCTAGGTAGTTACTGTAGGGCTAGGTTTATAGTCAGTCGGGTTTTAGGTACGAACCAGGCTCAATTGTCTCAAAACACAGCCACATCGTTCGCACTTGGAATAAACGGCCGTCCTAAGCTGTAAGTCCCGGTGCGTACAGGTACATAGAAGGCGATAAGAACGCAGGCGCCGATTTCTCATCGCGCATTCAAACAATTGACTGCCCGACCGTGCTCGACTTCGCCGAATTAAGGTGCGGTGCGACGGGATCCGAGCGCGTCCGTGGTTGCACAGACGACAGGTCAGAATTTGTTTGTTCGCTGACACGATTAGTGGTGTTGTGTGTAGTTGGTTGTGGAGAAATGGTGTGGACAAACGAACTTATTTTTGAATTTTTGAATTTTTATCAAAATGAACCAATTTTATGGAATTCTACGGCGCCGGAACATAAGAACAAAACTGATGCATACGATGCTATAAAGGATCTACACAGACCGACACGCACCGTTGAAAGAGCCCTGTCTGTGTGCGTTGCCGTCCGTGGTCGTCGGCTGTGCGTGATGATACGCAGAATCACGCACCGTGGGAACCTAGCTTTAGAAGTAACACAGCAAAACGACACCGAGCTTATGCAATTATTAAAAGAAACACACGATAACTTAAGTCTAAAGAAATATCACATTCCAAACGGTATCATAGCGGTATATTGTGAAAACACAACAAACACGTGTAGACCGTACTTACCCGAAAAATTTAGAAAAAACGCATTCGACTCAATACACAACGTTAGTCATCCGGGAATAAGGGCAACACGAAAATTACTTGCTCAAAGATACTTTTGGCCCGGACTAAATAAAGACGTTAGCCGATGGGCAAAATGCTGTATAGCTTGCCAAAAATGCAAGGTCAACAGACACACAATATCAGACCTACAACAATACGAGGGGAGCAAACGTTTCGAGCACGTGAATGTAGATATAGTAGGGCCCCTAACATCTCAAGACGGTTACAGATACTTAATAACTATGATTGACAGATGCACACGATGGCCCGAGGCAATACCGGTCAAAGAAATCACGGCGGAAGTAGTGGCTAAAGTATTGTATGACACATGGATTAGCAGATTTGGCTGTCCCGAGAGACTAACAAGCGACCAAGGTCGTCAATTCGAGAGTGCGTTATTCAAACAATTAATGTTACTGTTAGGCATCAAGAAACTGCGGACCACACCATACCATCCACAGAGTAATGGTATTGTGGAACGATGGCATAGGCAACTGAAATCAGCGTTAACCGCGCGCCTCGAAAACAACCCCTACTGGCACGATGAGCTATCTACAGTACTGTTAGGACTACGCGCGGTAGGCAGAAGCGACAACAACACGAGTCCCGTAGAATACGTATACGGACAAACACTTCGCTTACCAGGAGACTTTTACACTATCTCTGATAAGCAAACGTGTGGGGACCATACATTATTAGAAAATATTAGAGACACCATTAGCAAACTTAAACCGGTACCTAGTATTACGCGAGACTCACGCACGCTATTCGTGCATAAGGATTTAAAAAACTGCGAGTATGTATTTGTTCGCAACGACGCGATACGAAAACCGCTAACACCTACGTACGACGGTCCTTGTCGCGTCGTAGAAAGAACACCCAAAGTGTATGTAATTCAGTTACCAAGTAGAAAAAGTAGCATATCAATCGACCGGTTAAAACCAGCATATGTACTTAAGGTGAATGCTCCAACCAACCCGCGAAATTCAAATTTTCTTCCGTTTTTTTGCAATTTGCAGGCCAGTGCTAGGTTGTATGTTGATTAAAATATTATTCGCGGCTGTAAGACATATGTAGTTACAGAATTATAGTCATCAAAATCACCAATACAACCCTCCAAGTTCATAAAGGCGTAGGAACAAAAAAAAAACAGAAAAAGTCATTCCTACAGCTTTATGACCTTAGAGCGTTGTATTGATGATTTTGATGATTATAATTATGTAACTACATATGTCTTACAGCCGCGAATAATATTTTAATCAACATACAACCTAGCACTGGCCTGCAAATTGCAAAAAACGTAAGAAAATTTGAATTTCGCGGGTTAGTTGGAGCATTCACCTTAATGAGCATTCAGGAACCGACTATAATGTTAACAAGGCACGTACCAACTCAAACGCCAGTACCAGTGTTACATCACCAATTTTAAACAATGAGAGGCCATTATTACATAAGAAAACAAGTAGCGGGCGCACTGTTAAGCCGCCAGTTAGATTTAATCTGTAACTGTATATCACGGCGTACAAAGTAATTACAAACAAGTCAAACATTGTAAAGAAATCGCAAACAAAACCTGTACAGTCTCTAGTATTAGTAAAACTCGATATAACAAAGCACAATGTAAGCATTATTGCAATACTGTTCAGCAAAACTAATGTATCAACCAGGGACCGTACAACCCCGAATATAAGATAATTCTTTCGAAAGTGTTACAGATTGTTCGCCTACAGTAACGGAAAATGTTACCTCTTGGTAGTGTTAGCCCTTTCATAACACTAACGTTAGGGTAACCCTATCAATAAGTTAACTAGTAAAAGATGTTACCGGCTCTTGTATGATTTCCAATTGAAGCAGATAACCCTTTGAAAGGGTTTGTCGGGGTAATCAAAGGGTTTTAAATCAAATCATTTTAAATTACGTTGGAGTGGAGGAATAGATTTTGACCTTGAAAGTTTGGAATCATATAGAATTAGTGTTTCTTACTCGGTTTGATAGGACGGTGCTTTCTTTTTTAAGTTTTAATAACGTCTGAATATTGAAGATGAACAAAGGTAAGATAGTGTATTTTAATTAAGTATCACATATAATAAAACTGTAAATAACCTGTGTCTGTACATTGAACGTAATTTAAACTTCTAGTGGGGTTGTAATAAGTAATCTATATAGATACCAAATCACCAATTTTTGAACATTTTGTCTGTCTTTATGTATGTTTGTGCACGCATCACGCAAAAAGTACGCGACGGATTTTGATTAAATTTAGTATGGTGATAGCTGAATATCCTAGTGAACATTTATGGTAACTGCAGGAAAATGTCTAATACCGACGATAAATCGTCGCGGGCATAGCTATTTTTAATAAATATAGAGACAGACAGACAAAAATACCAAACATTTTTTTTGTTTTTATAGCTCTTATTAAGACTATATACGTTATATCTATACCGACGTGGATTACAGACAATATGCCACTAAATTGTTTATTACTAGTTTTATAATAAGAATTCTTATGTTTTTTAGAGCACATATATATTTCAGACAGCGACAGAAGCTCAGACGAAAGTGAATCAATATATTTTCAGGAATTAAGGACAACCGATCCTTCATGCGTGTCAATATCGACATTGCAACCGACATTAGACGATAATGCGTCTACTACCGATTTGTCTTTTGAAAATGACTCTAAAGAAATGGAAGATAAGGCTACAAATACTGATAACTCAGACAATAGCAAGGAAGATGATATTCATGAGTGTTATTCTTTTTCTTTATTAATTGCAAAATATCTAAGCAAGTTAGAAGAAGGACGACGTAACAAATGTATGCATCAAATAGTTCATATGGTCATGCAAAGTGTTCATGAACAACAATCAAAACAAAAGCAGTAATAATGAAAAATTGTGTATTTTAATAATAAATACCATGTTTTTTTAAAGATTTTTATTTGTTCAATGACGACATTATTATTTAAAATTATTACACAAAAATTGGAAATCAACAATTAACGATATTATGGCTCGGTTTAAAAAAAATACAATCGCCTCAAAAGGCATTTATAAAGTAAAAATGATATGTAAGCACCTATTTATTGAACGTTGGGAGACCGCTAAGTATAATAAAGGTGAAACAGCACAAACAATGATTTCTTACTCGTTTCGCCCGCTCTTACATCCTAAGTTGCGGTCGAATAACTGAAAAAAATCTGTGATTTCGATGGTTGAACTACTGAATGGAATTAGTGAGAGCAAACTATA
The DNA here is from genome assembly GCA_950022335.1 of Eurois occulta. Classification (NCBI taxonomy): domain Eukaryota; kingdom Metazoa; phylum Arthropoda; class Insecta; order Lepidoptera; family Noctuidae; genus Eurois; species Eurois occulta. The sequence continues at coordinate 12,833,845 of OX465480.1, read as the reverse complement.
TTTTTTAACTGTTTCACCTTTAATATACTCAGTGGTCTCCCAACGTTAAAAAAATAGGTACTGTTACTTATTTTTACTTTTGAAACTAGTGAGAACAAAGGAAAATTATTATCTAACGGTCCACTGACAATCAATAAGTAGGTACATATTATTTTTCACGTTTTAAAAGTATTTCTCTCATTCGAATAAATCTGGATTTGAACGGATCAACATTATATCCTGTAACAAACTTCCACTCATATTACTTCTTAGAGGGTTTAATATAAATTTTACCGATGAAAATAACCGCTCCACTGATACCTGCGTAGCAGGAGCTGCAAATACTACATTAACTACTTTCATTAAAGAGGGAGCAATTGATTCTCCTATGTTCGCCCAGTGGGCTAATATATTGGTATTCAAGGGTAGTCTGGGTTCAAATCTTAATTTACTTAACATTCCATCAAATGTATTCAATGACATACGAAATCCGTAAAAACAAGCATAAAATCGTAATAATCGCATAAAACAAGACACAAGGTAGTTTCAACAAGCGTTCGCAAGTCACACTCTGACTGACTGTTCACAGACGGATGATTGACAAAAAAAAAAGGCACAGACAATAAAGTGTCGGATCATAATATCGATTTTATTTATTGATCGTATATTATTAATGTAATTAGCTTATAAGTTGTGATCTGCCCACATATACGCAGTCTGCACTAAAAGTATCGGGAATGGAATATTTCCACGGTTCCTGTCATATTAAAATCTTTTTAATTGAAAACTCCTTGGTTTTAAAAATCGAATACTATTTATTTATTTAAAAAAAGATTCTCCGTCTTATCACAAGGTTTTGTCAAACTTGTTTAGTCGTTGAGAAAATGGAATTGACTCGAGAAAATTCAAGAGCGATGATTTTTTATGACTTTCGAAGTGGTTTAACACAAAAACAGTGTGTTGACCGGATGATTGCTGCATTTGGTGATGAAGCCCCATCCAAAAACACAATTTGTCGCTGGTTTGCTGAATTTCAACGTGGACCTGTCAAGCTCAGTGATGATCCCCGTCAAGGTCGTCCAAAAACTGCAGTCACCCAAGAAAATGTTGATGCTGTGCGTAAACTGATTGAGGAAGATCGACATGTGACATACCGCGAAATTCAGGCAACTTTAGACATTGGCATGAGTCAAATACAAATAATCGTGCATGAACAATTAGGTGTAAAAAAGTTGTTTTCCCGATGGATACCGCAATCGCTCTGTGAAGAGCAAAAAGCGGCTCAAGTTACTTGGTGCGTCACAACTCTCGAAAGATTCCACGCAGGACCCTCGAATGCAGTATACAACATCGTATCAGGTGACGAATCCTGGATATACGCGTACGAACCCGAAACAAAAAACCAGTCACGAGTTTGGGTGTTCGAAAATGAGTTAAAGCCAACAAAAATTGTTCGTTCACGGAGTGTTGCAAAAAAAATGGTGGCCACGTTTGTCTCCAAAACCGGCCATGTTGCGACTATTCCTCTTGAGGGACAAAGAACGGTTAATGCAGAATGGTATGCTAGCATTTGTTTGCCACAGGTCGTTTCTGAACTCCGTAAAGAGAACTGCAACCGCCGCATCATCCTCCATCACGACAATGCGAGTTCTCACACCGCGCACAGAACAAAAGAGTTTTTAGAGCAAGAAAACATAGAATTATTAGACCATCCGCCGCGCCGTACAGCCCCGACCTAAGCCCTAATGATTTCTATACTTTCCCTAAAATAAAGAATAAATTGCGTGGTCAGAGATTTTCATCACCTGAAGAATCTGTGGACGCCTACAAAACGGCCATTTTGGAGACCCCAACTTCCGAATGGAATGGTTGCTTCAATGATTGGTTCCATCGTATGGAAAAATGTGTCAAATTTCGCGGAGAATACTTCGAAAAGCAATAAATACATTTTTAAATAGTAATGTTGTGTCACTTCCTTGATTCCCGAAATTTTCAGTGCCGCCCTCGTAAATACAATTATTTTAATTATTAATGTAATAAGAATTATTTCGTCAATGAGAACTAAATCCTTAGATTTTTTACTTTTTTCCAAATAAATCGATTATCAAAAAAAAATTTTGGCATGTACAACTCAGTACCAATTTGGTTGATCTCCTTTTCAAGAGAGAGAGATCAACCAAATTGGTACTGAGTTGTACATGCCAAAATTTTTAATATTATATCAAGCATCAAATTGTAAATTATTTTCAGCAAAACTGGGAATCGTAACTAGTAGGATAACTAAAAAAATAGATTTTAAAGGTAATGATTGTGTTAAACAAAAATAACGTCTAAAGGAACGCATGAAATAATGTGAAGATAATTAAGATAATAATTTTGTGCCCCAATTGCTTGAATAACGTCTGAGTAAGCGCCAAATCAGCTAATTATGGTAGTCTTATTCAGCAATTAGTTTCTAGAGGACTGCTGTTAAACAAAACTTACTCAGAAGGTTTGTGCTGGCTGGGAAGACAATAGTACATAAAACACAGGTAGTCATAAATCGAATAAATACACAGCTGTAAACGCACAGATCGAAACGATGGATGACGTACGACTGCGACGCGGTCCAAGCGGCGTTGGCGCATGCACACTTCGATACCTACCTGTTTTATCTACCTGCCAAATGTGCGAGCGAGTAAGAGATATTTCGTAGAGCTATAAAAACATTTATAGTGACTGAACGACACGTTTCCACAATACTAAAAGTAAAAACTTCTGTTTTATTAACAAAAGTTTATTAACTTTTTAAATGTTAAATAACTTTATTTTCCCATTGGATATGGTACATAAGTTGTCAACTAAACATATTCATTTAACGGTTAAGTTTTTTGTAACGGACATCTAGTGATACCTATACTTATTACATTTAGGGTTCAGAACTTCGTTGGCCGTAACTGGACATCTCAATATATCGCAATTTGTCACGATAGCAATAGCTTGACACTTCAATTTGTCAATTTAAAATTAGTAGAAGAAAACTTTTAAGTGTATAAGTCGAGATATCAAATAACGAATATTAAGTAGGGACTGAAAAAGAGTGGCAAATTTAAAAAAATCTCAGTCTAGTAACCCCAAAATTTGTATGAAGTCCTTGGAATAACCTGACTTGATACTTTAGTTATTTGTATAGTGATTCCAGTGAGTCAAATTCCAACAATTGCCAACAATACGAGCAAACAAATCTCGATGTGTTACAATATGTAGATGGGTTATTGAGGTAATAAATGGCAAGTTCAAAAGAGATTACAAGCTACTTAGGCAAACATACTTTAATAATACTTGTAGAAATGTTATGACTGATTTCAGGATTGGTGCTGCATTAGTTAATGTGTTTCATAAACTAATAACAGATCGGAGTGATGCACCAGCAATCCTGAACCAAATTAGAGCTAGAATGAATGTTCCCAATCAACTTGGAGATTTTATTGAAAATCATAATGTAAATAGAAGACGAGCTGCTTTCTTACCAATAAATGGTGACCTGCCTCAATTGAGTATGTTCCCAATGCTGACTATGGCAAATCTTATCTTGTTTGCATTGGGAACATATCAAATTAAACAGGCCCGGCTCCTACTATGGCGAGCACATTCGACAAAATGGCAGTTATAGCATTGATGTTTGTGAGAACATTGAGAGGATTGGGAGCATCACAGAAGATACCTATTTTGACGCAAATGATCTGCTAATAAGAGCAAAAATACAGTCAAGGCATCATACAGGGAAAATATATTTTGTCTATATTTTGCTAGGTCAAGCCACAGATACCACAGATAACCCATTCAATTTGATCAAAGCATATTACTGTAATTGTATAATTGGCAAAAGAACTGTTGGTTGTTGTGCCCACACCATGACGGTTGTTTGGTTTTTGGGATGGGCACGGCACCGAAATGTAAATGCACCAGCTACATTTTTGGATGACATACTTATAAGGGAAGATATAGAGAATGAATAAACTATTAACAATAATGATTAGTTTTTTTTTTTTATGACACATTCATTTACACTTAGCTTATTCAAAACCTCGTTTTTTCTTGCCTTCATTCTACCTCCGTCACCGATTAACTGCGATTATAATAGTTTTAGCCTAAATGTTCAAGCTATATCTACATTGAAAAAGGGTTTTGCATGTGTAAAATAGCATCAGGTTGTCCTCAATATGCCTCACCACTATATTATTACAGAAAATATTCGATTTTTTTTTTCATTATTCGAACTAAGATATCTCGATAACCCCACTACTTACCAGATTCAAACAAAAACTGTTGGAATATTGGTATAATAAAGTTTTTAATAACATATATTTTGTTAATGTACAAAGAACTTGGCATGAGTACCAAAGCTCCATAGAAAGTGGTTGATCTTCACTTTCTCCACAACATGAATAACACAACTCTACAAAAGAAAAAAAAAAGTTTGTTTCCTGTGATTTTCTTTTTGTTTCTATCTCAATTTGACACGTATTTTTTTAATATGTCAACAATTTTTCTCTAACAGCTTTTGTTTTTCAGTTATAGCTAACTACCCTCATTTACTATTTTTATTTAGGTTTTCGTTTTTTTGTTGGACACAAAAATATTTTTTGTCGTTTATTTCGATATGGCCTCGTCAAGAAGATGTTGTGTGCTTAATCCAGATTGTTTTTGTTATATTTGTGGTGAATATATATTTGAAAAATATCGAAAACCTGTATCGGACTTTGTAGAAACTGCTTATCAACAATACTTTAAAATAAAATTATCTAATCAAGACAAGTCATGGGTTCCTCATATTGTGTGTCAGAAATGTGTTGTATGTCTACGGTTATGGTCCAGTGGAAAAAGGGATGCAGTAAAGTTCTTAACACCCATAATTTGGAGAGAACCTCGAAACCACCATGACGACTGCTACTTCTGTGTTGTAAAAATAAACGGAATTAACCCTGGAAATCGAAGCAAGTGGTTATATCGTAACTTGTCTTCCGCTCAACGACCTCAATTAAAGTCACGTGAGGTACAACCCAGCACATCTAAATCCTCTGATGTTCCAAATCTCCGTGAATCCGAACAAAATACATCAAGTGAAGACTCTGATCCCGACTACAAATTTAATCTTTCAGAACCTCAGCCATTTAATCAAAAATAACTAAATGACTTAGTAAGAGATCTGAACTTATCGAAAGAAGCCAAAGCTTGGAACTCATTTGTTTCGGTTATATGTAATTTCCTGGGTAGCAAGAAATCTGACGACTATGTCGAGCTTGTTGAGTGCATGCTATCGAACTTGAAAGAGCTAGGGTGCAATATGAGCATTAAACTCCATTTTTTGCACTCGCATTAGGAGCGATTTCCAGAAAATCTGGGTGATTTTAGTGAGGAGCAGGGTGAAAGATTTCACCAGGATATTCGGACAATGGAAGAGCGTTATCAGGGAAGGTGGGACTCACATATGATGGCAGACTATTGCTGGAGTTTACAACGAGACCTACCTAACGTTGTTCATTCAAGAAAATCTTATAAAAGATCATTCGATAGTGTTTAATAAAAATTTTATTAATATGTGTATAATTTCCTTGTATTTTTTAGCCTAAATAGTAAAATGGTGTATTTCAAAAAGTAAAGCTGTTACCAATCTCCCAGTATTTTTTTCATAGTCGGGACCATAGAGTTACCCAATAGCAATAAAAAAATTTAAGGAAACAAATATTGTGTTGACCAGTGTAATTAAGGGGAATGCTCCAACCAGCCCGCGAAATTCAAAATTTCTTGGGTTTTTTGCAATTTGCAAGCCAGTGCCAGGTTGTATGTTGATTAAAATATTATTCGCGGCTGTAAGACATATGTAGTTACAGAATTATAATCATCAAAATCATCAATAAAACGCTCTAAGTTCATAAAGCTGTAGGAATGACTTTTTCCGTTTTTTTTTGTTCCTACCCCTTTATGAACTTGGAGGGTTGTATTGGTGATTTTGATGATTATAAGTCTGTAACTACTTCTTGATGTCATTTCATTAAATACACAGAAAGTTAACACAAACTACTTATACATTTATTTTATTGTACACGAAAAGTATTGTTTTACTTTAATATTTTGATATAATTAGTTATTATTCATATAACGGTTAATATTCTATAAAAAAACTTATACAAACGATTTGATGGTTATTGAATATTGCTTGTAACGAAACGAGATGTTGTTTGACAATGACAAGGTCACATCACAAGGTGACAGGTCCCCCTACCCCCCAGGTACCACTCCCGTGAAAAGGTAACTCACCGTTTTTGAGAAAAACAGATATTTGTAACCTAACCTCAAAACATTATTATTACCTATTTTGGTCGGGAAAAATCACGTACGGGTCTAAATTTGCTTCCAATCAATATTAGGAAAGGCGTCGTCGACGGTTATTTTTCCCCCTTCTAACCCTTCATAACCTTCATACCCTTCTAACCTAACCTGTCCGAGTCGGGGTGCCCCAAGTCCCGAGCTCGCTTCGCTCGCTCTTGCATACTAAAGAGTAACGGCGTCGTCGACCACATCTTTCTAGGTTTCCACATCTCTCTAGGTTGTTATAAAAATAAACAACAATACAAATGCATACAATACAATCAAAACAAATGTCACGTGACGCAAATACCAGAGACAGTTTTTTTCTTTTTTTGCGTTCCTTTTCTCTAATTTGGTACGACATTGAACACCACAGACAATATACTATAAACATTTGGTTGTCAATCGCCCATTTTAACGTTCCGTTTCACCTAATAACGTAAACATTACGAATTTGAGGTTAGAAACAATTTTTGTAAATTTCTGGAAAAATACCCATTGCCTTGTAATAAGAGTGGTAGCGTTATAATCGGGGACCCACCCTCTATCTGATTTAACCACTTTTAAACCCCTCCGCGTGCCGCACGATACTAAAGCCAACCCAAGATGGCTTCAACCCTGGAGCTTGACATAAGATACTTTTTATCTGGGTACATTAAGTGCTTGCCCAAAGATACAAGTAAAACTGCGGGGAACAGCTAGTGACATAAATACACATTATAAGTAATACATTCACAAGGTGGGTATATTGTGCAAGCAAAATGTATTTATTTACCTTGAATGAACAATGTAGGTATAGCCAATTTACATAGTCTATCCTTAGGGTACTGGAAGACTGCTGCAAAATGTCTTCGGCATACTCTTCGGTTGTTATAGATGAAGATATCATCCAATTCTTTGATGGAATATCCTACACTTCGAACCCATCTCTGGAAGCGATCTCTTTCAAGATTTCAAAACCCGTAATCCGAAATCTTGAATTCAATTAAAATTCCTCAAAATAACACATTTTTCTAAATGACAGACGGTTTTTTTTTTAAATTTATTCATGACCATGGATACATGTCCTTTAGTCATAATCATTGAGACAGACGGTTGATATGATAGTGTAACCATGACAAAAATACGTTTTTGTCATTGATTGAATTAATTCTTTTATTTTTACTATTACTTAGTTATTATAGTGTAAATTAAAAAATATGGTTTCTTAGCCTAAATTATCTATATTGTTATTTTCAATTAAATCATAACACTGTTATAAACTGGTATCCCAACCAGTAAATATTTGGAACCATGGGGGATAGATGGCGCTAGTTTCCATACAAAAGTTTAATGCAGGCTCCAATGTTCTAAGAGAGCATACCCTGACTAATACCGTGGTATTTTTTAGAATTTAGATACTGTTTCGTTTATTTGTCGTGTGTTTCTGTTTGTTCTGTTATTCTTGCGATCTAAGTGTACTTACTAAATACATTTTGTGCACAGTGATTTCTCTAAATACTCATAAGGTTTAAAATGACGACACCAAAACGTGAACGAAGTGTTAACTTCAGCCGGGAAGAAGTTGAGCTTCTAACCTCACTTGTTGCTCAACATAAAAATATTTTTGAAAATAAAAAGAGTGACGCAGTTACTTGGCACGAAAAAGAGCAGTGCTGGAAGACACTTGAGGCATTGTTTAATAGCACAAGCGGTACGAACTTTCGGAGTGCTAAAACTTTAAAAGCGAAATACGAAGGTATTAAACGGACAACTAGGAAAAAGGCTGCTTTAATACGTGCTGAAACAGCGCGAACTAGCGCTGCTCCCCCTCTGACGCCTATAGAGGAAAAGGTTAAAGATATGATATTGTTGTCTGTGGATGGAATCGAGAGTGAATTTGATTCCGATCATGTTGGTAAGATCTCAAAAGAGAATGACCAAAGTTGGTACCAAAAAGTCTCGCGCCTCAAAACCAAAATATTATAGTAATTAGTTTCATATTTTTTTACGGCATTACGCGTCGGGGATTTGATTTTTGAACTGGAAATATACTTTTCGAGTTTAAAAGTATGAATATTGTTTTACTCCCTTTATATGAAGTTCCGTTTCAACTGAATATAAATGACGTTCCGTTTCAATTGAACAAACCCTTGTCTGTCGAGCGGACTCTAAAATTAATTACAATTAAGTAAGATCAGTACACCAAATCGATTTAGTTTGGTTTATTGCTATTTGCAACAAAATAGATTTTCTCAGCCTAAAGATTTTGATTTATCGATTACATCCCTAAATCCCGACTAGTTTATAGCACTTACTATACTCTATGGTTTATAGTTATCTTGTCTGTGGCATCTGACATTTGTACTGTACTGACTGACTATTGGCAATATAAAGGTCTAAAATAAAATCGAGTTTCAGTCAAGCATACTGTGGATGTTACTTTAACTCGTAATTCTTACTAATATTAGTGTATTACGCTGTTTTTTGAGCAATAATGTAATGTATGTGTGTTAAAATACGTCGTTGGTAGCGTCGAAAAGTAGACCTACTTTTTAGGTTAGTTTCGATTTTATAAAATAACTCTGAAACGCGGGTTTTTTTTTTCAAAAATAATTTTTGTAGGAGTTAATACGATCAGTGTAGTCTATAAAAAACAAGGTTTGATTTTGATGCAGCATGGTATGGGATTCCATACTTCCATGAGCATTCTCCTTTAAATTGTTATTAGTTGTGTACTAGTGTATCAATTTAACTGGCCAATCTGTGTTTTATATATGTATAAGTGAATTAACTTATTCAGCCTTATGGCGAACAGAATACATTTGTCCCACCCCTTCTCTTCCTTATATAATTTTCTTTATGTTGCAGATTCTATACAAACACAACCTAGCCAAGACATATTTTTAACAGAAAATATTCAAATAACGGAGATTGTTGCAGAAAATAAATGTGTTAAACCAGTGGATGCAGATGAACATCACATGAGTAAGTTATTGTGAAGTAAAGCCCAGTTCTACTACAACCAACTAACTTTTCACCCATTTTAAACTTTCCTACTTTTTGGTTTTCAGTTGAAGATCAACCTACACAAAATGACGACTCTAATGAGGAACGATCATCAAGAAAAAAGATAAGTAAGTAGTGTTCCTGTTGTGATTTAGTATTGTTGATAAGAATACCTTCACCATGATCTCACCTTTTTTTTAATATCAGGTCAACATACTACACCCAAAAGAGTTGCCTATGACGAGAAGTGGACTAATTGGAAGCCAAAATCTCTGCGTTCCAAAAAACATCCTGCTTTATGTAAGTTCCTTTAATGTTAGCATTAGGATAAACAAAGTGCTTAGATTATGTTATTATTTAGATAATTTATATTGATGCACAACATAACTTGATTTAACAGAGTTGGTGATGTAATGGTAGAACCACTGACAGCTATTAAAACCCAGTTTGATTAGTCTTAGCATGTAGCAACGTGGACATAAACTCCTAGAGGAGACCAACGTATGTCCTGCACTGAGACATGTATGGGTCAAAATAATGATATTGATACTAGCTTGTGTAATTTTTACCAATATTCAAAATAAATAAAAATCTTGTTTCAGCTGCTGAGAAGATGAAAAGGCCATTTGAAATAGTAGCAGATTCAAAATTAGAAATTGCAGAGTTGCAAAAGCAGATTTTGGAGGAAGAAATATTAAATAAAAGAAGGCAACGGGCCTTGGAAGAGGAAGAATTACTACATAAAAGAAAGAAATGGGACTTCGAGGAGGAAGAAAGGGAGCACAAAAGAGAAATGTGGGCATTGGAGAAAAAATACTTTTTAAATAAATTTGAAAATTAATCCTCTTTTTATTTTTATAACTTAACACAGAATACATATACAATATCATAAACCTGCCATATTTTTAAATCTTTTGCTAAATCCGAAATAAATGACTATTTTTATTATAGTAACGAAGCAAAATAATCATCAATTAAATTACTTCGCACTGTTGCATCCCGCATATTTTCTAGTCTACTTTGATTCACAACATCATGTTCATCTGGCTCATCTACTAGGTGGATGACTTCAAAATGATCATCTCGCATATCTATTGCAATGTTGTGCAATACTGCACATGCCACTATTACGGCCTGTACACGAGATACAGACACCAATTTTTTTTTAGACAAAATGGGGAATCTATTTTTCCAAACACCATAGCTTCTTTCCACTACATTTCTGCTTCTTATTTGGGACTCATTATACAGATGTTCTGCTGGAGTCATGGGAACTTGTAGTGGTGTAAGTAGGTATGAAGTATTTTCATATCCTTTATCACCGACAACCAAACAGTTTCCAAATTCTCCATTTAGAAGTCGTTGTTTTATAAAAGAATTATTAAATATTGTTTGATCATGTGCTGCTCCTGGCCATCTAGCCACTATGTCCAAGATCTTTAACTTTGCACTCACTACAGTTTGTACATTAAAAGAAAATTGTGACTTCCTGTTTCTCCAGTCTTCTGCACTGTCTCCACCTGGAAATAATGAAAACAGAATTTATAAAACACAGGAGTTTTATTTAATCATATAATACAGATACATAGTTTGATAAATAGGTACTGGGTACAAAAGTATTATATATTTAGTAGGTTTATTCATATTATATAATTTATTTTTTACCTGGAGATTTTATAGGAACATGGGTACAATCAATAGCACCAATAAGTCTTGGGAATTTAGCTATATTATAAAACTCTTGCTGGATTTCTTGAGTGTTGGTTGGAAATTTGATAAACTCCGGACGCAATCGTGCAATAGCTTGTGAAACCAGGTAGACAATGCGACTGGCAGAAGCTTTGCTGACACCAGAGAAATCACCTACTACTGTGAGAAAGCTTCCCGTCGCGTAAAACCTCAATGTTAAAAGTAGGCGAGTAATCGGCCTTATAGCCCGATTCCTGAAAAAAAAAACATAGTTTGAGTTAGATCAGTATACCTATCTAAAGCTAGACGGAGGCGTGCCATTATAAAAAAATGCAAATTGTGGGTTAGGTATGTGCTTACTTACCTTTCTGTAGTGACTGATATTGCTCTCTCAATAATTGAAAACACAAACAGCATAGCTTTCTTAGTAAGTCTGAAGCGCGCCCTAAAGTCCGTTTCGTCTAATGTCTCCATATAGTTTATTCTTTCCCGATACACAGGATTCCTGCGTGGTATTGTGAGGCTATCAAAATATTCATCAAACTCATCTTCCAGAGTCTCAAGAATGTCCATTGTCGTTATAAGTAGTCTACCTAGGTTATTAAAATAAAACACCACGCTGATTCCTTTCTGGTAATAAAGATGTAACTTAAGCTTGTAGGTAAAACTTACGCGAAATGTGTTTTACGTCAATAGATAATATAAATACAACACGAACGATAGAAAGGCAATGTTATTTAATTTTAACTGTCAACACACTACTTATGTTTAAGATAAATGCGTTATTTGCCACTTCGTCTGACGTATAACTTATGTTGGACTTTACGTCACACATAACGCTATTTGACAGTCGTGAAACGCAATAATTGTGTTTATCCTACGAATAAGTAACAAATAGCTTATTCGAAACTTGTGCAGAACTTATCGGTACATTGTGAAACAGACCCTAAATATTTTTATTATTTATCACAAACGATCATTGTACAATGCGGTCCTGCCAAGCTACCCTCCTATCATTGTTAAAATATTCCATGATTTTTTGCCTTGCAGTAGTTGGCATTTGTGATATTCTGATGTGACGATTCTGATGATATAAATTCTAAGTTGTGTTCAAAAAATTGATCCTTAAAGTTGTATCCATCACGTTTTCTGATGAAGTTGTGAAGAACGCAAACTGCTTTTACAATATGAGTTGCATAATCAAGAGAAGTCAAAATTGCAGTATGTAGGCTTCTCCATTTATTACACAAAACACCAAATGTACAATCTACACACCTTCGTGCCCTGCTGAGACTATAGTTAAATGTAAGTTTTTCTCTGGTTAAATTAATTATTATTAAATGTTTGTCAAGAGCAAATGCCTCATCGCCTACTATTTCAATTGTGTTAGGTAGTTCTCTATTAACTGGTAAATTTAATGTTTCTCTTCTCAACTGGCAGGCACCGGCACCACTGTGACACTTGTGCCCGTAGGAGGGTGTCAGCAGGTAGGTAAGTAGGGGTTGGTAAATAATAAGAGCTCAAAGATCAAGTACACTTATTATTTATTGCCTAAACTTCCGTGGCCAGCACACAACTCGATTGCAGAGAGTAGATAAGTGGTAGGGAACACTGGCCTGAACCGTCTCCAGCGATGATGGTTCCGGCTTAGCTTCTGCCCGCAGCCAACGGCTTCTGTCCCAGGTTCTGCCTCTGGTAAAACGGCGTAGGTAGGTGGCGTAGGTGGGTAGGATCTGCAGCTTAGGACCTTCTCCAGGCGTTCCTCACGACGCCAGAGCCACGATGTGACGATAGATTGTAGGGTAGACTAAAATCCTGGAAATCCAGACAGAAATGGAAGCGTAAGCAAGCTGTCGGAACCATGTTTCGTAGGTCCAAAGGTCACAGTGTCCCAGATAGGAGAATAGGAAGAAATACAGCAGAGAACTAGATTTAAGAAGTTCTAGGAACACCTTACAGTTAGCAGCTAAGTAAAACATATGGAAACTTACCCTAGAGGGATTTCGCGAAGTATTTAATAAAATTATTAAAGTACGATCGGAGCGAGTGACACAGCCGTCACCTCAGAGCTTCCCAAAACGACTAGTCATCGTCCGTAGCGAGACCGACTCAATCGTAACTCCTCGGCGACGCTCGGCCAGGATCGTTTCAGCGTTGCGCGGGCGCATAGAAGCGAGGACCTTTTAAGATAATATAATCTCGTAGGTTCCGTACAATTTTATTTTATTTTAATGATTTATTTAGTAGTTAGGTTTTCTTGATAATATTACAATAGGTTATCTTTTAAGTTTTGTGTAAATAGTATGGTTTTAAGTGTACATAGTTTTTTTATTATTAAAAACTAAAAACAGGGCTGCGGGACTGTTCGAAAGAGATACCGCGGCCCTGGAACATAAAGGGCCAATGAAGGAACATGGGTGTTTTTTAGTCAGTAAGAGTCTGACACTCCCTTCCGCTCCGCCTAGAGTGGGAGGAGTCATTTGATGATTTCTCACCCCCCAAAAAAAAAAAAAAAAAAAAAGAGGGTCTCACAGAGAGGTTTGGTGGTGATGCTGAGCCCCAAATTATTGGTGATGGTGATGGTCATGGGAGTGTTGAGACGGATTATATTATGCCAGTTGATAATAACATATCTCCAATGCTATTGATTGACAGTACATTCCCAATGAAAAATCCTTCCACGTCCATGGATTATACATCAGTGTCCATGGGCAGTGAAGTGCCAGCCAATGGCATTGGAGATGAGTTGGTGATGCTGGGAAATATTAATACTTCAATTGTGCCAAAAGAAAAAAGGAATTTTAGAACTAGTGGTAATATCCTACTCTATCCTATTATTACATAACATATGAAACTTTGTATGTTTGTTATTATGAATGTTTGTTACTCAATGACGCTTTAATGGCTGAACCGATATGGATAAAATTTGGCACACAGGTAGACTATGACCTGGATTAAAATATAGAATACTGTTCATCTGGGTAGGTACTTACATGAAGTTTGTATAGGTGGATATTTGATACTTATTCATGCAAAAGCTACTGAATGAATTTTGATGAAATTTTAAACATTTGATTTCCTATATTTAATGCATTTTTATTTTACAGATGGTATTAAACGGAAGCTACTGAAGCCAGACAACGGGTGTCAAGCTCGAAATATTGCATTGGCTGAATATTATAATGCTAAGACAAAATTGATAGACAGTAAGTTAGAAAATATAATGTTAGAAAAAGAAAAATTAAGATTAGAGATAAGGAGCCTGAATGGAAAGGGTTTTTAGAATTTTATTATTTTTTTTATGTATGTAACTAATTAAACAATTTTGAAAAACTGATATTTTATTTCCTGAAATTATCATTGTTTAATAATTCAAAGTCAAAGCATTTATTTCAATTAGACCATTACAGGCACTTTTGAAAGTCAAAAACAAAAAAGCTAAGCTACAGTCACAATCACAAGGCATAATAACTTGCGAAAGTACTGTAGTTGCACATTCCAAATCGTAGATCTCTATGGAGAAGAATGGGCAAGAAACACCATGGACACTCTTCTAAATCAAAATATTGTTACAAAATCTTGGTTACATCATTCATGTTGAGATTATACATATATGTGAGAACGATGTACAAAGATGGGCACATTAAGAGCGCATATAAACCGTGGTAGCTAAGAGATGACTAGTTCCAGATGACAGCTCCCGTTCACGAACATGATGCATGGATCAGCACCATTCAACTCAACCATATTGAAGGGAACTAAATGACCCGACACATCGCCACCATTGAGTGAGCATGAAATTCTCTCAGCCACCAGGACACATTCAAGTCAATGAAAGATAACAAAATATAAATGGTAGCTTTACAGTACATAGTACTCACACATGTGTGTTATGCAATTATATAATTCTAGGTGATGGAATCTATACATCGCAAGGATATTTTTACAATCTTCTGCAGCTTTCACAATAATTTAACATGGTAATCAATTAGTTTGCACACACAATGTAGAGATAAAATAGAAAAAACATACAATTCAAACCTTAAGTTTCCAGAAGAGAAAAGAGAATGAAAAAAATATATAATATTAATATATAATTAAAGGGAAAATTTGAAGCTTAAGTAGGTATAATAATAAAGACAAAGTTGTAATAATAAAAATCCAATCAAAGCAATTTACAAATTATCTCGATACACTATTAATTTTTTTTATAAAATAAATAGGTAATATCTAAGTATTAAAAATAATTTAAAATGAAGCCTTGTCTATTTCTGACATCATTTTGAATAATGTCCGAATTCTCTGATGTCACAGTTATTTCAGTTTCTTCTGGCATTTCTACTACTTCAGGGGGTACTTCTTCGATATTATAATTTCTGCAGATATTGTGAAGAACAGCTGTAGCAATTATAACTGATGTATGTTATGTAATGATAACCGCATGGTCAATGATATTACTGGGAAGCGACGTTTCCAGACTCCAAATGCCCTAAACAACCAAATACACTTTGTCATGAACTTAGTTAATTAAAAGAAAAAATTGGTCCCATGAATACTTGGTACTTAAATAATCTCTAGTATAGTGAAAACTTTAATGGTGATTTTACCTTTCAATTGTGTTTCTACTTTTTATGTGTGCCTCATTATATCTTATTTCCTAGCTAGTTGATGGGTTTAGCAAAGGTATGAGCAAATAAGGCCGGTATGGATAGGCACTGTCCCCGAGTAAGCAGCGATTTCCTAGAATACCATCCTCACACTGGGCTGTAATAATAGTTAGATACATTAGAAATTCTTATTATTTTAATGTTATTAGAAAGGACAATAAACCCAATATTACCTCTTAATACTGAATTGTTAAAAATAGTAGCATCATGAGCTGAACCAGGCCACCGAGCAACAACATTCAATAATATAAGGTCTGCATCACAAACGGCTTGGACATTGATTGAAAAGTATCCTTTCCTATTTCTATATTCCTCACCTATTGTTGAACCTGAAATACAAAATATTGCATTTGTTGTAGCAAATGTATGGCAACTTTCTAAACAACTAGGTAAATACAAATTCTTAATTGATAACAAATCATGACTTGTATACCTACATGGAGACTGAATGTGTACATGTGTACAGTCAATAGCACCACATACTCTAGGAAATTGAGCTATGTTATAAAATTTGTCTGTAGTTCTAGAATGCAGAAAAATGTATTTGTTATACAATCTAGCAATAGCAGCAGATATGTCTGCCACTATTCTACAAGCTGACGATAAGGATACTCCAGCAAAGTCGGCCATTGAATTAAGCATTGTCCCCAATGCATAAAATCGAAGTGCCAATAAAAGTTGATGCAATGGTGGTATACCATTATTCCTGAAAATAATACTATAGAGTTAAGTATCCGTTCTTTTAGGTTATGTTTATATATTGAAGTAATTTGAGCATACAAACAAATTTATTACCGTCTTGATTTCACTTTGATATAGGGCATTATCTCATTCAAAGTAGATTCAACTGACGATTTCTTAATTCTGAATCTGAATGTGAACTCTGCGTCAGTTAAACTTGCCATGAAGTTTATGCGTCGAAAAGTTTTTGAGGACACAGCACTCTCTTGTTCGCTGTCGCTACTATCCCAATCCGATAGCTGAGCTAATACTTCAAGATCACTATCACTTGAAAATATTTCCATTTTCGGGATCGGTCGACGTACAATCGGTCAAAATTTGAGGATCGCAAATAAAGATCAATAACGTTCAAAAATCGATTTGTCAAAATCAGAGATTAGTTATAGAAAACGCCTAACTGTCACTTTCATAGAAAATACCAATCTAAAAATCCGATCCGCCCTCCCAAAGATGGATTGAAAAAAAGATCGGTTTATCGATCCATCGATCGGTTATTGAAATACTAAAAGTAAGAAATGGATTCAAAAATAGAAAGCAGCCGTATAACGAAGCCATTTCAAGGGATTTTTTTTTTATCTATGTATATTTTTACAAAAATTAAATAATTTTAAACTACTTGACCCACAAAATAAGTACTGGTTCCTTAATTTTGCAACATCCATTACGCTAGTTTACTACGTTTTATGTACCTACTGTCATTGAAGCGAGCAGCGCGGTTAGATCAAAGGAGCGGCGCGCGGTTTCTACCTAAGCAATAGAGAGCCGCGCTCCTCACCCCCCCCCCCCGCACTTCTTCAGTCTCGCTCGGAACGTGTGTCGCGGCGCACGCGCTAGCAAAAACTGGTCGGTCGTGGAACAATCGCAACAATGCCGAACTACAGGTACACGAACCAGGAGTATCAAAAACATGGTGGTGTGCTACAGAGAATGTGGAAATGTTTTGCTCAGACCACAAGCCCTTTTCCTGAAGCGTTATGAGAGAAGACCATGTCTGCAGACTATCCTAGATGCTGTACAGCGGCACCTGGACTAAGGGGTCTACATGCCACCAGCTGCAGACGGAGGCATGATAGGCGCGTTCGGGAACATTTTTCCAACGAGTACGACAATCGTTGGATAGGACGGGGAGTCCCGGTGGGGCTGGCCAGCTCGTTCGCCTGCTCTTACGCCGTTGGACTTTCATGTGTGGTGGGGTAGGGCTAATGACCTGGTTTACGGTAATGACGGCCATACCATATCTAGTGCGGAATACTTAGAACTTACAATTGTGAACGCTTTTGCAGTGATGGCTAGTGATAGAGACACATTAATAAA
Organism: Eurois occulta; assembly: GCA_950022335.1. Lineage (NCBI taxonomy): Eukaryota > Metazoa > Arthropoda > Insecta > Lepidoptera > Noctuidae > Eurois > Eurois occulta. Next base: position 12,816,116 of record OX465480.1, on the reverse strand, counting down.
AGTGCAAAGACACATCATAAAACGTGCAGCCGTCTGCGTCGAACAGCAGCAGGCCTAGCCAAGTTACAAACGTTTCGTATCTATTCTCTTTCTACAATCGCCGACGCCGAGGCGTCAACGATTGTAGAAAACGCTTACTTGGTAGCCAACTTGACACGACTGAGTTGATCGCTCGTTCTACAATATATTTAGAATAAACCTATACTTTAGTCTATAGTGAGCGTTCCTAGAAACGTCAAACTAACGTCAAAGTCACAGTTGTGTATTTTGAGCGCGGGCTGAAGTTTTGTTTTGGATTGTTGAGAAAGGAATAATTGTTTTTAAGTGTTAAAAAAGTAAGTGAAATAAGGTACGAGTTCTTCTTATAATTGATTTATTATAATATCACTGCGGAATGTTATTTTAAACATTACTGTGACTCGAAATAATATGATATCGTGCATTTGAATGAAAGATACCTTAAATGAAGTAATAACTTTTGTAGGATGGAATCTAGATCTCGTGCAGGTCCAGAACAGTTCGCAGCTTTACTAGAATTTATGCATAACAACATTTAACAGACAAATATGTTCAGGTGTGGGCTGACAGGAAAGCCAAAACCGAGAAAAAAGCTTTGGCAATACGTGGTGAAGCTTCTGGTACTGGTGGTGGTACAAGCAGCAGACTAACTCTCTCGGCTTCAAAAGAGAGGGTGTTGGGTATAATGGGTTTGACGGCTGTCACCGGTCAAGCTGGAATTGAGGAGAGAGGCTTTGTTTTCTTTTATAAACAAGTGTAATTTTTCTAATTTATATTCCTCATATTTTTACTAATAATTTCGTAAAAACAAAAAGTACTTAGATAATTTTTTTTTTCATTGCTATGTCGTCTTTACGACTTATAGAAGTTACCCTTAAAATAATTCGTGTCTAAAAAGTTAGACCTTATATATTTATATATATCTGCAGAAGAGTGCGAATTTTTTTTTTCAGCGGAAAACTTAGAGCAAGCGCGCACTAGCGGCCAGGTCGCGGCGGCCATCGAGATAGATACGTTCCTAAATCCTTCACTTATTTCTAGCCATTTGTCTCTATCGAGTTGTGGAAAGGCAATATCTTTTATATTTTGCTATATAGCGACGCAAACCTCAAGTACAATTTCTCAAACAGTTGTGTGTCCAATGCGAAATGAATGATTTAGTTCTCTGAAGGAGCATCTAGATGCTAGGTATCTGGAAAAAACAAACACGTTATGATAAGTTTTTTTTTTTCATTTCCAGGTAAGTCACTCCAAAAAAAATGGAAAAATATAAGGGACTCATTCCTCAGGGAGCTACGACGTGTCAAAGGCGCATAAAGTGGCGCCGCAGCGAAACGTTAATCTCCCTATGTATATTTTCATCACCTGATGTTCCTTAAAGATACGGTGGAACCGAATACAACAGAATCGAACATAAATGATGCGGAAAATATAGTCCCTCCCACCCCCGAATCAGTATCTCAAGGACAACCAAGATCAAAGAAGAAAAAGGAAGACAATAATTTCGAAAAAGAAAATCTTGTTTCAGTTTTAAAAGAAAGCATAAATTCAAGAAGTCAGCGTGAATCAGCTCTCGAAGACGACAATGACAGATTATTTATGCTTTCCTTAGTAAAGGATTTCAAAAAAATACCCGAATCCGCGAAGCTGACAACCAAGATGGAAATGATTAATCTAATCCACCGAGCTCAAAGTGGAAGATATGATCAAAGCCACTATGAACCTATGACCAGGCACAGCCAACCTACTTACCCTCGAAGCAGTTATACGAACCATCAGGAATATCAACAGGAATATTTTACTAAGCAATCGGATAATGGACCACTTGCCACAATGAGCTGCCGCCCTTCTCTGTCACGTCCCAGTGAACTGTCGCCGCCATTGGATTCAGGAAGAGAAGAAAATTATATCCAATCACCCGAATCAAATTACTCTCAGGCCTCGCAAGATTCAGAAATAATTGAAACGTTTTTTAATAATTATTGAACAACTGCACCTTTGATTATGATAATACAGTACTTAAATACTTTTATGTACCTACTTGTTTCACTTATCTACCTGCATCCTTTTTCATAAAACAGACACAAGGACCGTAAAGAAATAATTTGAATAAAAGTAGATAGGCATAGGCTTACCTTAAAGTTACAAGAAGTTTTTCCTTGGCAGAAATGCAGGGGCGAAAGTTAGTTACAGTGCCGGTGATTGATGGACTTAATTTTCTTAACAGTTCTTCAAAAGAAGACTTGCTCATCCGCAAATAATTAAAGAACTTGTCATCATATTGCTGAAGGTCGGTGAAATAAGTATAAAATAATCCCTTTGTTCGCCTTTCACGTATCAAGGGATGAACCCAATATTTTTTCCTTTTCTTTTTCCGCTTCTTACTTATAAGATCCAAAAGCACTGCTATTTCCTCAACGTCCATTTTGAAGCGCGCTGTATGTGCAACTGACGATCGTAGCCGCCGTTTTGACCGCGTTGCAAATCGCAACCCTTGCGGCCTGGCCGCGCGGCCAGGTCGCTAGTGCGCTATTGCCCTTAGTCTTCATAAGTTTCGGAACTTCAAAACCTTTTTATTAGTATTACCGATGGCTACATACGAGATGCTATGGGACCATATACATCAAATACTTCGGACGCAAGAATTGTGCTCGACCTGATGCGACAAGATTCTCCGATTCATGGGTTCTTGAGAACTGATGACATTTATATTGGATCGTGGATTTCGAGATTCGATCAATACTATTGAAGAATGCGGATATAATTCTCACATGCCGCCAACGAGAGCAAGAGGAGAACAACTGACGACATTAGATGCCAATAAATCTAGGTTATTAACTATGATTCGTTGGGTAGTAGAAACTATTAACAGCAGATTTTAAAAGATTTTAAAATCTTCCGCCATGTATATTTTGACATATGATGGTCGACTTAGAATAACTGCGGCAATAATTAAATCGAAACCACGAAATCCATATGAAGACCATATGTATACGGAACAGTTCATATCCATAATAAATGAGCGGATGAATCAACGCAATGAGCTGTCAGATTATGTGATAAGGCATTTTTCCAGAGATAAGTATTGACGGTTGTTATTATCATTTTAATAGCGCTGTTTGGAGGAAAGGCCGTGAATTAAACCTAACAAAAAATAAAATTTTAAGACGTCAATCAAGTAGCCCTAAGTGCGGTCCTTCCATTATTACCCGAGCACCGTATTTTTGAAGGCTGGTTTTATGTCGCTGGCGAAAGCCCCGATGATAGCCAAAGTGAAAAGTTTCGGCAATACATGCTATCGCAGTGGCTTCAACCAAATTTCGTAAAAGTGTGGTGCAGTTTTGGTAAACGACATCGTACCAATAACTTTGCCGAAGGGGGGCATTTTAAATTAAATAGTACAATAGGCAAAAAAAAAAAAAAATTAAAATTGCTTACGGTGTTACATTAAGACTCCAATTTATATATACAGCGTGAAACCAAAACAAAGTCCAAAACGGCGTAAGCTACATTCAATCTTAACAGACCAATATGTTATGAATTGCCAAATGCAACTTCTTAATTCAGAAATAACCATAGGACATTTTCTAGAAAAACTTACATAAATATTAATCATAAGCAAAGTGCTTGATGGTTGTTCGTTGATTTAATTTCTTAGGGCTTTGTGTACAATAATTATTATCGCCTTATTTTATGGTCTCAACTACTTTCTTAAATCCATGACAACTTTTTATTATTTATGATGTTTTATGTTCTTCTTTATGATGTTTTATACTTTATGATATTTTATGTTCTTCTTGATTTAGTGATATTTTGGGTATTTTTATTATGATTTTGTAATAGTTTACTTTTTATTGACACTGTTTATGTGTAAAATTAACGAGTTCACTGTCCTGATCACTTATATAATGTTTAACGCAAACATGTGCCACTGTATACCTACATAAGCAAGTGTGACTTTGTAATAATTAGGACGTTTTCTTTTATAAAAAGAAGCTGATTGAAGAAGCTGACTGATTTTTTAATCATAATTTTTAGTTTTATGGGTAATTTTATTTTGTTTTAATGTTTCAGTGTATTGGTATTTTGATACCTAGGTACGTAAAGTTGATTCTGTGATTTTTATTCTTTAATAAATTACTGATTTTCATTTCAATTTTTTTTTTTTTTTACTATTAAAACAACCAGTCTGTTTCCGTTCGTCCCATCAACAAAATTAGTAGGACGATCGGGAAAAAAATAACGAATTCCCGTTCGTCCCACGACGTGGACGAAGTCGGTAGGACGAACGGGAATACACGCCTGTAAGATGTCTACATAATTATTAAGGGATATACTAGTAGATCACGGTATATTAATCGTTGATATGCTAAACCATACAAAAATCTAACAAACACTGTTTGATAATTTCAGAACACGCAGAAACCACATAAAAATCGAATTGTTCGCGAACATCTGATTTTTTCCTTCGGCCTACATCTCCAGCAGTAACAGTGGAAGCCCCGAACACTCAGAAGTTATTTATCAGTCCTGGCAACCAGTTGCAACCTTACCATTCACTCTCTCAGCAGTAGTAGTGGAAACCTTATCTTCAGCTGTCATAAATGAGCCCTCAAATTTAGCTGAGGCCTTACAGATCAAATCTAGCAGAGGCCTCCAGTTGCTAAGAAGCCTAGACTTTCAGCCCGTCAGCCCTCACCTTTAGCAGCAGCTCATAAGCCCTCATCTTCAGTAGCAGCCCAACCGCCCTCACCTTTAGCGGCAGACCAACAGTGCTCATCTTCAGCCGCTGAACGGGCATTACCTTCAATGACAGCCCAACAACCCTCAATTACAGCGGCAGCCCAACAACCCTCATCTCCAGCAGCAGCCCAACAGCCCTCATCTGTAACAGCAGCCTATCAGCTCTCACCTTCAATGGCAGACCAATAGCCTTTATCTCCTGTGGCAGTCCATCCACCCTCACCTTCAATGGCAACCCAACAGCCTTCATTTCCAGCGGCAGCTCATGTCACATTGCAAGGATTAATAGATTGGTCTTCTGATCCCTTCTATCACAACCCCATCATCGCTGCAGTAATGCCTTGCAAACGCTTTAAAACTTGCACTTTACTGACAGGGCCACTGAAGCACCACGGACCCAACCAGGGTATGATAAGTTGTGCAAAATTCGACCAATTATGGATATTTTACAATCTATAGATGAGAGTATGGGCAAATTTAAAGGAAGAAGCACATTAAAGCAATATATGCCACAAAAGCCAATTAAACGGGTATACAAAGTCAGGGCCAGGTGTGAGGAAACCGGATATTTGTATCAATTTAATGTGTACATTGGCAAAAGTGAAACTCAAGAAGATGGTGACGGAGGACTTGGCTATAAAGTAGTTATAGAATTATGTAGAACAGTTGAAAGTGGTACCTTAGTAGCATTTGATAACTTTTTTTCAAGCCGGCTTCTATTAGAGATGTTGCATCAGAAAAGCATATTTTCTGTAGGCACTGTAAGACAAAATAGAAAAGGCTTACCACCACGTCTTTTACCTCAAAAGGGTGACCAAAAATGAAATGAAAACAAATTGAAACTGGAGAGTTTATGGTGCAGTATGCTGCCCCTATTACTGTAATAAAGTGGCGTGATACCAAACACGTGTAGTCGTGTACGTCTGCACAACAGCTTTTGAACCTAAAGCAGTAGTGACCTTTAACGTACTCAGAAAGATGGTTCCAAAGTCCCAATAACATGCCCATTGGCAATCGAACAATATACCAAATGTCCCATACATTTGGTATATTGTTCGATTGCCAATGGGCAGTTGACAGACTCGACCACTTCAGATCTTCTTACTCCATTGGTAGAAAGTCAACTAAGAAAAATTGTATATACAACATGTCACGTAAGTAACGCACACCCTCAGACACCCCAATTAGTATATTATGTTATAAACATAATACATCCACTGAATTTATAGTTAAACATGTTTATGTGGACGGGCTGCAGACATTGAGTCTATATTTATTCTGCAGAAAAGAGCTATCAGAGCCTTATATGATCTACGTAGACGCGATTCTCTAAGAGAACTGTTTAAGGAAATTAACATCATGACAGTACCTTGTCAATACATCTATGAAAACATCATGTACGTTAGGAAAAATTTGCATTTATTTAGTAAAAGAGGTGACCGACACCACTATCATACTAGAAATAGGGACCAACTAACTCAACCAGGTTTCAGGCTAGCTAAAGTAGACTCATCTTTCATGGGGTACTGTTTAAAATGTTACAATAAAATACCTCCCCACATTCTACAACTGAATGAGACGAAATTTAAATCTTGTATAAAACGCACACTATGTAGGCAAGCATATTATAAGTTGGGGGATTACATTGATGATAAAAATGCTTGGCTCAATGCTGGTCCTGCTCCACAACCATAGGGGCAAACTAATTGATTACCATGTGAAGTTATTGTGGAAGCTGCAGAAGATTGTAAAAATATCTTTGCATTGTATAGATTCAATCTCTTAGTATTATATAATCGCATAGCACATGTGTGAATACTATGTACTGTAAAGCTACCATTTACATTTAGTTATCTTTCATTGACTTGAATGTGCCCTGGTGGCTGAGAGAATGTCATGCTCACACAAATGTCTCCCTGACGGTGGCGGGTGTGTCGGGTCATTTAGTTCCCTTCAATATGGTTGAGTTGAATGGCGCTGATCCATGCGTCATGTTCGTGAACGAGCGCTGTCGGTTGGGACTGGTCATCTCTTAGCGGTCACGGTTTATTTTAATTACTTTATTTTTAAATTGTTAGTTTAATCTTTTACTCTGGACGCTCTTAATGTGCACGTCTTTGTACATCGTTCTCACATATATGTATAATCTCAACATGAATGATGTAACCAAGATTTTGGAACAACATTTTGATTAAAAAGAGTGTCCATGGAGTTTCTTGCCCATTCTTCTCCATAGAGATCTACGATTTGGAATGTGCAACTACAGTACTTTCGCAAGTTATTATGCCTTGTGACTGTGACTGTAGCTTAGCTTTTTTGTTTTTGACTTTCAAAAGTGCCTGTAATGGTCTAATTGAAATAAATGCTTTGAGTTTGAGTTTGAGTTTATGCATTGTTTATTTATCAAATTAGTTATACTCATTCCGGAAGAATGTTGTGGTCACAGTACAAATCCAAGAACTCACACAGTCGCACACGTAGATACGAGGGTCTTGCTAGCCTAGTAGGTATTCGCTCGCGTTCGCGCCGCTCGACAGAACTATAGGTATTATTGCCGAAAACAGACAACAATACACCATTGTTTACGATGTCCGAACTTCGAGCTGTTTATTTATGTCTAATAAACGTTTGATTGCATCTTTCCATCACACTTTTCACTTTTCAGGCTTTGGACTGTCGACTCTGAATAATTTTGTTTATTGATTACGATAAATAACAATGTTCGTTACAAAATGTTATGCTAATGTAAATAATAATTAACTGCTAAAAATAAGAGGCGATACGACAACATAATTCAAATACCACTTGTTTAAAAGATGTGAATCAAGATACCTACTTACAATAGTTTAAAAAATCAAATACTTAACTTACTGATTGCCTAAACACTCATACATACGACGTTGTATTTTAAATACACTTTCAAAATGTCCAACACCTTGTTCAATACATTTTAATGCCCGTTTTCTTAATCGATGTTTTAATTTAGAAAGCACTTCAGTGTCTTTTTTCACTATTTCAAAAGCGTTCACTATCCTATTTTTTAGATCCTCGGCACTTGTTGTCTCACTAAAAACACACAAAAATAAACTAACGGCTTGATACGTCCCCACAACAAAAATTCAAATCAGCTGATGTGGGAGGCCACTGGACTCCTACTACTTATCAAGGTGCTGTCGACTCTCTTCACTCCTTCCTAGTGAAATGAGCAGGGGCACCATCGTGTTAGTAGAATACCTCTTGTAAATAAATGAAGAGGTATGTCTTCTAGCAGCGTAGGTAGAGTTTCTCGGGTACGGGCATTTCGTTTTGAAGACGAGTACGTGTAGGCACATCCGCTCCCCTGTCGATGGCCCTGCTCGGACGGAACGTTCCGTGGTTGCTAGAACCACATTATCACCACACTGTCCCAAAGTCCTCACCATTTCGGTGTACTGAACATTTGTGTATTGGAAAGATATCGCGCGCGAAATATTATTTGCACTAACAACACTACGTAAATACATACTTTACACTGGTCCGCGCGTGACTAATGTTGTTCACATTTTTTTAAGCCTAGCTTTCATCCTTGCCGCGCCGGTGTCTTAGTGGCTATCTCGCTCTATCCCACGTTTTTAGTTTGCAGGAGAAAGGGAACGAAAAGAAGCATGACATATTTTGTATTTTGTCGGTTTATCTTGTGTCCTTCGTCCAGTGACTGTTAGGGTGTGCGTGTGCGGTTAAATCACTAAGTTTACTTAACTGTATTTGTAAAGACTTTAACTTGCTTGGAATAAGGTTCATTTTTCTTTATTTTGTATTGAATGACGGAATTTGTATTAATGCAAATAAGACTGCACTTTTAAAAGTCTTATTTCCTTGAGTTACGATCCATTTCAGTTTGTTTTAACTGTACAGGGGTAGTGTGACTGTAATTTACGTAGTTTTAATTATTTTTGGGATAAAAAATGACCTATATTAAAAATGATAGAAATCGATTCAGTAAACGATTCTGAACAAACTAATTTCAGGATGTGCGTTAATTATGTTACGCGTTGTATATACATACATATAGAAGTAGCCTGCATAAATGCGTATATCGTTTACAATATAACCCATAATAAAACGAGCAGCAGCCATCGAGATTACAGGCTAAAGTCAGCCTAATGGAAGCCTAATTGACAATTTGTCTGTTTGTGGGTACTACAGCATAAGACAAAAACCCCAAAGGTCGAAAATAATGTGCAAGATCTGCCAAGTATCGCTGTGTGCAGCACCTTGTTTTGATGATTTTCATCATTAAAACTAATTAACATTATTTTTCTTAGTTATAGTGTGGTTTTATTATTTCTAGGATTCATTTGAACCTAAAAGCTGCGTAGACAACATGTAGGACAGTGGCCACATACAGACAACATGTCTGCATGGTCAGCAGGCAGTGGTCATATAGAGAGACCACAGGGGTTTTTTCTTTCAGAAAAGGAAAAAAACAAGAAATTATATTTGTTATAACCCTGTAATCCACCAAAATCAGTATTAAAAAAATAATGGCTAGGCCTGGTTAAGGGTTATGGAATCACATGCAACTACCAATGCTTATCGCCATTCTTAGAATTCGTACCCATATGAATGTAAGAGGTATGTGTTGTAACAACTTTCAACCAAGCATCATGGAGAGTTTGCAGTCTGGCAGAAAAATGTATGTTTCCGGTGGATCTTGCGCCAGTATTAGCACATCAACTACTACTGAAGAGGGTGAAAGTCTTGGTGATGCCTTATTATTGCTAGCAGAGGACGAATCAGAATAATCCTAGTTTTTGTTCATTTGTTTATGGGTCAGCGCACACCAAGAGCAGAGCAGAGCAGAGCATTTTCTGAGATTATTGAAAAAAATATCTTATGATTATTATCATACTTCGCAAAATTGAATACACGCCCAAAGGATCATGATCATGACCCAGTTGGAAGGGAAAGCACAGGTAGCATGCAGCCTAAAGTCATTTGAAAAATGGTCACAACTTAAAACCTTCTCCAAAAAACAAAATTTGGTACTATAAAGGTCCTGAGAACGTTTTAGAACGTGCTAATTAGTGTTCATGATTCGTACTATAATGGTGTTGTAAACATTTACAGAACCCTGAATAGGTCCTAGTTTTATCACTGATTTGTTTTATGGACATTACATAAAGGCTCTCACGGTGATAAGTCAGCTCTGTAGTTGAAATGTAAAAGTGTCGAAAAACGCTTTTTAGTACTAAAATAGTGCTGTCTGCAACGTTTATGTCACAAATTTGCACTATAAACGTAACCAAAACATGTTTATAGTGCTATTTTGTCACACTGGTCACCATTTTGTTTGTGTTGTGATCGTGCGTCGTGAGTGTTCCTCAAGAAAAAAAAATATATCGGTAAGTTATGCTTTATGTCATTTGCCATTGTTGCTTATCGTAACATTTAATAAAAAGGACATACTACAAAACATTCATGGACCGTAACTTGCACTTGCGAAAATTATTGTATTGATAAAATCATTATGCTGATTTCAAATTTGACAATGCGCCCTTATAATTTACGTGTTTTAATTAAATTTAAATTAATAAAATAAGGACTTGTCCCGACTATGGCTGCTATAGTACACATTGGCTTCAGCCATGCTACTAATGTGCTATCATGGCAGAAAACAGCAGCCATATTTTCACAGAAAACGAATTAGGGTTCGTTGTCCAAATATAAAATAGTGTAGTCATAATAAATTTCTTTGTATGGACTTGCATTAAATGCACTCTTTAGGTATTTTCTAGTTTCTCTCCCAATTCAGTCTCGAAATCACCACGAATGTGTAGCAAAAAAACTATAGTTTCATTGAAAAACAATGTTTCTGTGTGTGTCTTTAATGCAACCTCATAAGTTATTTTGACTAAACTAAAAGTTGTAACTATCTCATCGCATGTGCCCAATCACCCGTCAGCCTTGAAAGAAAGTCGGTTCTTTGATACATAAAACAGTTACAGACCAAAGACTACTATAGTATACTATAGATTATAGACCTAAATGCCTTATGGTCAACATAGTTCATATTTAAGCTGTTGAAACTTTATTTTATTATAATGCTGGAAGTAAATGTACAATTGCGTTTGTTTCAGTGCCTTACCTGCATCGTAACATACTAAAATTTATATCATTAATGATGGCATATATAATGGACGTGGATTGTTTCCTGAGGAGATATGATTGTATACTTTTAAATTATAATATACTTACCTTATGCCGCCGAACTTTGTTTTTTAAATATTACTTATTGTGATGTCGACAGTAGGACCCCTACTTGTTCTAGGTTTAGAATATACGTACAATAAAACACAATTACTTGGTGGAAATGGGTACGAATAGATCATAGTTATCAAAAATCTGGGCGAGAAATAACTACAAAAAAAAACTACGAAAAAGGAACAGCAGGGGATCGTCAATAAACTTATCTCTGAATTTGAGACAGAAATAGTGAAATTCAAATTATATTATTATAACTGGAAAGAACAGCAGCGGCAGTACAGACAATGTGTTAATAGTCTTAAAGATGGAGAAATCGTAATTTTATGCGATTTCTCAGAAAATTATGAGTGTAAATACTCAAAAGAGATACAAGCAACACACTTTGGAGCTTCAAAAAACTCTATAACAATTCATACTGGAGCAATATTTTTCAAAGATAAATTTCAAACATTTGCTACACTATCCGATAGTACTTGCCATGAGCCTGATGCCATCTGGGCACATCTTCCTATTTTAAAACATGCCAAAGAAAAATACCCTATTAATGTAATCCATTTCTTTTCCGATGGCCCGACTAGCCAATATCGGCAAAAGAAAAACTTTTATTTGTTAAACCTATTTACAGACAAATAAAAATATTCTACTTGGTCCTTCTCGGAAAGTGGACACGGTAAAAGTGTTGCTGACGGTGTAGGAGGTTCGGTAAAACGACAACTGGATAGGAAAGTTGCTTACGGCTACGATATAACAAATGCAACCGATGCTTATAATGTGCTACAAAATGTTATGAAAACTACAAAATGCTTTTATGTAAATGATAATGATATTAAAAATATAGGCAAGCTAATTCCATCTAATGTTACAGCTGTTTCTGGTACGATGAAATTGCACCAAATTATATCCACACAGGAAAACATAATTAAGCATAGGTTAATTAGTTGCTTTTGTGGAGAAGTAGCAGGATTATGTGATTGTCATTGTCCTAAATCACATATACTTGTACCGAATGTTGTTTCTTCTGATGAGAACTTAACATCAACAAATATGAATGAAGTTACTTCTGTAATCAGTAAAATAGCTGAAGAAGACTTATTAGGCCCTATTAATTCTTCTATAGCGATGACAATAACATCGGAAAATAACATCGTTTTTGATACTCCAATAATATGTTCCATACCTTCAGTAATGAAAGACGATATTCCCCTCCAAGAAATTGTATTAAAAGATTTAGATTTTTTAATGAATGACGACCCGCTCTTAAATCAACTAAATATTATTGAGTCAACACATGTAGAAGATCACATCAAAAATTCAAGTAATACAGAGACATATACAAGTAATACAGATATTCAAACTATAGATCTTACATGTCCACAAAAACAGTGTTTGCAAGATATCCAATCTCTTCCTAGTACATCTTATAATAAAAAACGAGCCCGTATACTAAAACCTGGGGAATACCCACCGTCCAAAAGAACTTTGAGCAATCCAATGAAAGGAATAGATGACAAAGAAAATAAACGTCGGGTGAAAGTTCGGTTACCAACAACAGCTAGAAATATTTGCTGTTACGAGTGCACTATCTGTAAAAAAGATTCTTTAAATTTAAAGGAAATGATTAAATGTATGGTGTGTAAAACCTGGGTTTGTTTACCATGCAGTGGGACTGATGCGTTTGATTACATTTGCCCAATTTGTCTTGGTTCTAAAGAGTAGGAATACCCCAAAGACAAGTAATTTGCGTTTATTCCACTTTGTTCACCTGGGTGATATCACCCAGGTAAACAAAGTAGACTTTGTGGTGTGCTCATTTCACCTTGGAAGAATTTCACCTAGGTGCTAGATCTCCCAGTTGAAATAATTCGACATAAGCGGTGGCCTTTGATCACCTAGGAATTAATTCACCCAGGTGAACAAGTGTGACTTTTTTATTTCGTCTTGTGGACTTTTATCACCCACATAAAGAAATCGCGCACATCTGTATACTTTTGTGCGCGCACACATGCAGGCAGTGAACTCGCGTCGACGTGTACAAACCTGTTGTGCGCGAACTTAGTCTTGCTTCCGCTACCGGAGTGAAAACATTGATTTGTGCGCGTACATTGTTAATTAATCAAGTTAAATATGGATTGGACGAATGATAAAATTATTAATTTTATTCAAGCTATTGAAACTTATCCTGTATTATGGGATTCTAGTCACAGTGATTATAAAAATAAAAAACACGACGCCACTCAAGAGTTGGCGCAAAGTTTCAATTGTGACTCGACTGAGGTAATGAGAAAATGGAAGATTATTTTGGCTCAATACCGAAGAGAAAAGAAGAAAATCGCGGACTCAAAATCTTCAGGTTCTGGGATTTTAGATATATATAAGCCGAAATGGTTTGCTTATGCATATTTGAATTTCTTTCATGGAAGGGATGAGCCGAACGTCAGCTTGAACTCACACGACGAAATAAATGAACAGGTAGGTACGTTTTAAATGTTTATTTTCTTACCTCTAATATTATTACTTAGATACCTATACTATTTACGCCAGTGTTTCTTGCCATGGCACCATTCCGATGTCAGTTTGGAAATAATGTGCAAATTCTTCTCTTATGTTTTACGCATCGCCAGGGGGTCTTCTTCGCCTGCCAGGGCTGCGGGACTGTTCGAAAGAGATACCGCGGCCCTGGAACATAAAGGGCCAATGAAGGAACATGGGTGTTTTTTAGTCAGTAAGAGTCTGACACTCCCTTCCGCTCCGCCCAGAGCGGGAGGAGTCATTTGATGATTTCTCACCCCCCCAAAAAAAAAAAAAAAAAAAAAAAGGGGGTCTTCTTCCAACATGTCTTAAAGGCAGTAAGTTTGCCATGCCTGCATCGCGCCGCCAACTTCCATCGATAGTGCAATGAGTAATTTGGTTCTCAGTATCAAAACAGACAGCAGAAGTATAAAGTTGTGAAGACGATTTTTGTGCTATCAAAAAATTATGCAAGTAACAACATGTCAGTGTTATCAATTCTGTCTTTTCTGGAGCTAACAGAATAGGTTTCATTATTTTCAAAGTTTTCTCTATCAAACACAGTTAACGGTGTATAGGTGTTAGGACTATTACGGCGTAAGTAATTATGCAGAGCACAGCAAGCCATTACGATTTTTTTTTATGTTGTCTAAATCCATGTTAATTTCTGTTTTTAATACACCAAACCTGGCAACTAAAATGCCGAATACATTTTCTATTATTCTTCTTGATCTAGATAAACGGTAATTAAAAATTCTCCTTTGAATGTTCAGTTGTTTTTTATTAAAAGGTTTCATAAAATTATTCCTTAACATAAAGGCTTCATCGCCTACAAAAACATAAGGCAAAGTCGTACCATTTACTGTAGTAGGATTTGGTAATTTTAAGGAATTATTTAAGAGGTTTTTGTAGAAGTCCGTTTCATTTATAACACCACCATCCGAGACTCTGCCGTTTGTACCAAAATGAAAATAAATAAACTCATAATTGGCGTTAGCAATGGCCATTAGGACTTGACTATGAAAATGTTTATAATTATAAAAATAAGATCCAGCTCCTGGAGGAGGTCTTATCCTTATATGTTTCCCGTCTACAGCGCCCAAACAATTAGGAAAATCCCATCTATTTTCAAAGTTTTGCCCAATTTCGATCCATTCGTTCTCGCTTGTTGGAAACTGCAACAAATAAATAATTATCTTTCATTAATTGTTTCAGCAATCTGATGACGACAGTATTGAAACCACCAGAGATGAAGTCGCTTCACCAAGATCAGACATCGCATCAGTTGAAAGGTTTAGTGAGCCTCAACAAGATCGTAGTTTTAAACGCCGGAAAAACCTGTCAGTTTCCCAAAATGTTGATCGAACTATTGAAATTATAGGCAATAAAATATGTGAAATAGCAGAGGATGACAAGTTTGATGCCTTCGGTAAAAACGTGGCACATAAGTTGCGATCTTTGCCTACAAATCAACGCTTATTTGCGGAAAACATTATAAATGATGCTCCGTTTGAAGCCTAAATGGGTAATTTAAACAAACAGTGTTTCTTTCCCCCTCAATCCTTTCCTATTTGTCACTCACAAAAATTACAACCACTCTCTTCACAAGTACTCAATTTTCAAGCACGTGAGCCACTCATACTACAGCCACCCACACAAAGATTCGTTAACACAACTCAACCATCCACACAACAGGAACTCAACTTTCATATACGGGAGCCACTCATATTACAGCAACCCACACAAACAATAGTTCATACAACTCAACCATCCACACAACAGGAACTCAACTTTCATACACGCGAGCCCGAAAAAGAATCTCCAGTCCATGTTCACATACCAGATGATTGTCGTTAGAAGTGCTGAGGTTTTGGTGCCTCTTATTCAAAAACATGTTGAAGTGGGCACCACCATTCATACAGATTTCTGGAAAGCTTACGATTGTCTTTCGGAGCACGGGTACATCTACAAAAAAGTAAACCATTCAGATCCAGACAACCCGTTTGTGGCTGAAGATGGGACTCATACTCAAAGGATTGAGTCCCAGTGGAGAGCGGTGAAGAGATTTTTCCGAAAAGGAAATTACAATAACCCTAAAGATTTTACCGACTTCGTTGTTGAGTATTTATGGCGGAGAAAGATTTATAAAGAGAAAAAAGATTCGTTTTTAGATTTAATTGAAGGAATCAAGTTTGTTTATAAAATTAATTAAATTTAAGTAAAATGTTTTTTTTTTCACACAAAATGATTCCAAAAAAAATCATACAAACAAAATAATTTCCAGTATGGAAAATGATGCGGGACGACATCCCCCATCCACCTTTGCCCTCACCCTCTCTCCTGAAACCCCCAGAACCCTCAGAATACACGTTTTCTATGACAAGACTATTGCATACAAAAAAAAATATAAAAAAACTATACGTTGCCGGCGGGTGGAATCAGGAGGGATGGCATCGCCCCCACCTCCCCCCCAACCGCCACCCCCTATCGAGGCAGCACGTTTCTAAACTTTAACCGTTGAACGATTTTGAAAAGTTGAACGATTTTGAAAAGTACAACGACAGGGAGTTTGTTTCACGGTTCCGCATCTCGAAAGAAACTCTATTATATTTGGACTCTGTATTTGGTAGCAGTATTAAACCCCTAACAAAAAGAAACCGAGCCATACAGCCAGTGGACCAAATTCTTATTATACAACGTGTAACAGATTAAGCGCAATACCTCAGACACCCCAATTAGAATATTAAATTATAAGTCTAAAACAACACCCGTAATTAAATAAATTTAAACCAAACGTGGTCGTTTTTTATAAAATAGTTATCCTAAGGCCTACTGTCCACGGCTGCGTAGCTGCGTAGACGCGTATTCTTCATTATACGCTTGGTGTACGCCTGCTTGCAGCTTACATACAAAACTATGTAACTCTGTCGACGGAGCGGCAACGTCGCGCTCGCGTCGCTGCATGCAGGCTTCATGGCGCCTGCCGTCCCGCATGTCATACGCCCGAGCGTACATCGAGTGGGCGCACGTGTTTGTTTTCGCAAAAATGGCGGCAGCGGCCGCGAAATTTGTTCAGACAGTAGAAAAATATCCGTGTTTATACAACAATAATTTAGCCGAATATTCTAGAAAAGATTTAACTGAAAAGGCTTGGAGTGAGGTGGCGAATGAAATACAATGGACGAGTGAGTATCGACTTTATTTATTTTGTACTTAAATTCTTAACATTCATTCAATTATGCAATTATTCCACTGCCATGGCAGAGCAACATTAGGCTGTAAAAAGTAATTTGCTAAATAATTACGTAAACCGTTAGGTGTATTTACAAATGTCATGTTCGGTATCAAAATTGGTGCACGTTGAATATTGGAACTATTTAAATTGTTTGCAGTCGTTGTGTATTGAACACCATCATATCTCCGTATGTAATTATGCAAAATACATGCGCACTGTACTATTGAAATTATTGTTGAGTATTTACGGCACGATATAGCTTTCAGTAGTACTTGAAATTTTTGTGTTAACATTCCAAAAACACATTCAATGCTTTTGCGTCCGCGATTTAACCTATAATGTAAATTCTTTTCACATTATCCAGATTTCTTACTGAATAAGGTCTCAATAAATTTTTCCTCAAAGGGAATGCATTATCTCCTACAAAGTAGTAAGGAAAACGATTGCCCGTGGCATCATTTGGTAATGGTGTTAATTCAGTTGGGATATTTAAACCTTCCCTTGTCAACCAGTGTCCAAGCGCTGATACTTGGAACACGCCCCCGTCACTGTTCCGTCCCGCAAACCCACATTCAATGCTCGTAAAATATCCATCTGCATCACAGCATCCAAGCAAAATAATAGAATGATACCCCTTATAATTGTAGTTGGCTGAACCTGTATTTGGGAATTTCTGTATCCTGATGTGCTTACCGTCGATAGAACCCAAGCAATTGGGAAGATTCCAAAGTTCATAATACTTTTTCGCAATTTCTTTCCATTCATCAGTAGTTGGTACAGGCATGTACGTATCCTTCAATGCATTCCATATTATTTTAGTCGTTTCTGATATTACGCGTGACACTGTACATTCTCCTCGGGCAAAGTAAAGTCCTAATGCTCGATACGAACAGCCTGTAGCTAAATACCTGCAAATAAATTATATTTTGTTTATTTTATTATTAGTTTATTGTGCACAAAATACAGCAGAGCTATTTTGTCAGTTATCAACGAAAGCGATGGTCACTACATCTAGATTACGTACTACGAATTGTCAAAACGTCGTCTTGGTACTAGTTATCGTCGGTTACCAACTAGAATGACGGTACGTAACATCAAAACATTTCATAGTCCGCAATTTAGGTGTAGTGAGTATCGCTTTTGCTTTCAATTGAGTTCAATAGCACTGCACGTCAATCTTTTAAATAGATATATGTGAAAAAAATGTAATGAAAATCTGTTTGTTTCAGTAAACGATTGTAAGGAAAAATGGAAAAATATTAGAAATGGTTTTGTTAGAAGTTTAAAACCGAAAGCCAGTGGATCGGCTACCACCAGAAAAAAATACTATTTGCACGATGAGATGCAGTTTATATTACCATACGTAAAACCAGTCATTCACATTGAAGAAAATGGAAATTTACCAAATCCTGAATCATCACCTCTAAATCAGGAACCTGCGTCTACCGAAGAGCGGGACGTTGATTCTAACAGGAATATTTCGAAAGAACCTAATTCAGAAACTCTTTCATATGTGGAGAGGCCGTCGTCGTCGTTCCAAAAACAAAAAAAACGAATTAAACCTGTTAATAACGAAGCTGATAAAGCTTTTGTGGACTGGCTAAAAACCAAAAAGCCTCATGAAGATGATCCACGAAAAATGTTCCTTCTGAGCTTGTTACCCGACATACAAAGTCTTTCAGATGAACCAATGCTGCCATTTTAGCGCTTTCGGCGCTAGATCTAGCACTTTTTTGCAATGTTCAGCGGGCACTTGATAATTTTAGCGCCTAGCGGATAATTTAGCGCTTTCTTAATTTTTTATATGGCAGCACTATTTGTTCCGTGGAGAATAAAATTATTGTCTATGTTCAATTTTGTGCTCTATATGCCAGCTGGGTATGGCAATAGAGCACGGGGAATCCCATGAACATTAAGTACGGTTTGTTTCATGTTTGGTTGATTGACTTTGCTTCTTTCATTTTCATTCTGTCTATGTGACCGCACTGAAGTTCAAGTTAAGAAATAACGTTTTAAGCACTGATTTTATTAAGTAGTTACTTTTGCGAGTGTTCCATAGTGTTGTGTTGGTTAACTCTTTTGAAATGGATGTACCATTATCAAAAAAAACTGTGTACAAACAAAGATACAAAGTCGAATGGGAGAAATCGCCCAACTTTAAACAATGGTTGAAACCTGTGCCTGGAGATGATACAAGGGCGATGTGTTTGTATTGTAGGAAGGATTTTCTTGCCAAATTAAGCGATATCCAGAGACATTGTGATTCAATTCATCACAAGAAGCAGGCGAAACCTTTCTTGGACAAAAAACAAACACAAATCTCTTCAATGCTGCAAAAACCCGTCGATAAGCTCTGTGTTGAGGCTGAAGGTGCTCTCTCAATGTATGTTGCAGAACACACAGCTATACAAGCAATTGATCACCTCACCGAATTGTGTAAAAATAAATTTTCGGATTCTAAGGCTACTACAGAAATGAAATTGCACCGAACGAAATGTACAGCAATAATTCAGGAAGTATTAGCACCTCATTTTAAAGATTCTTTGATAAATGATATTGGTGATAATTCGTATAGCTTGATTATAGATGAATCTACTGATGTTTCTGTTCGAAAATATCTCGGTATTGTTGTTAAATATTTTAGCAGCAGTCGCAACGAAATAGTTTCCACATTCTTAGGGCTGATTGAATTGGAATCTGCAGATGCCGAAGGAATAGTTTCGGCGTTAATAGCACAACTTGAAGCTTTTAAACTTGATAAAAGCAAGTTAATTGGAATCGGAACAGATAATGCTTCGGTTATGACTGGGGTAAACGCAGGTGTCCATAAAATATTGCAGGAAAGGTATGCTTTACCCAATCTAGTGTTGATAAGATGTGTCTGCCATTCGATTCAATTGGCGGTAGGACATGCGTCATGTGAGACTATACCAAGAAATATAGAATTTATGATAAGAGAAACTCACAATTGGTTCAAGATTTCACCGAAACGAAAAAACGAATATAAAAAATTATATGAAGTGATAAACTGTGGAGAGGAGCCACTTAAGATCTTAAAAGCTTGTGATACACGATGGCTGTCAATTGAACCCGCGGTAACTAGAATCTTAAGTCAATGGATAGAACTAAAATTACACTTTCAATTAATGAGAACTCGTGAAAATTGCTACCAAGCCGAATTATTATATAACATGTACAACGATGAAAGAAACAAAATTTATTTGCAGTTTTTGTGTGGAATACTTTATAATTTACAAGGGACAATAAAAACTTTTGAAAACAAAACTTCTGACCCATGTCTGCTCTACAATACGCTACATGATTTGATACGAAACATGTGCACGAAAATAATAATAGTGCAACCGAGAATGCAATTCGAAAGCATTAATGTGAAAGAACATCTATCTATGTCACCATACCTTGGTTATTTATTTGAGAAAGAGATGAACGAGTCTTCATTAAATGAGGATGAAAAAAATGCAATGAAGAAGAGGTGCGTTGATTTTATTATTAAACTAATAAATCAGCTGCAACAAAGATTGCCTGAAAATTTAAAACTACTTAAAAACTCTATGGCATTATCTGTTACCGTCATTTTAAAACCAAACAGAAATATTGATAACTTTATACAAGTTTTGGAAAGTCTGGGTTACACAGAAAATATGGATAATGTTATTCAGCAGTGGCAAACTGTTATCCTACAGAACTGGGAAAATACCAAAGATACGGTGAAGTTCTGGACAGAAGTTCAACAGTCGAGGGACGCAGCTGGCTGTTGTCCATATAAAGACTTATTCGATGTCGCGACAAAAATAATGAGTTTGCCACATTCAAATGCTGATATTGAGCGAGTGTTCAGCTTAATGAATGTGGTTAAAAGCAAGTTGCGAAATGCATTGCATTTAAAAACTATTAACGCCATCCTATTAATAAGAACAGGATTAACCGCGATTAACAGCAACTGTTACAATTATCAACTACCAGCTGATATTTTAAGTAAGATAGGATCATCCGAAAAATATAAAGTAAATACTACTGAACCTAACCAGCCTGGACCCTCGAGTTCAGCTATGATGGAAGAAGAATTTAAATTTTTTGTTTTGTTTTTTACTTTAAGTTGATTTTATTATACCCAAACTGTAGGTATAGAATAATATTATTATGTTTTCTATCCTAAATTTTATTATTGTAATAAAAAGTTGTTTTTCACTACAATCACTTCATATTTTATTTTATTTTTGTCGTGCGTATGACGCTTTTTCCACGATCAATGTCACAGATGATATGTCCAAGGAGATTACACAATCTACCATACTAAACACATAGAGCAAAACAACGGAGGCGTAAACGAGATGCGTTTATACAAGTCGCAATCTGCGTTTCGCTTCCAAAACTTTATCAGAATTGTTTTAAGAGCTCATGGTTACAGCCCAAGTTTAGTATGGGAGATTATTTAATCACATTGATCGTCTAAAAAGCGCCTCAGTTAAAAAACGTCTTCTTCGTTCGACGACATTCTCACAAATGATTGCAAACGTACGCTAGCAATACGCCTCGTGGACAGAGTTGAGTACGCTGGGCTGCACAAGCTGCATAGCGTATTTTGAAGCGTCTATGAAGCTACGTGTCCGTGGACAGTAAGCCTTACTAAACGCAAAACGTATGTGCAGCAACATGCCTACACACACACACTCATGCAATGTTAGCAGCCGACGCGACACGCACATTCGAGCGCCCGCCAGCTGACCATAGCTGTAGGCATTAGATGTGCGTTAGTTCAATGAACGAATTTTACTACGTACCTAAAATGTCACAGACTGATATTATGAATGAATAGGTAACTTGATAGGTACTTAATTGAGTTTACAGTGTAATGATTGATAATTTTCTAGCAAGTGAAATTATCAACATGAATCTAAGACTTTACGCTTAGTACTTAACGGGGATGCATTTACAACCGCGACTTTTTACCCGAACTACGAAAGTAACGAAGGGCGAAGCGCCCGGACTCCGTGTGGCACACGCGGGTAAAAAGTATTTATCTCAAATGCGTAACTTTCGCGATATTATTAGCTACCTCTGATAAGCGTGTTTACTGCTAATTACGTGAAACAAAAATCAGTGCTTACAAGATTTTAATCACGAACAGCAAACTTCGCTGCGCCTACTTACTTTGAATATGGCCGGCCGGCAGCCCGGAGGACTTAGGGCCCCCGCGCACTAGTCAGCCTGGCTGCGCAGCCAGGCTGCGGCAGCCAGTAAAACATATGACGTTGTATAGGAGCCCGCGCACTAGGCAACCACGAATTCCCGGCTGCGACAGCCAATACAACGCGCTTGTTTGCACGGCAGCCGGCTGGCTGCGCGCAGCCAGAACGTGTGTAGGCGAATGTATGTGGCTGCGGTCAGTCTCCGCGCACTAGTTGTAGCAGCCAGACGTATTTTGCGTTCCGAACTTTGATAAGATGACTTTCGATACAGAGAAATTTATTCGGGAAATTGAAAGCCGTAAAGCAATTTGGGATATAACATCAGAAGAATACAGTGATCGGGATTTAAAGAAAAGAAGATGGGAAGAAATCACGAACAAAATGTGCTCGGAAAATTTATCAGAAAATGAAAAAAATGAATTTGGTAAGCATGTATTTTTATTTATTTATTTATTTTTATTTATTTATTATCTGGATTATACAGTATAATACAGGGTGATTCTACAACACCAATCAATATTTTTGTAAGGTATCGCAGAATAACTCTGTATTAGTTATTGTTCTTTTTTGTACTTAACTAGGTATTTTCACTTCAATGTTTTATTTAGATAAATAGGTAGGCACTATTCTAATGCGTATCTGTTTTGCCATTCTAACGGATTTGCATTAATAAAATAATCCGCAAATAAATCCCTATAAGATGCTGATGATCGGCTGCCTCTATTTGTGGGTCCACCGGTTATTTCCAGTTCTGGTGGAACGCACAGTGTGTCTTGAAATCTATACCCGTCTCTTTCGCGCACGTAGTTATGTAAGACACAGCAAGCTTGTACTATGGCAATTGCAAGTTCCTGTCGGACATCTAGTGGACGGTGAAAAATTCTCCATTTGTTGGCTAAAATCCCAAATGTGCATTCTATGTACCGCCTTGCCCGAGACAGTCTATAGTTGAAGATTCTTTTCTCCGCTGTTAAACTCCTACCTCCATAAGGTCTCATTAAATTTTCACATAAGCCAAATGCCTCATCCCCCACTATGACGTATGGCATCGGTACTCCATTATTTGATATGGGGCGCTTCTCCGGGATTTGTATATCTTTGTTGACAAGTTTTTGATACAAAATGGATTCTTTATATATAGATGAGTCGCTACATTTTCCATAAGCCCCAACATCTATATATGTGAACTTGTAATCTGCATCGCATACAGCAAGTAAAACGATGGAAAAATAATTTTTATAATTATAGTACAGTGATCCTGAATCGCTGGGTTTTATCACTCTTATATGCTTTCCATCGATGGCACCAACGCAATTGGGATAGTTTGCATTTTCATTGAAACCTTTTGCTATTTCAAGCCACCTCTCTTCATTTAATTCTGGAAACGATGACTGTCTCATATTCTCCCAAATCGCCATGCAAACTTTATATATGATATCTCGGACAGTTGTATGTCCAATCCGATAATTATGACTCAATTCCATTAGAGAACATCCTGTAGCAAGATATCTGTAACAAAGAACAAATATAATTTTCAGGTAAATCTCTACAGAGCAAGTGGAAGAACATCAGGACTAGTTACAGCAGGGAAGTAAAACGCAGAGCTGGTGTTAAAAGTGGATCAGCAGCTTCGCGCAAGAGTCCATACGTATATTTCGAACAACTTCATTTTCTTCGGCCCACCGTACTAATGAATGAAACTCAAAATAGCATGGATGAAACACGCACTGCCGAAACCAACGTTAACAGCGGTAGTACTCAAGGTGAACGACCTGTTTCCAAAAAGAAGAAGACAAGTGACGACGATAACGATAATTTGGTGCAGGTATTAAGGGAAAGTATTGTAATGAGAGAAGAGCGTGAAAGAGAGCAAGAGTCTGATTCAGATAGACTATTTATGCTTTCACTTCTAGATGATTTTAAAAACATCCCGAGACATCGTAAGCTTTCTACAAAAATGGAGTTAATTGAAGTTATAAAAAGAGCTCAGATGGAAACTCACGATTCCGAATTTAGTCCGTTTCGCCAACGTTATGTTGATTATGAACCAGGGACTTCGGCCGCCAGATCATATAGACCACAAACATCGTTCAGTGGACAATATCGCCAAGGTCAATATATATTATACGGATACTCAACTGAATATGGACCGGAAACCACAAGCAGTGGGCAGTATCGCTATGGATACTCGACACACTCGAATTATAGACCAGAAGCCTCGACCACTGAAAGCCGCCGTGGGTATTCTACGGCTGTTCCAGACAGGCAAGACAATACTGTTTATACTGATGCGTTATCACCAACTGACACAAATGCAACAGATATGTCTCAGGGTTCTGAATTACTAGAATTATTTACTACACAGGACAACTTGAACTAGGTAATTCATTACCATACATGTAAGAAATAAATAATAAATGTTATGACTAATTAACAATATCTTTCATTTTCGTACTCACCTCAAAGTTATCACCAGTTTTTCTTCAGGACTTATACAAGCTCGCATAGGAGTATCAATGCCCTTGATTGAATTTCGTATTTTTTCCAAAAGGTTATCAAACGATTGCACTGACATCCTCGTGTAGTTAAAAAACCGGTCTGGGAATGCGCGAACATCTTTGAAATAGGTTTGGAATAAGCCTTTTGAATGTCTTTCTAGAAAAAGAGGATGAATCCAGTGTCTTTTCTTTGTTTTGCGTTTTTTACGAGATAGGTAAGCAATAATTATAAGTTCTTCCACGTCCATGTCGCTCGACGGAAGGATCTAGACTAGTCGTTGATTGGCTGCTATAACTGGCTGCGCAAATATTCTGGTTGCCGCAACTTGGCTGCGCAGCCAGGCTGCCCAGTGCGCGGGGGCCCTTAATCGTCAACTGGCGAGCGCGAATCTCGCGAGCGCGCGCGAGTTGGCACTTTTCGATTTTACCTACTTTTTTTGTCGTCAACTCGCGCGTCTATGTAAAGTACAGTCAAATAAAAAGAGATTGAAAACAAAAACTATTAATAATTATTTATTGACCGCGTTAGCTGATTCTGTGAAGTACTGACTTAGATTACGATTTAGAGGGCCGAAATGAGAAGGCCTGGGGAACGCATCCAATGACACATACTATCTCGTCTAACGCGCATGCGCACAACAGTATAGCTGTCATAGCGCTATCTCTTTCTAATTCATTTTGCAAACTGAGTGCCTACTCCTTATGCACTTAGTTACAAACGATGTACCTGTCACGTCTAACATGGCGGAAGTGATGTGTGTGTGTGACAGGGACGGGTACATCGTTTAGCCGTTCGAAGTTCATCAGGAGTAAGCACCCTAGTTATTATTTTACTTATTTTAGTGACGTTAGTGTTACGTAAGCTAAGCTGACGTTTACAGTGCACTTACGGAGTAAACATACTTACAGAGTATAAATGTTTTTATTAAGTCTATAAGAATGCCATTTGGTGTGAAAATGTGGAAGTTTTTAGTGATTTTGATGTACTGTGGGGGTAAGTTTATAACAATTAAACTTTTCGGGTAATACTCTCAAAGTGTTCTGTTACTTTTATCAGGCATCTTGATTAGTTAAACCTTAGATTAACTCGTTGTTCTTACTATTTTACTTTTTTGAATTAACATATGGCTTTACTTAATTGTTTTGTTCACTTTAACTTGATTGTCGTTTACTTTCTTATAGTGCGATTGCACTTTAAAATAAATACCACGTGGCAATTTTACACAGTATATTTATTCCATAGTAAAAAATATACGTTGATTTTCCATTTTTTATATAGATAATTTATATTTTTTTGTGATTTAGCTTTTTAGAAAATGTTTGTCATTAAAAACAATATTTTTAGGAAGTGGACCACAGGCAGGTTCGTCCAGAAATGTAACTGGACACGACATCATTACATCTCAGCGAGGAAGTTCGATACTACTTCGTGCAGGACACAAATATAATAAAGACCGAGAAAATAAAGATGGTTCCTGTATCTGGAGGTGTTCGAAGAGGACTGTTTGCAAGGCAAGATTAATTATTGATAGCAATAACTGCATCAAACGAGATGACAAGCACGACTGTGAGCCTGATTTTGTATCAAATGAACTGGAGCTTAACTTCGACAAGTGCATGGAAAAAGTAAAAAGTGACTGTACTACACCCATACCAAATGCATTTCGACATACGGTCTCAACCCTTAAAGATAAAGGAATTGACCTCATAAAAAAAATACCTACATATAAAAATATTAAAAACAAATTTTACCGAAAACGGAATAAGTCATTGGGGGTAAGAAAGGTATGTTTTAAGTCGATTAAGAATGTTACTGTGCCCGAAATATTTGCAAACTTTTTACTAGCCGACTACCAAACAATCAATAGAATTTTAATATTCGCTAGTGAAAATTGTAAAACAATTTTAGCAAAACCAAATTTGACCATTTTATGCGATGGTACTTTTAAATTTTGTTTAAAACCTTTCCAGCAGTTGTACACTTTACATGTTGATTTAGGAAGTAGTAAAACTCATAATAATATTATACCCGTTATTTATGCGTTGTTGGGTAACAAAACAAGAGCAACTTACAAAATTTTGTTTCGCCTTATCAAGAGCCAAATTCCTCAGTTTAATCCCAAAACCATTCTACTAGACTTCGAGAAGGCTGCAATGTTAGCAGTCAAAGACATATTCCCTGAAACAAGCGTTAGAGGGTGTTTCTTTCATTTTTCGCGAAGTTTGTGGCGGAAAGCTGACGAAATAGGCATAACAAAATCTGTACTATTTAGAAAACATATAAAGAGGTGCGTTGTTTTGGCACATTTGCCCAAAGAAGCTGTTGAGAATGGTTGGTTGTATATTATGTCTCAATGTCCGAATGATAAAAATATTGTAAAATTTAATGATTATTTTGTAAGAACTTGGTTGAATGAGACTTCCATTTTCGCAGACAAATGGTCTTGTAATTTTAGCCAACACCGCACTACGAACATGGTTGAGAGATGGCATTCTACGGTAAATAAAAAAATTAATAGCAAACCCAAAAGTATTGCACATTTTTTGACCATCTTAAAAGAAGAAGATAATTATTATCAGACTTTATACTTAAAGAAGTCTAATATAACTGCAAAATGTAAAGAAACTTGTGCTATTGACGAGCACATTACCAACACTGTTAACGAATTTATCCATGGGGTTATAAATATTGACTTATGTATCGAACTTTTGATCTTGTGATTTTTGATTTAATTTAGCATAGTCTGTTTATTTTAACGTTTGCTATAAAAATCATTTATAACAAACCATGATCTGTGATTGTATAGTCTGTGATTAGTTTTATTAGTAGGTCGTCAGTAATAACTTAGCCAATTGATGAATCTACTTATTGATAGTGTTTAGCGTTTTTTGTAAAAATCATTTACAACCATATGTGATCTGTGATTTTATAGTTTCTAAGACTCTTTCTATGGTTCCTAAGATTGATTTTATTAGGGAGCAATAATAAGTCAGTTTGTTGTCAATTACTATGTTTAGCTTTACTATTTTATACTTACCAATATTCAGTATACGAGTATGTGAGGGGAGTGTTTTCGTTGTTTCTATTTTATTTACTTAGTTTTTTACAATTTACATACTAGATAATAAGATAATAAGCCAAATTCTCAAATCAATGTGATATTGTTGATAATTAGTAAGGGAAATACTACTAATAATTTATATTTTGTCCTGTTGATTTATAATAAACTGATTTCAAAACGATGTATATTTTGTTTTATTTTAAAAATCAAATTTCATAAAGTTTCTTATACATTTATAGTAGGTAAGTACCTAACTAAATTAAATTTGTTATAACGTTTTTGTAGCTGACTATACATTAAAACATCAAATTATATAGACGCGCGAGTTGACGACAAAAAAAGTAGGCAAAATCGAAAAGTGCCAACTCGCGCGCGCTCGCGAGATTCGCGCTCGCCAGTTGACGATTAAGTCGCCCGGAGGTAACGCGCGCGCGCTATCTCAAAGGGTCGCCGGTTTTGTGCATTCTATCTTTCACATTGTTCTTACGGTAGGTACATTTGCAAAGGACGTAAGCTCGTAGGGACCAGAAAATTGTCTACTACCTATTTCGACATTTCTCAACAAATCAATTAGTGAGACATGCGGAATACAAATCGGTCGTGCATTTCAATAAGCCTTATTATTTGGACGGAAGGTTTAAATTCTCTTACATCAACTGTTTTATTAAACGCGCTCTAATTCAAATGTAAAATCATCATCATCATCTGCCTAGCCTTTTCCCAACTGTAATGGGGTCGGCTTCCAGTCATGCCGGATTTAGCTGAATACCAGTATTTTACGCAGAGCGGCTGCCTATCAGACCTCCACAACCCATTAACTGGGTAACACGGTATTTCATGGCAAGACTGGAGTCAGATTTACTGGCTTCTGACTATCCGTAACGACTGCCAAAGATCAACCAATGACAGCCGGGACCAACGGCTTAACGTGCTTTCCGAGGCACGGAATCATCTTTTTATCAGACAATCAGGTGATTCAAGCCTGCAATGTCCTAACCAAACTGGAAACAACTTCACAAAGTATGCTTCCCGTAGGAATCGAACCCACGACCACCGGGTCACAAGGCAAACGCCTAAACCACTCGACCACGGAGGCAGTTAATTCAAATGTAAAATGTTTTGATATTATTCATGTGCACGTGTGTATCATGGACCTAAAAATTAGGTTTTGCATTTAAGTGTGTTTGTTCCATTTTAGCGGCGCCAACGGTGAGTGCCTAGTTCTAATGTAGGCATTACCTTTGGCCGTATGAACTATAGTTAAATTACCTACCGAACATTAGCTAGATGTGATATTGATAAGCGATTTGACCGTGTAGGTAATTTTTTTTTCTATTAAACTTTCACAGGCTTTGAATTTAGTCTCTACGCACCGCGCCGCGCGCCGCTGCTTCCTATCTTTCAAGATTGCACCCCCGCGAATCTCGCGATCCCTCTGATAAGTTCGTGGTGTTTAGGTAGGTCCAGTTTATTGTTTGTACTACAAAAATATGCAGAGACGAGGGAGTGTTAGAATACAATCGTAGATATTGATAGGAAGAAGTAGGTACTTACCTGACAGAACTGGACTATTTACACTTAACACTTAGGTCTTTAATTTGCACTATTTCTGCGATCCACTTTCATTAAAGTACATGCCAACACGCGTGAAGGTACTCTCGTCCGTCCAAAGAATGTTCTGTTGCCAGTTCTCCAACAACCACCTACTGAATTCCAGTCGTGGCAAGTTGTCGGCCGGCGTTAGGTCTTGACACCGTCGAAGATGGTATGGGTGTTCACCATCAGCACGCAACGTTCGCCACACGTACATGTGACTGCAGTCGAACTGGGGTGCTGTTTCTCTCGAGCTGTCCTCTGGATGTTCGTCGAAATGGTCGAGAATACACTCTTGCAGACGAGTAGTCAGCACATTCGTCCCTCTGTCCAAAGCCGTATTAGGAAGGAACGTTCCCGAGTCCCTCAGTCGCTGAGTTGCAGCCAGCATCGTCCTGGCACTCACACTGCAGCCAAAACGGTCATTGAACTCCCGACAAGCTAACGCGACATTATCAAGACAGCGAGCCAGGGTTCTCACCATCTCCGTGTATTGTACGTTGGTGTACCGGAAAGCCATCGCGCACGGGATCAAAAATGTCACGGAAGTAAACTGAAGAACAACTACACTAGGTCGCTACCGGCGGATGACTAGCTTTTTAATGTTAGGTACTCATGTTATTCGGCGGTAGCGGCGGCGCGTGTGTCGGCATTTCGCAGAAACGTCAAAGAGGTTGCCGACAAATGCTTTATTTCTTTGCAATAAGTTCCAAATTTCTTCAAATTCAATAATTTTATTTTGTAATAATGCCTAAAATTTGTTTGTGTTGTGTAGGGCTACTCTGATGACCGCACTAAGTTTGGTGGTGCATTCAAACAAGCCTTACTCATTGGAGATAAAGTTGAAATTCCTGTAAATTACCTATTTTATTTGACGCTCACTACCTTAATTGTAAAATGCATTGATATTATTTACGTGTGTGTATTACGACCTGTGAGCGAAATACAAATAATTTCGTGCGTTTATGTAGCCTTTATTGCTCTGAGTTAAGGTTTCAATTTCCTTGAATTAAGGATTGTATTAATTTGTCATGTTACTGTGTTTCTAATTTAAGTCATTTAAAAGATTTTTCCGTTAAAATTTAACACATATTTTTGATGACGGAAATCGATTCAGAAGCCGATTCTGAACAAACTACTTTCAGGAATTGCGTTTATTCTGTTACACGTTGTATAGCTCTCCGGTACTATGCGACAGGCACTACCAACGCGTAATAGGCGATATTTTTGAGGTTGAACAACCCACGGTGCACCGGCTATTGCATAAAGTAACAACTAAGATAGCCAGCTTGAAGTCAACATACATAAATATGCCAACACCAGAAGAATTTCCAGTCGTGGCAAATGAGTTCTTTGCAATAGCAGGATTTCCAAGAGTTGTGGGAGCTGTGGATGTGCCCTAAAATGTCGATTTTGCTTACACAGTACAGCAAACAACAATTAATAAGTCTTGTGTTACATTAACAATTAGAACCTTACTTGTAGAATTGTTTCTACAAAAATATGTTAGTAGGTACTTTAGTAAAGTTTGTTGTCCCACAATATAAAACTAGAATTTATTTTTAGGTGGTGCCCAATTGAAGTCCATCGGAACAGGAAAGGCTATTTTTCACTAAATGTGCAAATGGTATGCGATGCAAGACTACGAATAAGGAATGTTATTGCAAGATAGGTATGAGCGTTATTTCACGTCACTAGTTACAATAACTGGTTATGGGGCATGTAACCGAATCACTAGTTTCGAGTCACACATAAACTAGTGATTTATGTAACTGGTTACTTTACCAATGCAGTGATCGAATTAAAGGCGAGACACGAAACAAAAGTACGTTGCGAGCCTAAAGGCAATTTTACATTAAGTCAGTAACTGACGTCAGTCCACTGCCGAGTCAGTGCTGACCTGGCACTGCCATCGTGTAAATTGATTTCAAGTCAGTACAGTATTGTCGCGTCAGTACTGACTTCAATATTCCCGCTTCATATTTTTGGCGTCAGTCCGCTCCCCCCGCCACCCGCGCCAGCGCAACTGACGCCGTGTAAATGCCGAAGTCAGTCGCTGCCGCTCTATTGTACGGGGACCACGCTGCGTCGCACCGCATCACAAAATGACGCGAAAACTGAGCGAGACGGAAAACTTAAAGCTTATTCAACTATACCGCGATAATGAATGCCTGTGGGATAACAAATCAGGAAATTATAGAAATAAAGAAATGCGTGCAACAGCATTACAGAATATTGCACGAGAAATGAATTTAGAAGGGTTTGGCCCTACCGAGGTCAAAAATAAAATTAAAAACTTGAGGGCAACTTACTACTTGGAACTGGATAAAATAAAAAAGTCCTCAAAATCAGGCGCTGGTGGAAATGTCTATACTCCAAAGGTGAAATGGTTCGAAGAAATGGACGCTTTTATAAGAAATGTATCTATACAAAGGAAAACACCAGTAAGTACCCACAATATTTATTTATTTTTAGTATTCAAATAAAACAAATATAATTTAAGAAATTCTGTTAAACTGCCACGGTACACTTCCATTCGTCATAAAGTAATTTTTCAATAAATCTCTTCTCTCTTTCGCATTTACAGAATGGTTACCTCTAAGTTGATCAGTTATACTTATCAATGGAGTTATTTCCGATCGCCAAGTACCTGGTATTATTTGTCCTTCAGAGTCTTCTCTGTCTACACAAGTAGGTGTTATGTAGGAGTCAGTTTTTTTTCGCAACCAATTATGAAGGGCACAGGATGCACAGACAATTGCATCAGTTGTGTTCAAACTGGTGGGAATTGCTTTTTCGAACACACGGAATCTAGAAACTAGAATTCCAAAAGTATTTTCCACTATACGCCTCGCACGAGATAGTCTGTAATTGAAGATTTTTTCACTAGTAGACAGTTGCGAACCTGGATACGGTTTGAGTAAATAAGTCTTTAACGGAAAAGCTGCATCGCCAACAATGATTCCATCCATTGGCAGTAATCCATCTTCTAAACGGCGATAAATCGACGAATTTTTAAAGACTCCCCCATCAGAAGCTCTGCCATTCGCACCAACATCGATGTATGAAAAACAGTAGTTATGGTCTGCAATAGCCATCAAAACAATACTACTGGTTTTTTTATAGTTGTAAAATTCACTTCCACTATTTGGTGGCGCTTTGATAGTGACATGCTTTCCGTCAATTGCTCCGTAACACGAGGGGAAATTCCATCTGGTGTTAAATCCGTCTTCGATAATTTTCCATTCATCCTCTCCATCTGGAATCTGCAAAGGAAAAATAATAAAAATGTATTAAACAAACAATAAACAATCAAATATATTATTAGTATAGATGTGTGGTGTGTGTAGGTAGGTATGTATGTATGTAGGTAGGATTGTAGGTATAAGGTTTGTATGTATGTAATTAGCTATACGTTATGGTAGTTATACTAATAATTTACGCATAGTAGGGTATTTTATATTTTTAAATTGATTTAGGTACTCGTTATTATAACTAATTACTTATTTTCAGGATAATTCGGACACTCCCAACAATATTCCTGTTTCTGGTGATGATGATGAAGATGAGATAAGATTTAACCCTGAAAATAATAACACTGCGAATTCACCAGCTTCAGAATCCGGGCCGACCACACAAAACTCCAATCAACCGACAAGACCGAGGTCAAAACGT
Organism: Eurois occulta; assembly: GCA_950022335.1. Lineage (NCBI taxonomy): Eukaryota > Metazoa > Arthropoda > Insecta > Lepidoptera > Noctuidae > Eurois > Eurois occulta. The sequence continues at coordinate 12,783,328 of OX465480.1, read as the reverse complement.
AGCAAACTGTCTCAGATGTCCGAAATGATAAAAGACATAAAAAATGTATCACATAGTATCAATATGCCATCAGACGAAGAAAGTGAATGTGATATTTACGGAAAGCATGTGGCTTCTCAGTTAAAAAAACTCTCTGAGGAACAATGTATACTTGCACAGGAAGAAATACAAAGAATATTATCCAAATGTAGACTGGCAGATATAGAAAAGAGAAGAAGAAACGTGAATATTTACCCAAATACACACTTTTCTTCGAGTTCTACTACTCGTACACAGCCTCAGCAGAACACTCCTAGTCCAGCTTCTACGACAAACAGCGGCAGCAGTAGTTCCTTAGGATTTTATCCCCCCGATGTAACTCAGATGACTGCCTCAAGCAACAGTTCTCTGGGATTTTATCCCACCCAGTCTACACAGATAGCTGTCCCCAGTAGCAGCTCTTTGGGAAGTTACTTTTCATTGCCAACTCAAAGTCCAAGATATGTAGATCCCAGTCAGGTGATCATCCGTACCGCCTCTAATACAGCTCTTAACGATAATGTTGAGTGTGAAAGCGACAGTGTGACTGATGTTATTAAGTATGCTTTTGATTCAGCTTAGTACCTACTTTTGTCTAGATTATTATGATTTATATGTGATTTTTTTGATAACCTACTTTAATTATTTTTCGAATAAATAACGTTCTTACCTTAATCTGTGTTTTCAATGACTCATATATTGCCCAACACACTTCCGGTATTAAATTAGAAATAGATGGTATCGATACACGATAAAAGTGACTGAGATTTCGAAACGACATTCCAGAAGCCAAAAATGTCAGCGTAATTTCGAGTTTCACTTTGGCTGGCAAGGCGTCTCTCATAAATGTGTCTTGACGCTGAATAGAGCTTGATAGCAACATAAGCAAATCGTCAAAGTTTTTTGGCGTCATTCTCAAAGCCAGTTTGTATTCCCTAGGATCTTCCATTCTCAACTGGGTTAACAACAGAGCAGAACCTCCAGTTTTATCTCTGTCATCTATCCATTTTCTTACCCAAATTCGTTTGTTTAGATATCTCTTCTTCTAACAAACCAGTTAGTTCTTTCATCATCACAAAGGTAAATTTTCTCAACAAATTATTAACTTTGATTTTTTGCTGTTTTCGAGAATTCATTTTTCCGCACTGACTTTACGAACGTGTGTACACCAAAAGAAATATCCTCGACTACTGACGAAATACTGACTGCTTGTAGACAGATAGAGTCAGTTTTCGGCGCCAGCACTGACGACAGCTACTGACCCTGTGTAAATCTGCCTTAAGTCGTTTCTTTCGCGCGTAATACTCGTAGAACAGTTACTGCTCTGTGCCTACTTCTTTGTACTGACCGGCAAAGCGAGCCGACACTTCCCGAAATCACGAGTGATGACACGATGAAATCCGAACATGCACGTGCACCAAGTCGCCAACTACGAAAATGATAATTTTCATACGTATTACTTAGAGCTTAGAGATTAATTTAGATTGGTCATTATTTTTAACCTTCGACGGGCGGCGTATGAACCCAAATTTGAAATTGTTTTAGTAAGTACCTATTTGTTTATGTTTAGTTTGACAACAAGTAAAACTTGTTTAGTTCGTTGGTGAATATTGCACATGTATGTCTGTATGTTGCATTTATTGTGAAAGTTACTTTTCTATGTTTTTGTAATATTTTTGAATAAATTGTGAATAGTGTAGTGTAAAGAAAAGAAAGAAAGAAAGAAAGAAAACACATTTATTTGGCACATGCCACAAATGCACACAACATAAAATAAAATAAAAAATAAAATAAAACTTAAATCTCCACAATAAAAACTTAAATCTAAACAGGAAAAAAAAAAAAAAAAAAAAAGGGAGAAGTTGTGTGTCTCACGGCTGCGCCAAATAGGCCCAGTTCAGCAAACTGCCGAGCAGCTGGTGCCCGACGCTGGTTTTCAACTGGACCTGAGATGGTGATGTGACGGACATAAAACAGTTTTGTACTTTGTTTACTATTAGGGTGTAATTGTGTACGTATAAAAAAAAACTGTGAATAAATAACTTTTTCGTCATGTCTCGATGCAATTCGAGTGTCCTGTGGGAGTTCTTCCAAAAACTACCAGACGAAAAAAAATTAAATGTAACAAGTGTGGTGAATTATATAAGGTCTAACTATTCATACACGAAATATTTTCAGAGAATCATCTAACGGCTATAACGAAGCCATTTCAAAGGAAAAAAAATATATCTAAGTAATTTTTTATAAAAAATAAATAATTTAAAATTACTTGACCCACAAAAAAAATACTGGCTCCTTAATTTTGCAACATCCATTACGCTAGTTTACTACGTTGTATTTACCTACTGTCATTGAAGCGGCGCGGCAGCATGGTGGCACGGGTAGATCAAAGGCGCGCGCGCGGTTTCTACGTAAGCAAAGCAATAGAGCCGCGCTCCTCCCCCCGCCTCTTCAGTCCCGCTCGGTACGCGTGTCGCGACGCACGCGCTAACAAACGGTCGGTCGTGAAAAAGTCAAAACAATGCCGAACTACAGGTACACGAACCAGGAGTATCAAAACATGGTGTTGTGCTACAGGGAATGTGGAACTGTCTTGCTCAGAGCACAAGCCCTTTTCCTGGAGCGTTATGGCAGAAGACCATCTCTGCAGACCATCCTAGGTGCTGTACAGCGGCACCTGGACTATGGCGTCTACATGCCACCAGCTGCAGACGGAGGCAGGCAACGAGTGTCGGCTAGAATTGAGGATGAAATCCTCGTTTTTTTTAGGCGACATCCAACGGCCAGCACATCAGACGCCGCTCGCGTTTTTGGCGTGAGCAACATGACGGCTTGGCGCCTTCTGCGGGATGAGGGGCTGCACCCGTTCCACTTTACGAGGGTGCAAGAATTGAAGCCACTGGACTTGGCTCCACGAGTGGAATTTTGCCGTTGGTTGCTTCAAGACCCGACGCGACGCATCCTGTGGACGGACGAGTCCACCTTTACGCGCGTTGGTTTGTTCAACATTCACAACGCGCACTGGTGGGCAGAAGAAAATCCACGTGTTGTTAGGCCGGATCATTTCCAGACCCGGTTCAGTGTTAATATGTGGGCTGGGTTAATAGGTGATAGACTGTTGGGACCTGTTTTCCTGGATCGGCTTAATGGTCAAACATACCTGGAGTTTTTGACAGGCGAACTAGCAACCATGCTGGAAGACATTCCACTCATTTATTTAAGGACAATGTCGATGTACTGGCAGCATGATGGTGCACCAGCGCACTATGATAGGCGCGTTCGGGAGTATTTATCCAACGAGTACGGCAATCGTTGGATAGGAAGAGGAGGCCCCGTCCCCTGGCCCGCTCGTTCGCCTGATCTTACGCCGTTGGACTTTCATGTGTGGGGTAGGGCTAAAGACCTGGTTTATGGTAATGACGGCCATACCATATCTAGTGCGGAACAATTAAAACTAAGAATCGTGAACGCTTTTGCAGTGATGGCAAGTGATAGAGACACATTATTAAAAGTGCAAAGACACATTCTAAAACGTGCAGCCGTCTGCGTCGAACAGCAGGGCGGTTATGTGCAACAATTAGTGTAAATAGTGTAAATAATAACCACGTAGATATTAGGTATGTACATTTTAAATTATTGTAAATAGGTTGATTCTAATTTCTAAACACGCCAAATTATTGTAACAGTTATTCGTAAAAGACACCTGCAGTAAAATAGACATTGTTACCAACTAAATACCTACGTTGACGTACAACGATAACAATGAAGAAAAATAATAAGTACCTATTATTCATTATTTTTATGGTAAGTACCTACAGCTTTACCATACGGTAACAGGTAGGTAACTACCTAAACAAATAATTGTTTCAATAATTCGCCAGTCCAAAGCCTGATGAAGTGTGATGGGGAATTAGAATCAAATACCTAGGTACCTATGTTTATCTTTTTATAAAAACATTGCCGTTCACGGAAGATTTTTTGTGTGTAGTGGATTTGTCTACAAACACAAATCTCATATGCACGAACACCAAAACCAGAATCAAAATATCTGTAGATTTATTCCATGCGGGAACAAACCCGTAACCCGTAGCTCAAAAAGCCAACTGCTTCGCCACTCCGCCAACCGTACCATCACTAGATCATTGACACCGTCGCGTGCCTACGCGTCTTGGTAATTAAGTGTAGTGTAGATTTGTACCTAGACCACACAGTACTACCTAGACTTCGTCGAATGTTGCCTAGTAGATACTAGGTTAGGTATTCATAAGTACCAATCGCATTGGGTTTAATAATAATAATAATAAAGAGATAATAATCATTTTATCACGTCCCACATGTCGACAACCTCGCGAGCCAGATCGAGATATTTGAATTGTTTGAAGGATAAAGAGATAATAATCATTTTATTATCAGGCAACAAGGCCCATAGATAAAATGGGTTAGTAGTCGATTCGCACGAAAATTATTCGCACGATCGTGCGAATCGTCCCCTTTCAATAAAAATATTTTTTTAGTAGGCGATTCGCACGGAAGTATTTAAATTGCGTGCGAATCGACCCCTTCAAGAATTAGTAGTATGCGATTCGCACACTTAACAAAATGTGCGAATAAAAAATCTAAGTACAGTCATGTACAATATTCTAGAATATTAATATTAAAATTCAATAATTCTCTATTCGCATCGCAGTCAGGCACAAAATACTAGTTAAGAGGTAAGATGAAAAGTTTTGTCAGTATTTAATATGAAAACTTATAATATGAACATAAATGAGAGATTTAATAAATTGCCGGTGTATTTTTATACAAATAATACTAACTGTTAAAGATAACAAAGAAACTAATAACAAGAAACGCCCTTAAGTACTCACAATAGCAGATCCCAAAAATAATGAAGAAATATTTTTTATTAGCTCCAGGGGATTAATTTTTATTGCGGCTTGCCGAGTAGCCCTTTGTTTTGTATTTTACTTACCACAAATATTGCCGGTACATGGCGCTTGAGCACTTGCACAAAGAAGTAGTTAAGCAATAAATCAGTAGTGGTAGGATTTGCCAAAAATATATTTTATCTTTCTGCGTATTTTAATCCTTTTAGAGTAGATAATAAATAAACCCAAGTCAAAACAATAGTACCTATATTTAATCCTACCCCGTAAAAAGCACCGGCATTTGCCTTATACCGAATCTACAGATAACCATAATACTTACGTACAGATGCCCCATCCCATACAAAGAAACGGGACCATCGTTTATTAATCAGGTATAATACACTCGAGAGCAATGAATCCGGGTCACTTAAAGAATGTTAAAAATCTCGGAAACTAAAAATGATAGGTTAATGCAATAAATTGTATTTAATAGACAATGTAATACTCCTTAAATGAAAGTAAAAAAAATATGAGTCGCCATACATTTTATTAACACAAAATTACATAAAGAAATAAACTGCTGATCTCTCCTTAAAACAAAAATAGGAAACATGAAATTTTTGAACTTTATTACGATTTTCTTGAATTTTAATACTTCGTATTGCCTCCTCGTGCTTCCATTACTGCGTTTACGCGGTTTGGCATGCTGTACACCAAGTTCCTTATACGATTTTGGGGAATATTCTCCCATTCCTCTGTGAGAGCAATTTTGAGCTCACGAAGCGTGATTGGGGGAGGGTTTCGTTGTTTTACGCATCTGCCTAGCTCGTCCCAAGCATGCTCGATCGGGTTGATATCCGGGCTGCGCGCTGGCCACTCCATACGAGTAATGTTCATCTCTTGAAGGTAGTCATTCACAATCCTACCTGTATGAGGTCGGGCATTGTCATGCATAAATATAGCATCCTCACCTAAATTGACCATAAATGGACCAACGTGATCATTGAGGATTTCTTCCACATATCTTACGCTAGTTAAAGAGCCGTTTTCTATGATCACCAGCTCTGTGCGCCTTTTAGAAGAAATTCCGGCCCACACAAGTACAGACCCACCACCGTAGGCTACTTTTTCTTCGATGCATGCTTGCTTGAATCTTTCCCCTGGTCTTCGATCCACTCTGTGTCTTCCATCGTGCTTGTAGAGCATAAATTTTGATTCGTCGGAGAACATAACTTTTGACCAATCTTCAATACTCCAATTTACGTGGCTCTGGGCATATCTTAGTCTTGAAATACGATGCCCACGCTCCAGTTTAGGGCCGTTTGCAGGTCTAAGGGGTTTTAAGTTAGATTCAGCAAGCCGACGTCTTACTGTCCATGCACTTGGGTTACTTCCTCCGAGGCGTCGAAACTGATTTGTGAGTTCAGTTCCTGTGAGAAAGCGATTTCGAAGCATGGTGTTCACTAAGTATCGGTCTTCTCGTGCTGTGGTACACCTGGTTCTGCCCGTTCCTGGTCTGCGTAGGTTAGAACCAGTTTCTTCGTAACGTCGGAGAACTCTTTGTACTGTTGACAGCGACACACCGACAGTCCTGGCTGTATCGCGCTGACTCCGGCCGGTTTCCAGCATTGTAAGTGTTCTGGTGCATTCTTCAGGCGTAAGCGACATAATTTCAGCTTGAATAATGAATATAGAGCACTATCAACATGGTTTATGTACCCACATAAATGACAGATTACAAACAAAAGCAAAACCAAATGCTGTAATTTCGTAGTTCCATCTTCGAAAGTGGCCCTTTTTCAAATTTGACTTTTTTATGATATAACTTGATAATAACTAAGAAGTTTTAATACCTTCATTTAAGGAGTATTACATTGTCTATTAAATACAATTTATTGCATTAACCTAGCATTTTTAGTTTCCGAGATTTTTAGGATTCTTTAAGTGACCCGGATTCATTGCTCTCGAGTGTATAAACAGGGTATTCGCAATTATTTATTATTTAAATGTTCTATAGTTCAAATGTGTTACGATAACTTTGATACAGTGTATAAGATCTAGACGCCTTCATAAGCTGGAGCACAATAGAAAATCAGTTCTGACTCTGAGCCAACCGGGCAACCCTATCTCACTAAGTTGTTGTAGTTGTAAGGTTACGGTTGTACCTATGAACCATTCATTTCATGAGATTGTTTCCGTCGATTTCTTCCCTGTTTTGGTGACAGCGCCATCTATTGGTAGAACCTAGAGCCACAGATATTGAGAGATCATAGAAATTGGAATTATGGACCCATTATTAGATTTTTCGTACAAGAGAGACTTTTTTAACAATTACATACAATATCCATATCATTTCTTTTACAATTGATATACGCACTATAAAATACAATCGATACAAGTAACGCCATCTATTAGAATTAATTAGAACAAAATATCGATTGTTCGCGTTGGGACCCCGTGCCGAAACTAAGATTATTATTCTGTTTTCGCATTTCACACTGTTCTGAAGTGCGGTCTGTGCTGTACCTACTGCATATTTTTACAGTTACAGTTTAGTGATTTGTTCAGTGATAGTGGATAGCACCATATCCACCGACGACATTGCACATGAGCTTCGCGATATCTTAGGAGATTCCGATGCGTAAGTAATTTAATTTACTATCTACTTATTAATTATGTATTAGTTATTTAGCACACTTAAGTAGACTTATTTAGGGTATTTTATTAGGTTTTCTATTTCAAAATGTATTCCAGCTATAAAATTTACAACGTTTAGCTGGTTCAGCTAACAGAATGAACAAATAGATTCAATGTCTTTAAATACCTTTATGTATAGGGATGAAGAGGTTTATAATACTTCATCTTCTTCTTCTTATAAATAGCATTACTATATGAAAAATTATTACTCACAATTCTGTTATTTTAAGAAACATAGCCTACTAAATAAAACTAAAAAAAATATTATTTTTATCAGAAGTTTTAGTGAAGACATTTATTTCTTCCAGATGACTTTGGCATCAACATCATTTGATTTTGAAAAAATATAATGGAAGGGCCATCAACGAGTCAAGGTGGAAAAGGCCAATTCGAATTTATTCAATCAGAGAGGGGCCAAGTAATCTTACTGAGGCACGGTTATAAGCATAACCAACATCGGAAAAATAAAAATGGCATTACAGTGTGGCGATGCGTTAATAGAAAACAATGTAAAGCATTTTTAACAACAAATAGTCAACATGAGATTGTCAAAGAAGATCATCATTTATGTAAACCTAATCATATAGATAATGAGGTCAAGCGTCATATAGACACATGCATTAAACGTGCACAGAATGAAACTACGAGCATGCCTCAGATTTATTCTGATGCGGTAATAAAACTTAAAGATGCTGGATACGATTTAGTCCAGAATATTCCTGACTACAAAAATTTGAAAAGAAGGCTATATCTACATAGAAACAAGGCACTGAAAGTTAGTAAAATAGTAGTTCGTAAAGCTAAAGATATGACTATCCCTCCGTGTTTCGAAGAATTGGTCTTTGCAGATTATAAATGTAAGCAAACCAGACTTATACTCTTCGCAAACAAGGAAGTTTTGCCATTTTTAAATAATGCTGAGACCGTTTTTTGTGATGGGACTTTCAAGAGCTGTGTACCACCATTTTTACAGCTGTATACTTTACACATCGATGTTGGCAGTACTTCAACACACACTAACATTTTACCCGCCATTTATGCATTACTTCCTAATAAAAAAGAAAAAACATATGAACTATTTTTTAGGCTCATAAAAAGTCGTATACCTCAATTTGCCCCTACTGTAATTACCATGGATTTTGAGAAAAGTGCAATGTTAGCAATTCAAACAGTATTTGGTCCTCACACCAGGATACAGGGCTGCTTATTTCACTTTAAAAGATGTATTTATAGAAAATTAAAACAGTTAGGGATGAATAAATTCTTGATTTATAAAATACACGCATTACGATGTATAGCTCTCGCATATCTTCCTCAAGAATACCGATCAGATGGTTGGCTGTACATTGAAGCAGAAAATGAAAATGAACCAAAATTAACACAATTCAACAATTATTTTGTTAATACATGGCTAAAAGAGAGTGCCTACTATTCCGACAAGTGGACATTTTTTGATGTCATTCACAAAACTAATAATGCAATAGAAGCTTGGAACGCCCGATTTAATAAAATGGTAAAACCTAAACCGAATATTGTGATGCTCTTGAAGGTTCTGCAAAAAGATTCTCAACATTATTTAACAATGTTTCATAGAAACCATTACATCTCAGTAAAGTCATGTGAACGAATAAGACTGCAGAAAAGAATTGAAGACATTGTTAATCAATTCCTTCATGGTCACTGTTGGTAGCATATATAGCTATAAGTATGGCTACTAGCGAAGCGTGTTGGTTGATTAATTTGCTTAAAGATTTCAATATTGTTAAAGTGTGTTCTGTCACAATATTTTGTGATAATCAGAGTGCCATAATGGTAGCGAATACTGAAAGTGTCAAGAGATTAAAACATATTGACATCAGATTTCATTTCATAAAAGAGTTGATTAAAAGTGGCAAAGTAATGTTAAAATATATTAAAACTGAAGACCAAACCGCAGATATGTTTACAAAGGCATTAAATAAAAATTTATTGTTAAGATTTATTAAAAACTGTGGTTTGTATGAATAAATTAAATAAATATGCCACTGTAAGAGTGTATTACATTGAGAGGGGGTGTTGGTAGCAATGTAATACTTATTGGTATTGTGTCTCTATGCTTTTTGGTTTGTCTTGTCTATTGTGTTAATGTGATTGCTAAGGTAACGTCTACTTAAAATATAAAAGTCTGCTTTAAGTTGAACGGTTGTTTTACTAACATATCAACAGTCACATAGATCTCCAACTTTGTATAGAAAAATTAAGCCATTAGGTCATGACTAAAAAAAAGACTGAAACTGATTATTCTTTATAAGAACTTTAAAAAAAAACAGTTTTAAAATGCTACATAAATAAATAATAATGTTACATTTTTAAGAACTTTGTACCTATTAATACTACAGATTACTCTGTTTAACAAACTGTGATTTTGTGATTGTTTTAACTTTCAGTGATGATAATGCTCCTATCATCGTAAAGTTTTTGTGTTAAGAAATATTTATATTATTATTGATTAGTTGATTGTTATTTTTTACCTATTAGAGCAAAATATTGTTGTTATAGTAACTGTGATTTTGTGACTGTTATTTTATTACATTTACTATAATACTCCAAAATTGTACTAGTTAATACTTAATAGAGAAAAAATATTTTGTTTTTGTTTATTTAATTGCCACATTTAAAACCATACCTTAGCTAATTAAAACGATTTTTATATTGTTATTACGAATATTTAAAAAGATTTATATATTTATAGTTTCGTTATATTTTTCGTTGTTTTTAAAATTAGCTTTTAGACCATTATAACGTTAATTATTAAATTTTGACTTACCTTTTTTAAACAACATTATTTTTAACAAAACTCAGGAGTTCATAAAAAGTTGATTTCGGTAAAAACTCTAATAAGTAGTAATTTGTGATGATTTAAGGTAAATGCAAGTGTACGGAAAAAGAGTACTTACTTGTAAAAATGCAAAACCAAATATTTGATTATAAATCGTACCTACTAACTGTGATTTTATTTGTAATCTTGGTTATAATTATGGTTTTAAGTTATTTAAACTGTGAATGATGTAAAATCACTTTCTGATAGATACAAAGTAAAATATAAAAACTTGATTTCCTTAAAAATCGTTTTATTTGTGTCCTGTATTAAAAGAAAGCATTTTGTACGTGATAGTACTTTTTTCTTGAAACTTTTCGATAAAGTATAGGTGTGTGCGAATCGCATACTACTAATTCTTGAAGGGGTCGATTCGCACGCAATTTAAATACTTCCGTGCGAATCGCCTACTAAAAAAATATTTTTATTGAAAGGGGACGATTCGCACGATCGTGCGAATAATTTTCGTGCGAATCGACTACTAACCCGATAAAATACACAAAATGATTTTACACAAGCAAAATAATAAAAATAATAACTAAACCACTAACTGTGTTTAATAGCTTTCATTCAACTATGGGTCTACTAACAATGATTTTACTTTTAAAAATACAACTTTCGGTAGGTAAGCAAACTCTCAGTAGGTAGGTACCTATGTCACGTCCGCGCCTGCCTATCTCTGGTACGATTGTTCAAATCAATCCGCGCTAAGTTCACATCTGTAGTACGAGTACCTAGGTACCTAGTAGGACAATCAAAAAAACAGCTGACGGATATTCGAACTTCGACGCTCGTCAGAGTCGACGTATGTTATAAAATTTTTCGTGTTCATCAGCTGTTTATTAGTTTACAGAGTGTAGGAAGGTAGATGCATTAGAATACGATTCGTTTTGATCGCACATAGGTTCCTTCCGTAGTTTTAAGGTCACAGCTCATTAGAGCCACCCGGCACCCACTCCGCACCGCCTCGCCTCGTGCGGTTAGTATTCTTGATATGGACTTGTATGGGTATGCGCTCACTACATCAACTCCGTAGCGTCACCGGATCGCCTCTATCGTAAGCTGTCCACGCGCGGACGGCGGGTGGACCACTCGGTGACAACTCGCTGCCCTGCGTTGACTGCGCATCGCCAACGCGCGGGTCCGAAGCGGACCGCGCGCTGCCCGCGAGTGATTCACGCGAGGACGATACGTAGGCAATGCGCCGCTCCCCACCCTCCCTTCATTCCCAGCATTTCTTTCGAACGAGTCGGACGTATCGTTTTTGTTTTTAAAATGAATAAAGAAAAACTTATCGAAGAAGTTCGTAAATATAATTTATTGTATGATCTAAGTGACTCAAAGTACAGTGACACAGTAAAAAAGGAAGAAGCATGGATGGAAATAAGCAACACCTTAGCGATACCAGGTAATATTTATTTATTACAAATATTTAAAGAAAGATAGTACAATAGATTGGTACTTGTTACATAATTCGGTTTTCCCTTGTTTCGCAAAATATTAATATAGTCTAATGTTAATTCGATTATAAAGGGTGTTTTTTTTAGAGGTATAGAACTTTGAAATGGAATAAAACAAAGATGTTTTTTTTTAAATTGATATGAAATTTACTTTATTCGAAAGATAATCTTCTGGCATTATAATTTAAATATGACTTCTGACATATGACCGCCACGGCTGGCTCGCACGTAGTCTAATCTGGAGCACCAATTTTCGATGACTTTTTCCAACATTTGTGGCCGTATATCGGCAATAACGCGGTGAATGTTGTCCTCCAAGTGGTCAATCGTTTCAGGCTAATCGGTGTAGACTAGCTACTTAACATATCCCCACAGAAAATAGTCAAGCGCCGTTAAATCGCACGATCTTGGAGGCCAATTCACAATAGACAAGATCGACGGCAATCTTGTTTTGGGCCCATTCACCGAATCTACGCCGTGTCAGGTGATCGTGTGGCTTCAAATCTTGCACGAGTTGGATTTTGTAAGCACACAAACCAAGATCTTTCCGCAATATCTTCCATAAAGTGGAGGGACACATATCCAATTCCTGTGCACGATGGCGGATAGACTGATTCGGGTCTTCTTCAACGCTATGCTCTACAGCAGCAATGACTTCTTCTGTACGAACTGTACGACGACGTCTATGTGGATGCGTATGCGCATTTAGAGTAAACGTGGTGCGAAAACGTTCCATAGTTATTCGAATTAATTACTCTGATGGACGATTATGTTGACCATAAAATGAACGTAGTGCGAGATACGTATTTCGAACAGAACCATAATTTTCAAAATAAAGGACAATGACCAAAATTGGTACCAAAAAGTCTCGCGCCTCAAAACCAAAATTTTATAGTAATTAGTTTCATATTTTTTTATGGCATTACGCGTCGGGGATTTGATTTTTGAACTGGAAATATAATTTTGAGTTTAAAAGTATGGATATTGTTTTACTCCCTTTATATGACGTTCCGTTTCAACTGAATATAAATGACGTTCCGTTTCAATTGAACAAACCTTTGTCTGTCGAGCGGACTCTAAAAGTCCTGTGAAAAAATGCATTCGGCCGCTTTTGTTTTTGACGGTTATTTTATGTGAAAAACTATACCTGCCTCGCTTCAAATTACTCCAACGTGTAGGGCATACAATAAAAATGAGAAGATTATAGTTATTTTGTCTATGGTTAATTGGCCGTTCACAGATAGTCTTATTGATGTAGAATGCAATGGAATCGATTTTTTGATGAATCGATTAACCAGTAATCGTTTCTTTTGTTTATTATACATATAATTATAACTATAACGTTTGCTTGAAAAACATTTCAAGAATTACAAATATGTACAGCATGGCAAAAAAGAGTGTGGAATAAATGAGGTCGCCACTGCCACTGCTTCGAATAGTTTTATTCATTTTAAATAGTTAATTACGCAAGGAAAGTTGATAATTTTTAAAAATCTATGAAAAACCACTAGGATATACGCACTGTTGACACAGAATGTACTAGCAGTTGACAAGTAACCACAATCATCGATATTAGTTCCAACTGTCACCGCGTCAGACTCTTTTTTGCCAAGCTGTATTTGCTTTGCTTTTTTTGAATAACAGCAACAATTAAGTAAGATCAGTACACCAAATCGATTTAGTTTGGTTTATTGCTATTTGCCACAAAATAGATTTTCTCAGCCTAAAGATTTTGATTTATCGATTACATCCCTAAATTCCGACTAGTTTATAGCACTTACTATACTCTATGGTTTATAGTTTTAGTTATCTTATCTGTGGCATCTGACATTTGTACTGTAATACTGTATTGACAATCTAAAGGTCTAAAACAGTCTAAAATAAAATCGAGTTTCAGTCAAGCATACTGTGGATGTTACTTTAACTCGTAATTCTTACTAATATTAGTGTATTACGCTGTTTTTAGAGCAATAATGTAATGTATGTGTGTTAAAATACGTCGTTGGTAGCGTCGAAAAAATAGACCTACTTTTTAGGTTAGTTTCGATTTTATAAAATAACTCTGAAACGCGGGTTTTTTTTTCAAAAATAATTTTTGTAGGAGTTAATACAATCAGTGTAGTCTATAAAAAACAAAGTTTTATTTTGATGCAGCATGGTACGGGATTCCATACATCCATGAGCATTCTCTTTTGCACAATTTGCAAGCGTTGTTCAGGCGTCAGTCTATTCATGTTGAAATGCCAAACCAAACTAAACATAAATCACTTAACAGCTGACAAAATGGCTGCCAGTTAAAAAAGTGTTGCTAACTTAAAGTTCTATACCTCTAAAAAAAACACCCGTTACATTGCGAGCTAGTAATGGACAAAAAAAAATTTATCAAATGAACAAGAGCCAAATTGATATTTTTTCAAACGGTATAATGCGAAACAAGGTACTTCCACATAATTCGTTATTAATTATTAGACATTTACACATATGTAGGTACGTGATGATTAGTGCATAATAAAAAAAAATACTAAATTAAGTATTCCATGGTAGCTGCCCAACCGATGATTTGAAATAAGCAGCAAACGAATCACGTACGTCGAAAGCGGTACTGTTTCCACCAATGTGACGTAGATCACTGAATGCCTCCTGATGTAAGTTTTGATGCGCTGACCTGCGACTGGGGCAATACTGTTCGTTGCATTCGATATTATAAGTTCGCATTACATTATGCAATATACATGTTGTCAAAACAACATTATCAACAATGTCTGGACATAAACGAATATTTTTGTTGTATATTTCAAATTTTTGGTATAATATTCCGAATGCATCTTCGACTACTTTGCGTGCGCGTGACAGGCGATTGTTAAATTCTTTTTGGTCCTGAGACGGGTTTTGAGAACGAGAATATGGCCTCATTAAGTTCTTTTGTAATGGAAAAGCCTCATCCCCCACAAAAACATGTGGAAGTGCTACGTTTGTCCCGGGCAATGCTTTGTCATTTGGAATATTGAACCTAGTATTTTGAATTCGTTTTCCAATTTTCGAAGATGCAAAAATACCACCATCGCTGTTTTTGCCATAAGCACCGATGTCAACAACTGTAAATCTGTATTTATCATCAACTATGGCCAAGAGAACTATCGAAAAATGTTTTTTATAGTTGTAGTAGAGCGATCCGCTGTTGGGTGGAGCTATTATATTTATATGCTTGCCATCTATGGCACCAATGCAGTTTGGGAAATTCCACCTGTCATTAAACCCTTCCGCAATTTTTTCCCAATCTTCAGCTGTAGGCGTTGGCATAAAAACACCCATCATTTTGTCAATAATAGCTTTGCACACCTCCTTAATTATTGACCTAATAGTCGTTTCGCCTAATCTAAAGCTTGAAGATAAATTTCTGACAGAAGCGCCGCTTGTCAATTATCTGAAATATAAAAGTTTTTTGAGATTGTATTAAGCAAAATAGGGTGTAACAAGAATGTGTTGTACTTAGTTAATATTTTAGGGCTGGAATCTGACTCGATACTAAACAAATTCCCTAACTTTTTTATATATCATTCTTTACAATTACTGTTTCATTTTTTCAGTATCAATGTGCAAGAAAACGTGGTCCAATTTAAGGGAAGCTCATCGTAGGGCTATTAAGAAAAAAAGTACCAAAAGTGGTCAAGCTGCAATAAGTGATAAAAAATGGCAATACGAGGATGAAATGAGTTTTTGTTGCTACCGTATTATAAAGAAAGAGCAACTGTATCTTCACTACTCAGAGATAGTGATCAGGAAAGTACTGCCAATGAAGATTCTCAATTGTCTGCTCCGGATTACCAATCAGATATTTCAATAATAGATGATCGTCCAACATCTGGCTTGTCTACAACGACATCCAAGTTTCCAAATATAAAAAGGTCAAGGGTGGAAGTGGAAGATGGATCTACTGCATCGTCATTGTTAATGAAATATGTACTAAAGGAAAAAAAAAGGAGGAAGATGATATTGACAATTTTTGTTATGGTATAGCTGCAACTGTGAAGAAATTTAATGAATACAACAAAGCAATGATCAAATCTGAAATTTTTAATATTGTTTCACAAATGGAACTCCGAGAAATCAATGAAAAAGGAAATAATTACTACGGCAGTAATGCAATACATGCAACTGCAGGACCTTCTGGAAATTATTCAACTCCAGGACCTTCTGGAAATTATTCAACTCCAGGATATTCTGGAAATTATTCAACTGCAGGACCTTCTGGAAATTATTCAACTCCAGGACCTTCTGGAAATTATTCAACTGCAGGATACAGTACTACACCGAACTATGATCCAGAAAGGAATGCCAGACAGCTGAACACACCAGTATTGAGTGATACTGAAAAAGATTTAACGGATTTTTAAAAGTATTTCTACTCCTATACTTTGAAATTACTCTCTAATTATTTTAAGAAATTGAATGATTAGTACTTAATGAATGGCAAATTCATGTCGAAGTTACAAAAATAAAGGTTGATTTAGTATGCTCTTACTTTTTTTACTTTTACATACATACATTTAGAGAGACATACACACATACAGACATACATACATACAGGCAGACAGACATACATACATACATGGGCATTTCTCTACAAACTGGGCAACTTACTGTCTCAGTCAATTTTAACTACTTCTTTAATAGTAAATCATCCCCAACAATGCAATTTCCATAAAAGATGAACATAGTTTTTAGGAACCTATCTTTTTTATTTTAAAAAGCATTTAATTTGCTTGTTATGGTTTTTTAAATATGTCTAAAAACAGTCCCCTGGAGTGTCCCAAACCCAGATTTAAATTAAAATGAGTTTAAATAACTAATATTTCTGATAAATGACTAGGATTTTGCAAATATTCTTAAAACAAAAGTTACTATTTTCATTGGATTTCATATTTATTTTAAAACACTAAAAGTGTCTTTAGGGTTAAAAAACAGTCCTCTGTAGCCGATTTAAAGACAAAATAACCATGCTTTTAAAGAAAAAAATGATTGCACGTATGTTAATAATCGCAAACTATATCAATATTAATATGAAAAAGGAATTTAATTTTTATATTGTTAGTAATTCGACATCGAACTTGGCAGAGGACTGTTCAAAGTTGCCCAGTTAGTAGAGAAATATCCACATACATACAGACATACCGGTCAAAAACATAACCCTCCTTTTGTTTCGCCGTAGTCGGGTAAAAATAGAAGGCTCTTAGACAATTGCCCGTTGTACCTTATGCACCATTGATCTGCACCATTAATGGTGCAGAGGAGACTAATTAGTTTCGTTTGCACCATTAATATTAATACAACTACTTCACCATACTTTTCCCGTGTGCACCTTTTACTTGCGCCATCAATGGTGCAGAGGAGACTAATTAATTTCGATGAAAATACTTTCTAAGACTAACATAATAACACATCCACAGTAGGTATACTTATTAATGTGTCGCGACTCGCGAGGTAGTAAATGTATAAATTTTACTTACTTTAAAGTCACAGCCAATCTCTCTTCGGGTGTGATCGCTTCTCTGAACTTTGTGTTTTTCTTTGTTATCGAGTCTTCAATATGAGACAGGATGTTATAAAACACACATTGCGGCATATGATAGTACGAAAAAAATTTTTCTTCGTCGGCTAACAAATGCCTACGAACGGTCCAATATTCGCCCTCTTTTTTTCTTTGTTTAAACATTTCGTGCACCCAATAAGCTTTCTTTTTTTTGTTGCGTCTTTCATTTTCTTCTTCATCAAGCGCGACTGCTATGAGTGCCAATTCAAGGTTTGTAAAATTTGACATTACGAAACACACGTTAATCCTAATGCCAATTGTTAACAGACTACTCGAAAATTCGTGGACTAAGCGACGTCCACTCGTTGACCACGCGGCGTTCACTCGTTGACCACGCGGTGTTCACTCGTTGACCGCGCGGGGTTCACTGGTTGATCGTGCAACGTTTTGGTGATAACGTGGCGTCCACCCGTGAACCACCTGTCGACAACGAGTGGACGCCGTACGACGAGGCGGTGCGGAGTGGGTGCCGGGTGGCTCTAATGAGCTGTGACCTTTATGGAGGGAATTTATTTAACGTAGGTACCTACATCTTCTTAGGTTTAAATGGTATTGTTATTTAAATTCACATTTTATTATTGTAAACGATAATCTTTAAAACAAGACTAGATCGATTTATGAAGTTACCTACTTTCATACGTTGGTTTATTTTTAACATCATCACGCCTGCATTCCCCAAAGAGATAGGTAGAGGTGTATTTTCAAACGAACACTCCACCACCAGCGATATTGTTACGCCCCTTGCTCGCACGCGGTGTGCGAACACAACCTCACACGCTCGTGGCCCAGCATAGAATAAACAAGACGCCGCCCGCGCCCGGCGCGGCGCGTCTCATTCATAGAAAAGGGAGAGAAGGTTTTATGCAAAATGTCTCAAGAAATTTTAGAATTAGAAAAATTTCGTAAAACAAAAAGCACATACATTAAATTTTTTTTTTCGTTGCTATGGCGTCTTTACGTCTTATAGAAGTTACCCTTAAAATATTTCGTGTATGAATAGTTAGACCTTATATAGCTTCAAATACTCAACCGCCAATTTAAAAACGCATTTGAAACATCTCGATGCATATGAAAGCGTTTCTACAATGCAATCAAGTGCAACAAGGACTCAAGAAGCAAGTCCACAAGGAACCCTAAGCGATGTCCAACCTGGGCCTTCGTCGTCCAGGTCAGATGTTGCTTTAGCCACTACGTCCACCACACATCAAATACCCAGTTCAGTAAATTTAGGTATAGGTACAGGGTGTCTGGCGGCAGATTTATGTTTTTAAATACGATTATTTCAAAAAGTAATAAATGGTGCGGGGGGAGGGTGGCGTCATTAGAATCATAGATCGTGCGGATTTCTCAGTCACGATGCCGCAGTGGTCGGGTGAGCATCGCGCGTTCGCCATCGAGGCATTTTTCAAGAGTAACGATTCTTACGTGATTGCTCGTCGACAATTTTGCTCACGCTTCGGTATTCGGCGGATAAGTGACGGGCCGAGTGTGAATTTAATTCGTTCCTGGGTGCAGAGGTTCCGCGCAAGTGCTTCGGCTTTGAACACCCCACGGCCAGGGCCTAGTCGATCTTCAAGGACCCCCGATAACATTGAACTGGTGGAACGGAGTTTACATGAAAATCCACGACTTTCAATACGGAAAAGGGCGGCCTCATTGGGACTTCCAAGAGCCATCATTCATGAAATTTTGAAAAAGGACCTGAAGTTCCATCCTTTTAAAATTCAAATTGTTCAAGAACTGAAAGAAAGTGACTTTCTTAGTCGCAAAATCTTTTGTGAAACGATGTTGGAGCGTTTTCGCACGGTGAATTCAATTTTTTGGAGCGACGAGGCTCATTTCCATTTAAACGGGCACGTTAACAAGCAAAATTCCCGTTACTGGTCTCCAAGAACCCAAAACCCTCGACTGAAACATCAAAAACCATTGCACTGCCCCAGGGTAACTGTTTGGTGCGCTTTATCCACGCATGGGATAATTGGACCTTTTTTTTTTGAAAATGCCCGGGGCCAGGCGACAAATGTCAATAGTGAGAATTATGGACGCATGATTACGGATTTCTTTTTGCCGAACCTGCGAGCTCATCCATCGTTCTCATCACACACGTGGTTCCAACAGGATGGTGCGACCGCACACACGGCCAGAGCTTCGATGAATTTGCTTCGAGAAGTTTTCCCTCACAAACTGATTAGTCGCTTTGGAGACATCCCATGGCCACCGAGATCGCCCGACTTGACCCCAATGGATTTCTTTTTATGGGGATACCTCAAAGAGAGAGTATACACTAACAATCCGCAAAATATTGCGGACTTAAAAGAAAACATTCGTCGAGAAATCGGCGCAATTGAACCGAGCTTACTGCAGCGTGTGGCGCGGAACACGAGGCTCCGTTTTGAACATTGCTTGCAACTCGATGGAAGACATTTGGATGATGTAATCTTTAAAACATGAAATCCGCACTTTTACACTATCTACCTTTACTTTTAATTAAACGATATGTCAAATAGTTATTTTTTTATTAATTTTTGAAAATATAAATCTGCCGCCAGACACCCTGTATAATACCCATGCACCGCACTAAGCAACAGCGCATCGATAGTTACGGAACTGCGAAAAAAATTTCACAACATCAAAAAAGGGTAATTGATACTTGCTGAGTTATTTATAGACAGTTATCTCCCATTTTCGTTAGTAGAAGAA
Organism: Eurois occulta; assembly: GCA_950022335.1. NCBI lineage: Eukaryota > Metazoa > Arthropoda > Insecta > Lepidoptera > Noctuidae > Eurois > Eurois occulta. Next base: position 12,763,138 of record OX465480.1, on the reverse strand, counting down.
CGTGCTTCTAAAAAATATTCCCGACACATACCAGGATACGTGTTACCATCTCGTAAAACAGTTTCTGACGTCTGAATCCCAAAAACACAAAACACGACAAAATAGTCCAGCAAAAAACAGAAGAAATAAAGGATATTGAATATATAAGGTGTAAAAAAATTAACTGCAAGAACTTCGTCCACATACTCGACATCGAAAAACAAACACATTCCAAAAAAGCTACAAGATTTCAAAATAACGTTTCAGAGTTAATCAATATTTTCACTTTGCACAAAATTATTGAATATGCGCACTGTACACCGCACGCGTAGCCTCCGCAACCGGCCGCCGGCGGCGGCGGGGGTACGACGCTCGCGCGCGGTATTGGAGCGAGCCGCTAGCGCAGCCCTGCGTACAGTGCACAAAAAATATGATACTAAATTGTTTTATTAATGTGAAAATATAGAAAGTGCTCAAAAAAATTTTTTTTTTTTGTAATGTGTTTGTTTTTCGATGTCGAGTATGTGGACGAAGTTCTTGCAGTTAATTTTTTTACACCTTATATATTACTAACCACAGACTTATGGACGTCTCGGGTCAACGATGCGTACATTGCTGTAACAGGGCACTATATAACAAAAGACCTAGAATTAAAAACATTTTTACTAAAATGTGCACAGTTTCAAGACACGCACAGCAGTGCAAATATCCAAGCTGCATTGCTCGAAACCACCAACGAGTGGGATGTTACAAATAAAATAAATTTTATTGTAAGCGACAATGCAGCCAATGTAAAGAAAGCCATAGCAGACATAGGGTGGAAGCATTACGGTTGTTTTGCCCATACCCTAAACTTAATAGTTCAGGATGCCCTTCGTCTAGTCCAAGCTAGCTTAGAAAAGGCGAAGACTATCGTCCGGCATTTTAAAACTAGTACAGTAGCATTAGAAAAATTATTAAAAGTGCAAACACAGGATAAGCCAGAGGATACACCAAAGCGGTTGATCCAGGAAGTCCCAACGAGATGGAATTCTACGTTTTATATGTTATGTCGATTCGTTGAGTTAGAAAATTATATATGTGACACTATCGCCATTCTCAGAAAAGATTTACCAGTTTTATCTGTAGAAGAGTGGAATATGTTAAAAGAACTGTGCAAGGTTTTAAAGCCTTTTGAAGAAGCCACCAAAGCCATGAGTGGTGAAAATTATATGACCGCCAGTACCATCATCGTCATGACACGCTGTCTTAAGGATTCTTGCGACCAACTGCTCCTGGAGGGCTTTATAGATATAACCACTAATGTAATTATGGAACTTCGGACAGGTTTAGACAGAAGATTAGAAGGTGTCGAGAGAAGCGGCACATTTTCTTTATGTACAATTTTAGATCCAAGGTACAAAATGAATGTATTCTCGGATACAAATGAAGCTGTAAAAGCAAAGAAAACCGTGGAAGAGTTAGTCGCGGCTATCTCTCTATCAGAAAACAACGTGCAGAAAATGAAGCGCAGCAATCCACTTCAGCTTCTACTGCCATACCAGAGCGGGACAAATTTTCACCTTGGTCTATTTTAAATAGTATTGTGGGTACGCAGCAAGAAGTAGGCACACCTCTGTCCCGTGCGATCAAAGAAGTGGATTCATACATCAAAGATGAAGTTTTGCCGATGTTTAACGAAAACGGCAAATTTAACTGCCCTCTGGAATGGTGGCGACTAAATCGCCACATTTACCCCAATATTGCCATACTTCTGCGTCGTTACGGTTAACATAATGGCAACTTCAGTCCCGTGCGAGCGGATATTTAGTAAGACAGGTCTTACTATTACTAACCGCCGCACACAACTTAAAACAAAAAAGTCGCCCAATTAACGTACCTAAACGTCAATCTTGATCCAAAAAGATTTGACAAAATATGAAAATTAATTAGTAAAAGTTATACCGTGACTTTGTACAAAGTGTAAATAGATGAAAAACTATCTAAGACTATCCTAGTGTTAAAATATTGTAAGTGTAAATAGACAAAAAAACAAAAAAGTGCAAAAAAAAAATGTAACTGTAAATATTTTAAATCATTGTATCACACGTATACCACGTATACAATGAACTTCTAAATACGCCTGCATAACTTTCATTTTAAAATGCAATCATTTGATGCAGTCAGTCCTAAGCCTGAATAAAGTACGAAGGGAAGTTTATTTGTGTTCGTATTACGTTATAACGTAAATGATGTAACTGCTTATGGTAGCTACAAAAACTAATTCGTTCAAAAAACCCACAGCTTCAACTGCTTGAGACATGTAACGATTGCGTAGGTAACCATTTATATGTTCGTTCCGCAAATACTTCGGTAACACCATGTTGAATCACTGAATAGAATTTGACAAATAACTAGTTACTAAAAACACTAGTTTTCAAAACAGGTTACGCCTGCCTTCAAAGTAACTAGTTACGTTACGTTTCGCGAAAATCACGTAACGACCCATACCTATTGCAAGATGGACAGGTTCTGTACATGATAGTACCATATTCAATGACTCACCACTGTGTGCTCAATTAGAGCGTGGGGACTTTGGCACAGGTATTATTCTTGGGGACAGTGGATATCTATGTCGGCCTTATCTGCTTACTCCTTTGTTAAATACGAGGACGGCTGCTGAAGAAGCTTATAACCGTTCACAAATAAGTACCAGGAATCCCGTAGAAAGTCTTTTCGGGGTCCTTAAAAGAAGATTTCCTTGTCTACAGAACGGGATGGGCCTAAATTATATAAAAAACATACCACCGGTCATTGTAGCATGTGCAGTGCTTCATAATATTGCCCTGTCGCGTTCTGATGAACTGTCAGAGTAGGATTTTTCTTTATGTTGAGGAGGACTCCACAGAACAACCCATAGGACTTGGGACCAATCAAAACTTTATGATAAGGACTAATTTAATAAATACACATTTTTCCAATTAAAATTAGTTTTATTTCAATGCAATTTAGGTTTCAGTTTCTGTAGTCTCAATTTCAAAATTTGCATTTCTATTTTGTAAATGTATTAATTTCCATTTTGTTTTTGTTTATGAGGAATTTGGTTTCTAATTTGGCATTTCTTAGTTTAGTGCGAAAATATTGCTGTTTAATTGTGTTATGTGTAGGTTTCATTTGTCCTGAAAAATAGTATTAGTTTAATATTAATGAAAATTTCATACCATTAGCACATATAAAAATAATTAGATAATTACCAGCACAGGATGATGAGGTTTGTTTTTTTTCTTGGGGTTTGATGACCATTGCAGCTGGCTGGAAGAAATGACTACAGCAAAAAATGCCAAATTCGATATAAACTACTACAATAATGAAAATGTTTACCAGCTATATTTATTGATGTAACTGTACAAGGTTTGCTATTGTCTGCTATACTCATGTAGGCCATAGTTGTGTCTTGGTGACCTAAAAAATATCCACATAAAGTATACATAATATAAATTATGGAAATGATAAAAAAAAAATAAAGTAAATTTACCAATGGTCTGGATTATGGCAGATGATGATGAAGATATAACTTCACTAACTGGTTCTTTTGTAAAACTCTGTGACTTCTAGTTCTGTATCACCTATAAATTAAACAAGAACATGATAATTATTATTTTGTGATGTTAAAGTATAAAGATATACATTTTAATATTACACAAACCAAAATACATTGCAGCATCATCATAGCAATTAGGCAATGGTTGAATTTGAGGAGCAGCCATGGCTAAAATCTGAGCATCTTGTTCAGATAGAATGCTTTTGTATGTTCCACCACCAGTGCGATTGATTTCTTTCTATGAAAATAAAAATTACAATCACAAGATATTCTGTAAGGTCTATGTTACTTTTCCAGATATATTAAATTTATACAAACCTATCTATTGACGCCTTTTTTTGTACCTCTCTAGTGGTCTCGTAAAACTGAAACCGCTAAAAAATATTTGAAGAAATAAGTAAATAAAGAAATATTATGATAAAATAGAAGAAAAATCAAGTCTACATTTGCTTTGGCTATGTTCTTTTTAGACCTCTGTTAGAGGTTTTCATAGAGGTGGTTATTATTATTTATTATTATTTATTATTATTTACTGTATCCCAAGCATCTCTCTTCTTCAAAATTATGTTAGATTTAGTTTCTTTGTTTTCTATTATATTTTGGGATATTATAAATTGCATATCAAATAAATAATCGCCTATCAATACATACTCATCATTTATATTCTTTTTTACATCAGTTAAATTCATTTTTGTACAAAAATACTACATACATAGCATAAATACTGACTGCACAGCAAATTTTTGCTGACAGAAACCCTAACCGTAGACGGTCAACGTCAGGGGCACCCCGAGGTTTGGTTAGTTAGGTTCCTGTAAACCCTGCAGACAGAAATAGGAGCCCCGCGCAGCGGGCGCAGCGGGGATCCGTCGACCTGCTGACGGAAACGCTAACCCTAGACAGTCGATGTCAGGGGCATCCCCAGTATAGTGTGCATTAAGATTATTAGCTGTGCATTGATGAAAAAGCTTTTGCTATTTTGAGTTGAATATTTTGCTGTGCAATCAGTAATTTTGATGGGAATTCGGAAACTTATTGCATAGAAAAAGGATATTTTTTTTCGTTTAAATACTACCCTTATATTTTGGTAAAATATTTAACAAATTATTTACAACATGAAACAGTTAGAAATTAAACTTAGGATCTGTGAAATGTTCAGGAGTTAATACTTGTAGTAATAAAAAAGTAATTGTACTTAGACATAAATCCTTGTTTATTTATGTACTTAATTCTTTATCAATTCCAAGAGCATATCTTTCTCCATCGTGAATCAATTTACTTAAACTTGATAATACGCGCGAAATGACAAGTGTGACGTTACAATCTCGACAATTATCTTAAGAAATTTTATTTTCTTATGACGTCTTCTTTTGATATTCATCTGATTTTTATGTATATAAATACTAATCTAATTTCAATCGTAATTCCAACCAAACATATCACGCTGTTATATTTCAACTAATTAATTATAGAAAATATTTGTTCAAAGAAGACTGCGTAAAACGAATACGAGACGTAAACTAAATTATTTTGTAACTGAGAACGTGCTGAGATCAACTTTTTAGCAGGATGTTGCCATTTTAGGACGTCTTGGCTAATCATGGTTTCAAATTGCTTGAGTGGCGTTTGTGTATACCATTTAAATTTGAGGGATGCTTATTTTTAAGCAGCTTTTAGGTGACTGTGAGATTTGAGTGGCCTTTCAGTATTCGGCCGTTAGAGACGCAATGGTGTATGGTCCAAATATTCACATCAGAAAAATAGAATGCAGTAATCATTTACTGCGAAATTATTCAAATAAACTAAGAAAGATAGGAAAAAAAACTCGGAACAAAGTTGCCTTTGTACCTGTGACTTTACGTAAAGCGCTTTTAGACAAAATACGACGCCTAAATAACGCAGTTACTGGGGCAGTAGCAAACGCGCAACAGCAGACAAGATTAGAATCCTTCAAGAAGACTTACGGAATGGGCCATGCCACGTATTCGGATATCATGATTCTTGTAAACAATATTATTGTAAAAGATTATTGACCGAAGAAAACCTCGTTCTACAACTCAAATATAGCGGGATATGGAACGATATTTTTGAAAATCTTGGGTGGCTTCTGCGAAATGCGGAAAGCTTGCTACTTCAAGAGACAAATAATGCAGCAGAACAATTCAATGGTATTATTGCAAAGTTCCTTGCAGGCAAGCGAGTTAATTTCACGCGAAGGGGGACGTACGAAGCAAGATGTTTTTCCGGCAGTAGGGCACTATAATACAAAAGATTATGCCTCCTCTACACAATGGGCCATGATGGGCGATTACACGCGAGCACGATCGTGTAGAAGGGCTACTTGCCTGTAGTGGCCCATCATCGTCATGATCGCGGCGATCGGTGACTTGTCGGTTTTTCGGGCACGCATCAAAGGGAATCGCTTGTAGTTGGATGCGCGTGCCCACACGATCGCCGATCATTCATTCACCGGAGGACAGCGAGCCGTGCGTACGTCGCGTCGTTTTGTTGTTTTTAAATACAAGTTAGTGCGAGTGCAAAACAATGGCTACTGGGTGGTTAAATGAAGAGACATTCAAGTTCATAGAACTGTATCAGAACCACCCAGTAATATGGAATCCTAAACATAAATATCACAAAGATAAAAATAAGGTAGGTACTTAGATATTTATTTATCTATCCAAGTACTGTATCTATCCCAGTTCAAAAACGGCGCAGTACAAAACTACCGGAACTCGCGGAAACCAATGCACAAATTAAATCAACGCTATCTACCCTTAATGACGTATTAACAGTCAAAAAGAATAGAGTGAAAGTTGAAGAGGACGATTGTGATCTCTATGGTAGACTTCTGGCCAAAGCGCTGAGAGAATTTAGCGACATCGACAGATTAGAACTTAGGCATGAAATAGATGGTTTAATAATAAAGAAAAAGCGCTCATTGACTAGACATCGTTATGTTAGCTCACCATCACAAATTATTATAAGAACTAATCGCCCTTCAACTTCACAGAAGTTGTATTCTGAACAGCTGATGGATAGATGTGATTTAGAATCGCGTGATCCGCCGTCATGGATAATTCGCAATGTATCCGTTTAATTTCCCTATATAGGGAGAATAAATGTTTATGGGATCCTAATGATACCAATTACACAAATAGAGGTGTAAGAGAAGATGCCTGGCGGAAAATTAGTCGGCAAATGAACAATATTCCAACAAAAAATGAAGTCTTTGTCGGGTGGTTACAGAAGAGAACAATTCAGAGAAAAACAGAGTAAATACACATTAGCTGACCACATTTGAATTTTAATATGTTAAATAAATGCTACGAATAATAATCCTAAATGTATTTTTAAAGATTCAACATAATGGACACTCCAAGCTTCGTCATTGTCACATTTGTGAATGAAGATGATGCTCCCGGAATAGTCCTATCAACTTGGATAAACCCATATGGCAATTCTTGATACTACCCGAATGTACGCACAGAGGAGATGAAAAACAAACTTTTAAGGAAAATGGTTGACCCCCGATAAATCATGGCCACAATATCAAATAAAAGTTCTTAAAAGATATGGTATGTCCTTTTTCTCTACATAAGTTACTTAAGAATTATACTAAACTTGTGCGTTTCACTAGTCCTTTCAAACTTAGTTAAAATTTTCAAACTAGTTAAAAAACATGAATTATAATTTCAGAAACTTATAATGAGGCACGTCTCCACTTAAAAAAAGCTGAAGAAACCTCCAATTTGGACTCGGATGATGAAGTCATCAAAAGAAAAAGAAAGATCAAGAGAGTATATTCGCCTGAAGATTCAGATTCCCCGGATGATTGTCCAATTGTAAAAATGTAAAAAAAACCCAGCCAAGTGCTACGTACCCCATTCCTCCTAAACGTCTGTTAACAGGAACAAGAAAAAATACTGAAAAATTTACAGAAGTGGTTGCAACAAACAGCACAGTCGAGACTCGAGATAGTTCAAAATAATGTAGAAAATCATACACCTGGAACCAGTAAAAATGAGTGTAGTGAAAAATTGACAGAAGTGGCTGCAACAAACAGCACAGTCGAGATCATTCAAAATGATATAGAAAATCTTACAGCTGGTAAAGTTCTTAGCTTATTTTTAATATGAGCTAATAGCTATAGAGACTTAGTTTTTTTTTTTATTATAGGTCGTTTTCAAAGCAAATCTCAGCCAAATTTAACAAACGCAGCTCCTTCTGAATATACTTTTACAACAAACACCTTATTTACTGGAGAAGTTGAAGATGTTATTGAAATTTCACATGTAACAAACAGCACCAATACTGGTTCAAATCGTACTATAAATTGTCCATCTGGTAAAGATTTTAACTAACTTTTATAATATTTTTTTTATGGGCCATGCAAATGTAACTTGCTTTTTATTACAGGCTGTATTCTGAGCAAGCAGTTTGCAATACAATAAAGCCATCTTATCCAGGTGGTTACAGACTTATCTGTACAGATGAATGAAGTTAATAGAAAACTGGACTTACTATTAGCACGGTCATCTTTACAACCAACAAATCAACGAGACGATACTTTTACCGTTCCTGACTTTCTGACAAATCTTCCAGTAAAGGATGACACCAGTTTTTATAATTTAAATGAGCAGTTGAAGATTAGCCACAACAAAGAATGTATTGTAGGTATATACGTTAAATAAGTTTAAAAAAAAGAATGCAACACAATTTTATTACTTGCTTTGGACTCGCACACACATTCTAAGAACACAAACTTAATTGACAAAATTATTTATTTCGAATTTGTCAATTAACTGCCGACAGTGAGTGAGCAATAAAAACAGTGATGACTTCCATTATCCTTTTCTAAATTACCATTACTATTTTTTTTCTCAAATTTTTAGATGAAATTCTTGGCTGGGATTTTAGATGAAATTCTTGGCTGGTTTGAAATGCTCGTAGCCTTACTACCAACATTCTTAGACGGATATTGCTTGATGAAGTAGCAGAGTTATATTCATTAACAGGAAAACTAATGAAAAATTCGAACAAAAAGTCATTTGTGAGAAGTTCTCACGCAAACCGATAACCGATAATCGATAATTTATCGGTTATCGGTCCATTTTGACAAAACGATAAATATCGAAAACAAAAACGATAAATACCGACAATCGATAATTTTATATAACGAATTCTAACACATTTCTGAACGAACGTTCGATGTGTCCCTGTTCCCTCGCCGCGCGCGTTTTCTTTCCCGCTCCTGTCATTTGTTCATTGTGCAATTTGTGTGTGAACGTGAACGTGTCGATCGCTGTCGATCTCTTGTGTTACCATGGTACCATGCGAGTGAGGACGCCCGGATGAACTGAATCGAGAGTTTTGCGTCAATAATAATATTATTGGTAAGTCAGATTTATATTCCTTAGGTGCAAACATTTAGCTTTGTAATTCGAAATGTTTCCGTTCAAAATACTACACCATTTAAACATTTAAATTTAAATACAGAAAGTAGTACCTAAACAAGGCTTTTACCTTAAAAATGAAAAAAAAAATGATAGTTTGTAGTACGACATAGATACAGTCAATTTCTACCTATTAATTTCTTGTAAAGTGAACATAAAACATATTTTATTGTTTTAGGTACATTTTTAGTTTAGAATCTTGTTTACCACTTATATGGTTACTTGATGTGAAGGTAAAATTCAATACAGAACTAACCTACATCATAATTTTTATATTTAGCTCAGTAAATTAAAATTTTCGTATGTTTTTGTTTTAGGTACTTTACGTACTACACCTGCTCGTTCAGTAAAGTATATTAAGCATGTCCAATAAAAACACAGTTAACTATGTATCTGTGTACAAAAAGTGTTCGGACCACACGTCGGTATGGCGGCATTTTTTAAAAGCAGAAACAGGTGACACTGCAAAATGTAAGATCTGCGACAAAGTTATTAAGTGTGTGGGTGGTACAACAACGGGACTTCGCAGTCATTTAAGGTCCTTACATGCGATAACACTTGACAGCGAAAAGTTCACACCGGAAGAAGGTAGAAGAGAGATTGCTGGGCCTTCAAAAAGAAAAAACGATGGTACATGTTTGTTACCGTCTTCGGCTTCAATAGATGCTCCTGTGTCAGTGAAAAAAAGTAAAATGTCTGACTATTTTACAGAATCAAACAGATCTTTGGATATTATGATATCAAGAATGACAGCTTTAGACGGAATGCCTTTTAGGGCATTTACAGAGTCTGAAGATCTTAGGCATGTCTTTAACAAAGCTGGTTATAAATTACCCTCTAGTGCAAACTCTATAAAAGATATAGCTGTTAAGTTTTACGATAAAACTAAGAGTAAGGTTATAAAAGAAATACAGGAGCTAAAAAATGAAGGACACAAGTTTTGCATATCTTTAGATGAGTGGACATCGTCAAGAAATAGGCGATATGTAAATGTAAACCTTCACTGTGCATTTTTCCAATGTAAGGATACTGCAAAAAACCTTGGCTTATGTAGAACATATGGCTCTGTAAACGCTGATAAATGTGAAGAATACCTTCGAAAGAGGCTAAATGAGTTTGGTATAAACTTTGACACTGATATAATTTGTATTACATCTGATGGAGCTTCAGTCATGACAAAACTTGGACGAAATCTAAACTGTATTCATCAACTTTGCTTAGCTCATGGCTTGCAACTGGCCATAATGGATACATTTTATGCCAATTCTCTAGAAGTAACTCATTATAATGAAACTCAAGATGAGGAGGAAAATGATGATGATTGCGCACTTGTTATTAATGATGATGCTGGTGGATTACAAATAGAGCAAGCGCTTTCATATGTTGAAACTAATATTCAATTCAAACCTGTTATAGAGAAGGTTAGAGCTGTCGTACGAATGTTTAGAAAGTCACCTACAAAATCTGATGTTCTTCAGAAATATATAAAAATGGAACTTGGCAAGGAAAACGCATTGTTGTTAGACTGCAAGACACGATGGAGCACACTATGTGATATGATAGGTAGATTCATTAAAGTGAAAGATGCAATCTTAAAAGCTGTCATTGATGTCCAATGCGCAATTCAAATTTCTGAACGGGAGTGGTCAGTTCTTAGAGACATACATGAGAATCTTGATATTATTAAGGTTACAGTTGAGGCCCTCTGTCGAGAAGATGCCACTCTAGTTAGTGCGGATGCTGCTACGAATTTTGCTTTAAAGAAACTTGAAGTTCGTAATACGGAACTTAGTCGGGACCTTCATACAAATCTCACAAAAAGACTAAAACAAAGACGGCTTCCAATTGCTAGTCTTATGCAGTACCTGCATGATCCTAACCGTTATTTTAATGACGTCGAATATAATACAGATGTATACCCTCGCTTAACCAATGATCGTTTACAGGAGATGATATTAAACCTTTTATCAAAGTATGATTCTGCTGCAGTGACTTCTTTGGAAGTGATTGAAGATTATGACCACAATCAAGCTCATTCAAGTGACCAAGTCACTGAAGTCACTGACAGCAATTCTCAATCGACCAATAAAGATTTGCTTAATCAATGTTTAAACAAAATTAATTATGACTCGAGAGGCCCAGGCATTTCAGCTTCAACGGAGGACGCCTTCACACTTCTAAAAGTCGAAATGCTACTATTTGAAAACGGTGGTGATCGTGGTCAACTGCTAACAAAGCTATACCGATGGCTTCGCTCAATTAAGCCAACTAGTGTAGAAAGCGAACGTGTCTTTTCCGCAGCTGGAGTGCTGTGTAATAAGCTGCGGACTAGCCTAAATGACAAAACTATTGATTGTTTGTCATTTCTGCGCACATATTTTCAGCAGCAAAAAAAATAACAACAATACACTCTAAAAAATCTCTTTAAAATGTGATTATTTCAAATGTGATCTCTTTTAATTATAATACAAAATAATATTTTTATGTTAAGTAATTTAATTATAGTGCATTAATCCTTAAAAATATTTTCTATTATTTATTTTAAATGTGATCTCTTTTAATTATAATACGAAATTATTATATGTTAATTTAACTATTGTATTAATCGTTAAGAAATCTTGTTAAGATGTCTATTTAAAATTTTATGACTCAGATGTCTTTTCACGAAAAAGTCAAAATGGCGTCCATCGCAAAGCTAGAATCACACCGGAAAAATTTCGAAATTTCGTAACAGTATTTTTGCTTACTTTGCTTTCAATTTAGAAATGGGTGATACTGAAGCTCGTGGGCGTGGGCGTGGGCGTGGGAGCAGAAGGCGCGCACGCGGGAGCCGACGCTCACTGGGTTTCCGTTTCAGTCAAGATGTGCCGACGCAGTAAGTAAACGTTTATTTGAAATTTAAACATGTTTTTTTTATTATTTCATTTAATATTTTTCTTCTAGGCTTTTTGGTGTGGTCACCACACCAGCAGCAGGAGCTGCTGATACGGGGCCCTCTCAGCCACCTGTGTAAGTATTTGAAATTTAATTATTATTTGAAAGCCATGTGTTTTTTTAAATATTTTTTTATCTTCAAGGCCGCCTGAAGAGTACCACCAATTGCTGGTACGAAAGGCGGCACTGGTGAAGAGGCAAGAGGAGCTGCGAGCAGCTCTTGCTGTTGAACATACAACTGAAGCAGCAGCTGGTGTTGCTGCTTCTGCTGCACCTGTGTAACTAAACATTTATTTGCAATTTAAAAATTGGTCATATGTGTTTCTTTTTCATTCAATATTTTTTTCTTCTAGCCTTTATGCTGTGGTTCCACCGGCTGCTGCTGCAGAGGCCGAACCAACGCCGTATGTAAACATTAATTTGAAATTTAATCGCATATGTTTTTTCTTCATTCAATATTTTTCTACTTCTAGGTGGTTTGATATTTCCGGCGATGCGCAAGCGGGACCGTCACAACTGGCGGGTACCTCGCTTGTGTAAGTAAACATTTATTTGTAATTTAATCATTATTTGAAGGCAATAAATACCATGTGTTTCTTTTAATAGTTATTTTTTTTATTTTCAAGGTACTCGCCGGAATATCACAGAGCAATCAAAAAGAAAGCAGCGCAGGAAAAGAAGTGGGAGGGAAAGCTGAGCCCGGCACAGAGGGGCAAGCTCCACGCTGCGAGGAGGAAGCGGGAGACGGGTACATTTACCTGTCCAGACGCTCCTCCTCCCAAGTCCCGAAGGTAACAAAAATATTATGAAATATTAAGAAAAATAATAATTATGCTTTTCACTGTCACAAATGTTTAAATAATTTATATGTTTCCAGAACACTGTCGCCTGAGCGTGCGGTGCCTTGCCCTCTAGTGCCGGGCACGCCAGCCGTCCCGCCCCCACGAATCCTGCAAAGCTGGGAGCTGCATAAATCAAGTGTGTAAATTGTCTGCCTACATATTTTAATACTTTTTAATACTTTTCCAACCTAACATATTTTAATACTTTTCTATACAGGACATGAAGCTGGGCCCTCGAGGGTCGAGGAGGAGCTGCCGGGTGCAGAGGACGTCGAGCTGCCGGGTGCAGAGGACGTCGAGCTGCCGCCTCGGGAAGCCACGCCGCCTCCCCCGCAGTAAGTTTGAACTTAATCTCTATTGAAGAATTTGAAACATTGTTCAAAGGAAGCCGACTTAGTATATTTTTTATTTCACAGGGAAATTCACCCATTTATGTTAACCCCGTCCACGGGGGTTATATTGGTGGGTGAAGGCCATGAGGTAGACGAGAACCTCATGGTCGCAGCGGAGTTTGAGATGGTATCATTGTCGCCGAGCACATCATTCTCTGCAGTGCGTTCTGGTGCCACACTGCAGCATTCGTCTCCAGGTCCTTCGACGTCTTCGGCAAGGCGAGGTATTTATTTGTTTATTTCTCCTTTGTGATGATAATCTGGTTGCATCATGGACCTAGGGGTTATATAGTATTATTTGTTTCAGAACCCTTGATTTTCGAAAGTGGCCTGGATGATGAATGTCTGCAGTGGGAACGCTCTGCGGGTCTTCTGAATCCTGGCAGCGATGTCGAGGAGGAGGAAGATTGCCCGGACCCACCTCACGGGAGGCGCGCTGGTGAGGTAGCTGTGGAAAGCTTGCCAACCGCGCTCCGCGAGGTCGTAAGGTCCATGGACAGGCAGGATGACCTAGCTCTGCGACAGTCTTGCCAGGAGGACTTGCTGGACTTCACTTGGTCTCACGATACAAGCGTTTTTACCGGGGCGCGGGAAATTTTTACCGGGCCAGCCGGACCAACCTTCCCCACTGAGGATTTGTCGCCGTTCCAAATTTTTTCGAAAATTTGGGACGACGACATCGTTAACCTCATGGTCGCTGAGACCAATAAGTATGCGGCAAGTCTTCTCGCTCATCCTTCGCTTCCTGCAAATTCTCGCATGAGGAGGTGGGTACCGATAACGCCACAAGATTTGTGGACGTTTATCGGTATCATCATGCTGCAAAGCATCGTCCCACTCCCGGTAGAGGAGGACTACTGGACACCCTGTTTACCTTATTTAAAATTGGGCAATTTCCCCGACATTATGCCGTTTTATCGCTTTTGTCTTATAAAGCGGTGCCTTCACTTTGTAGATAATGCATTGTGTGCCAGCGGAACCCCGTCTAAGTTGGTCAAGATCCAGCCGGTGATTGATCACCTCAACAGTAAGTTTAGCTCTTTATACCTACCAGGGCAGGAGATCGCTATCGATGAGTCGCTGCTGATGTGGAAGGGCAGACTTTCATTTGCACAGCTCATCGCGACTAAAGCGGCGCAGGTGGGTATAAAGAGCTACGAGCTCTGTGAGTCAAAGACGGGGTATCTCTGGCAGATGATCATTTATACAGGGAAGAAGGCACAAAATGAACAGCATAATGTCGTGGCTATCGACACGGACGATGCTGAGCCTGACCCTGCGTCTGAACGGGGAGTTCGTGCCGCATAGTTTGCGCACTAAAAATAAGTTATCTATGCGGTCAGGTGATGTGGAGTTTAGCCAGACACGGGACATGACGATTGTGATGTGGAAGGACACGAGTGTGGTATCGCTCATTTCGACGTACCACAAAGTAGAGATCGGCGGCAAAGAAAAGTACGGCTACTATCGGTATAAGCCGAAAGTAGTCTTGGATTACAACTTGTATATGGGAGGCGTCGACAAAAAGGACCAGCTTTTACAGGCGTTTCCCGTAGAACGAGTCCGTAATGCAATTTGGTACAAAAAGCTTTTCCGCCGACTTCTAAACGTGTCCATCCATAACACTTTCGTTATGGCCACGTCGACGGCAAGGACAGCCATGGTGGCACAGCGGCAGTTTCGTGTGCGTTTGGCGGATGAAATTATTCAAAAATTTCGCCCACCAAAACCACAACCGCCGCTGACAGTAGCCGACCACTTCCCTGTCAAGGTAGCCCTCCAACTTAATTGCAAGTGGTGCTCCAAGAGCAAGAAACGGTCTCGCACCGTTTACAAGTGCGAACGTTGTGACGTAGCCCTGTGCATAATTGGTTGCTTTAGAGACCATCATAGATCTCTCAGGGATTAGTCCCTGAGAGATCTGTGATGGTCTGGCCATCAATTATGCATAGATTTTTTTTACCCGACTGCCGAGGGAGTATAATTTTTTTGGAATTCGTTCAAAACCCTTTATTTTGATACCAAACCTGATATGTTTGGGAGTTTTTTTGTAAACGCGCTATGTGGTGCCGCCATTTTGTTTTTTATTTTATTGAATTGACCCAGTGACATTCTGGCTGCTAAGACAAATCTAACGACGTATAATTTATCAAAATCGGTCCATCTGTGTAGACGGTACCAACGAATATTACTTACATACATTGGAAAAACATAACCCTCTTTTTTTTTGCAGTCGGGTAATAAAAATTCTTGCAATAAACCGGGATTGGGACCTGGGAATCCTCCTCATTATTTGTATCACACATGTTTTTGCAAACAATAGCTTTTAACCTGTGATGTGTATCCAGTGTAACCCAGGCTTTATGGGTGTCACGTGACACTGTGATTTGTCAATACCCCCGATTTGTGATATTTCTTTACTTGTATTTTTTTTCGATGGCTATTGAATAACATGTGTGATACCTCATTGGAAAGGGCATTTCTTGTAGAATATAGTCAGATTTATTGTATTTTCTTTACTCAAACTTCACTGAACAAAAAAGACAAGAAATGTTAAGTACGCTTTTACGTAAGTGGGAATTCCTTCAATCAATCCCATGTATTTCTGTATTGAATAGACCTATGCACTTAATATTTACGCATACGTTCCTCTATGAATGTAGCTTTCAGATAGTAACTATATTTTTAAGTTTCGTGAAACTGTATAGTCGTAATAATTTATTTAATTTTGTTGAAAAATTTTTCACCGTCGGCAAATGTTTTGTGCCAGTTTTATGCCTGTAAATAAATATGTTTTTACTATGAGGTGTGTTTGTATTTTTTTTCGTATGAAGATAGAACCCTTCCACCAATAAAAGCCATAAAATATATATGGTATCGATTTACTTTTTGAAATAATAATTTTTAAAGTTCACATAATGTTTTTTTTCAACCATAGTCAATGTTTATCAATTAATATAATAAATTTGAGACGAAATGTCAACAAACACTTAACACGACCCGAAAGGGCCATTCATATGCTCTAACAAAAACAATTAGACATGTGTAAGTAATGCGAGTGATGCATCACGCGTAATATCACCCGAGCGCGTACTGTAACATGACACATTACTCGACTAAAATAAGCATCACACCATTACACTAAACATCACGCGAGCGGTAGCAGCGCAGTAGCTCGCGACATGACTCGCAGACTCGCTCGAACCGAACCCTCCCGATTACTCCCGAACGCATCGCATCGGCAATGTTCGGTTTATATCGGAAGTCCGGAACTAGGCGAGTGCGATTTCGTATTTCGCCCGATCAGGTGACTTAGTATGTTGTTTAGAACTCTATCCTTCTTACAAAAGGGTTTATATTTCCTAAATTTCTTTGACACCACCACCGGTCGTAGGTAAATACTCAACTGTCCTTGTAATTCGAATTGCAATTCAAACATTGCGATGTTTTTTAGTTTATTTACTTTCATAGATACTTTTAATCCTACGCCTAAGAATATTTGCCAGTCCTAAGCCTGGAAACCCGTTACTTGTTTTAGGGTATGAGTATGAAGGAAAATCAACTTTGTATAATTTGTAAATTTAAATCATAGTGAGTAAATCACACTATTGCTAATTTTATTTATTTCATGTAATTATAAATCATCATTATGACACGCGGACAACATCGTATCGCTCGCTGCTATGTTACTATACTATTTCAATAACCTGTCCTATTACACTAGAACATTGCATTACAGTAGAACGCGCGATGGTGTGCTATCGAATGACGCTACATCATAACATCACGCGTGATGTTTGAAGTGATGGTGTAATGTAATATTACTCGGCACGAAATGTAATGACATATAACATCACTTCGTGGTGCACTGTTTTGCACATGTCTAAAAAACATAACTTGAGATTACGCCCGACGCCAACGAGTAAACAAAAAAATGTTTTGTTAAGTGCGGCCATCTGGCGCGTGGCGTTACGTCATCGCGTGCGCGGTTGGGCGCTTGGGAATGTCGATGTTCAAGCGCGTCTCACCGGTTATATTGTCCTTCATTTTAGGTAAGTAATTGCATCAGTTTATTCCTTTATTTACATGTAAAAAAACAAGTTTTTGTATTTTTTTAATAAAAAACGATAATTATCGGTAATTACCGGTTTTTATCGAAAAAAAAACGATATTTTTCATTTTATCGATTATCGAAATATTTCGATAATTGCATGCCCTGAGAACAGAAATATGTAAAATAATCTTTCGTAAGTATATCATTTATAAATTCAAACATCATGATTGTATGACATATTAAAACTATATTGTGAAATAATAAGGATGTAAAGTATTGTCTATTCCTATACTGGGCCAGTGTCTTACATGTCGCAATGAAAATAAACCTCTGACCCAGCTGTAGGGGTTATCCCTTCTCTTTGGATTACCTACTTTCCTGTTTAACTGACTGTTGTGATTTTTTTAAATTAAATTGTTCTCTCTCTCTTCTATCTTTCAGAAATCTGCAAAAAAATCTATGATGATGTAACGGAAGAACATCTTAAGGAAATTACTAGTGACTGGCTAAACCATGCAAAAGTTAGAATAAGAAGGAGGTAAGAATCTGAAGTATAATAGAAATAATATTTTCTATTATTCTGGATTTTTTAATTTGAATGACATATCAAATTGCTTCCTATGACTTTTCACGTCCATGCACCATTGTTACTTTAATATCTTTTTACCCTTTTAATAGCATAGTTTAATTATTCTGTTCATACAGTAAGAGTTTATAACAATTTATTTTATTTGTTTCAGAGCTGATAGACAAAACAAAGCGTCGGAATCGGAACCTAGTGGGTAAAATCTATAATCATTTTAGACAATTGTTTCAAATTGCGACTTTTTTTGGTAGTGTGATTATTTTTTTAAATAAGATATGTGTTTTTCTAAGTAATCTTTATTTTTTTTAAATTAGTTATTACTTTATGACTCGACTGATTAATAAATAGTGAAATGATTATAAAATGGTATTGTATTTTTTCTTTATGTTGTTGTATTCACGAAGTCGCAGCAATATTTTCCGTGAAGACTTACATTATTCTGGTTTCTTAGGTTAAACTTACTTATCTACAGCAGGTCATATTTAAAAGAATGCACATTATTTGTAGGCAAATGACAGGACATGATTGCGTTTTGTATGAAAATTAAAAAAAAATACATGACCTGCATAGATAAGTTTGTCAAACTGTACACAGTTTTGTTTCAAATCTACAATAACCCTGTATATTCTTCTCTACCTATATTCACGGTTTTACTTTGTTGTGGTTTCGTGTTGTATTCAACCCTCAAAAACCTTGAAAATTTTGGAAATTTTAACCTAGGAAAATTATCATTAAGTACCACCGTAACAAAGGTAGGGCAAGTTTGTTTTATCAAGTTTGTATATTCTTTGAATAAAAGTTTGTAAAGTTGCCATGGCAAACTTGAAGCAAGCCTTCTTTTTTGATGTATCAAACTTGTTGGCAAGTCTGAAACAATTTTATATTGTTATCTGGGATTATAATGCACTTAAAATTCATTATTATATCAATGTAACATCATCACGAGGTGTACAAAATATTGTATTTAACCTTTAAGTACCGACGTGCGGTCTGAGAGGCCCCGGCATGCACTTGACTCGCTACTTTACCCCTTTCCCCGCCAAATTCCGATCCCTACTTTTAAGTAGCTGCAAGAACAGTGCCCACTTTGACATCAAAACAGGAAGACGTGACCTCGCGCGCCTATTTGGTGAGTAATTACGATTTGAAATTCTGACGCGGCCTCTCAGGCCTCACGTCGGTACTTACGTAAGTTTCTTGTTTTATTTCTTTGATACAGTAAACTGTTATTTTTACAGATAGTGTAAACTATGGATAGACCAGGACCTTCAGGTAGTAAAAGAAATAGTTCTGCGACAGATTTACATCACTTAAAGAGACCTCGGATAGGAATAAGTGAATCTAATCCAAATTATACGCGAGTGATTGAGAGCTGGATCGCGAATGAAGATTCCAGCGGATCTGAGGTTGACGATGTTGGTGAAGACTTTTGTCCGGAGCACAGTGGGCATAATACGGATACCAGCACTGATATTTCTGATATCGAAGAAACTCAACCTGAACAACTGGATGCGCCGTCATCGTCATCAGATGAAGATGTTCCGCTCTCAAGGCTGGGATGTTTTAGAGGAAAGAATAAATATAAGTGGTCTAAATCACCTCCAAACAGATCATCTGTGTGTCTTTATAAAAAAATTAGCTAGACAGTTGGTATTAGAGCACATGAAGCGAAGATTTTGTAACCTAAGATTACCTCGTGAGCTTAGGATGAGTTTGGCAAGAGTACTTGGTTCTGATAAGCCAGAGGTAACTGAAGATCAAGCTGAAGAAGTCAAGACACGCAAGACTTGTCTTTCTTGTCAACCTAAACTAAAAAGAAAATCGACGTATAGGTGCTATTCGTGCAAAAAGCATATTTGTTTACAGTGCGCGAAACAAGTGTGCCCTGACTGTGCTTAGAATTTAAGGTGTAGTTTGATAGTGGACATTTTTTTTTCTAGAAGTTCTATATTCCTACTATATTTTTTTTCTTAAAGTTATATTAGTCATAAGTAAGAAATACTATTTTTTGTTATTCTAAGAGGATTATTTTTTGTGTTATATTTTTTTATATCTATTAGTCGGATTTTCCACCAAAAATCAAGCCAAGTATGATTGTAGTGTTAAATTTAAAAATATAATAAAGTTCGTTGTCTTTCTATAATTATTTTTTCTTAAAAACCTTTATTTTGTATCATATTGCAGAGACAAATACTTAAATCAACACTTTCTTTAAAAAACAATACATAATATAAGCGGCCTCTCAGGCCTCACGTCGGTACTGACGTTCCAAAAAATGCACGTCGGTGCTTAAAGGTTAAGATACAAACTGTAATAATTCCTTTTAAATGATTTAATTCGTTATTTTTTTTTTAAATATAATCCACCTTTGATAACTTTTTATCCAAGGAACTTACAAAAACAGTTAACAGAACCGCGAAAAAAAAGAAGTCAAATTTCACAGCTGTCTACAATAGTCAGTAACATGAAAGATATTATTATGCAATACGATTTATCCAAATCAGAAACAGTGGAAGATGAATTCGACATCTTCGGGAAACACATTGCGAAGCAATTAAGAACCCTTTCTACAGAACAGGCTATCCTAGGCCAAGAAGAAATTCAGAGAGTGATAACAAAATGTCGACTACACGATTTGAAATACGGAAATATGACAGTGAATAGTCCTAAATATTCTGCAAACACACATGCCAGTGACAATTCGTCAAGACCAAGTACGAGTAGTAGTACTTATATGCCATTGAATAGCCCAGCGTCTGTAGATACACAAACCACTGAGGACTCATTAAATGTAGTAAGCGATGACACAGAATACATTAATATAATAATGAATGCTTTCAATAATGCTTAATTGTTATAGATTTGATACTTAATAAAAAAATATTACCTTGATGTGGTCTTTTAATGCCCTTTTAATTTCTTGACAGACTTCTGGTATAATTTTTGAAATAGTTGGTTTTGGCAACCGAAACATACGACTGAGGCTTCTGTAACTATCTCCAGTAGTTGAAATAGAAAGAGTGACTTCTAATTTTATTTTTGCGGGTATAGCATCTCTGAACAACGTATTCTTACGCTGGATATTATTCGAAACTAATGATAACAGTTCTTCAAAGTTTTTTGCAGTCATTCTCAGTGCCAGTCTATATTCATTGGGATCTTCTACCTTCAGTTGTTGCAATAACATTACTGACCCTCCTTTTTTATCTGTTTCGCTGATCCAATTTCTCACTCAAATCCGTTCCTTTTTTTTCTGTTCCTTATCAACCTCATTAATAACTTTTTGTAGCAAGAGTGATTGAGCGACGTTTGAAACATTTTCGAGACTGATCTCTTCTTGAAATCATTGTCACTGTAGTGTTCACACTTCAACGGCTTCTAAATAACTGGAATAATGTAGACGTTACAGATCCAGTCCAGCACTGGACTGGAATCTCACTAGATCACTGGACTGGAATAATTTAAACCGGCCATTAGTTCGCGAAGAGAAAGCTGATATGAAGACGTTTTCTTTTGATTGTCAAAAAAATTGTCCCCAAACTTCCTGATCAAACCACATATTATTCTAGACAATTATATCTTTATAACTGTACCGTTATCCAAGGAAATTCAAAGACAAAACTTTCAAAGGAAAATACTTTTGCTTACTGCTGGACTGAAGACACTTTTGCGAAAGGCTCAAATGAAATAGCCTCTATTGTATTCCACCGACTTTGTTCAACCGATTTTGTTGGGATAAAAGCAGTACGTCTGATTGTGGATGGCTGCGGTGGACAAAATAAAAACTCGTCAATGGTGACAATGAGAGCTAAGTGGCTGACAAATTATGCTCCAGAAACAGTAAAAGTTGTTGACATAGTGTTCCCCGTAGTAGGACATTCATTTATACCGCCGGACCGAGTATTCGGGATGATTGAAAAAGACTTACGCAAACAAGAAATCATCAAAAATCCCGAAGAATACTTGAAAATTATAGGAGGAGGAGTTGACTTCAAAGTTTATGACTAGAGAGGCGCTATGAAGGCTTGTGTCAAAGATGTCGGTCAGTGGCACTTTCATTTTCAAAAGTCTAAAAGATTTTTTATTAAAAGAACAAAGAGTAGAGTTGATGTAGTAGTAAAGGGAGATTTATTTTATAAAATTTGAAGCTATAAGCTTGCCTAGCGAGCTTATTAGTATCTTCAAGCACTGGTATGGAAACCAGGTCAACAATGTTCGGTGGGCGGGTGTGCTGTCAGAGCCGTATCAGTTGGAGTGCGGAGTGAGACAGGGGGGGTTGACCTCCCCTGCCCTCTTCAATTTGTATATGAATGCCCTGATTGAGGCGCTTAGTAGTCTTCATGTCGGTTGTCATATTGACGGTGTATGTGTCAATAATTTAAGTTACGCGGACGACATGGTGCTTCTGAGCGCGTCAGTCGGCGGTATAAGGACACTGTTGGCTACTTGTGAGCGCTACGTGGCGGAGCATGGCTTACTATACAATGTCCAAAAGAGTCAGTACATTGTTTTTGAGGCGGGGACCAAGTACGATCTGGATGTGCCTCCCATACGTCTAAGCGGTGTTCCTCTCGAGCGAGTGGAACAATTTAAATACTTAGGTCACTTGGTCACCGCAGACCTTAGGGACAATGCTGACATTGAAAGGGAACGGAGGGCTCTGTCCGTACGCGCGAATATGATAGCCCGCAGGTTTGCTCGTTGTACTGCAGACGTAAAGGTGACGCTCTTTAGAGCGTTCTGTACCACCTTCTACACTTGCAGCTTGTGGGCAAGCTTCGTACGGAGCCCTCCGTGTCCAATTCAATAATGCGTTCCGGAGACTGATGGGGTTGCCATGGCGTTGCAGTGCGTCAGGGATGTTTGCGGCAGCGCGTGTAGATTGTTTTTACACAACAATGCGAAAGCGAGCAGCATCGATGGTGGCTCGCGTCATGGCCAGCCCCAACAGGGTTCTTAGAATGATTGCTGGCAGAGTGGACTGTCCTTATATGGTTCACTGCTGTCAGTTACATGTGTCACCGTATCGTGTTGTTTACTAACACTTAGTTTTTAAGGATTATGTCACTAACCCTATATGAGCCTCCGCTCGAATTAAAGAATTTGAATTTGAAAACAAGTGACGGACTGTACTGATGGATAACAAAAAAAAAAAAAACTTTCATACCATGACTGTTGGTGAAATTATTTCTTCTGGGCGTGTAAATGCGAATAATTTAAATTTTTCCCTTCTGTTAACATAACAGATGGGAAAAATTTAATAATAAAATATTACGGAGACAATTGGACGGAAGATGAGGGATTGATGTACTATAAATCATTAGTTGAGACAGAGAATACAGATGTCGATGAAGTTTTATGCGAATCCCAGAATGAGGAACCTATTTTACGAATATGATAATTTTTCATTATTATTGTGATTAAAAGTAAACATTTTTTACAGATTACAAACTTTTCCTGTACTTATAAATTTTTAATTTTTATTTTACTGCTTACCTAGATGATCATGATATTCCTACGTATAGTTTTGTCAATATAACAATACGAACCATTTCATGCGTTTTCTTTATATTCCTTGACATTAACTTTGGATTTCCCAAAGTATCAAGATAACTTGCTCACGTATTGTTTGATTTCTAACAAATTAAAATATTTAACAAACAAATTTCTAACAAATTTTAATATTTTTAACCGACTTCAAAAAGGAGGAGGTTATCAATTCGGATGTTTGTATTTTTTTTTTTATGTATGTTCGGGCATAACTCCGTCATATATGGACGGATCAGCAAAATTCTTTTTTTGTTCGAAAGGGGTTTATTACGAAGTGGTCCCATTTAAATTTGGTGAAGATCTGATGCTGATCTTCGGAGATATACAATGGAACTCTTCAATAATAGACAGCAAATCTGCCGTGATTGGTGCCATGAAATGTATTGTTAACAATGTAAAATAAAAGCATAGAATATATTTGTATAAGATATTGCAACTAAAAATGAAAAAATAAAAAAACTTTTTTCAAAAAATAAAACCGACTTCAAAAACACAAAAAAAAGTGAAAAATAATATTAGCTTCAGAAGTCGGTGACAATAAACTGAATCAAACAAATCACCGATTTCTGAAGTCACCGACTTCTGAAGCTAAAATTATTTTTCACTTTTTTTTGTGTTTTTGAAGTCGGTTTTATTTTTTGAAAAAAGTTTTTTTATCTCCAACATAGTTACTATTAAACCCAGAAGTTTCCAATAATGCGTAACAAAGCCAGCAATCTCCATTTGTTTTTTTTTATCGATTTCTTTAAATACTTTCTCGATATTTCTATTAAATTGCTTCAAATTACTAAAACATATAGCTAGTAAGTATAATTCTGCGAAATATAAAGTATTTTGACAAAATAATAAATCATAACACGTTTTCATGTTTATTTCAAATGTAAGTAAAGTGGAGAATGCTGTTTTTGATATTATACGACTGAATTGCTAAAATGTACAGAGAGTATAAAATTACTTCTTCAAATCCTGTCTCGGTAAAATTATATGCCTAATGCTTTCACGACCTCAATCTGTCGTTTAAGCAACCATCGAAAGACACATGCAACACGTGCGATGTGTTGAACGCTTAAATTAAAGTTGCAGATGAAGATCGCAAAATTAATTAAACTGCTGAATTAGCTGAACACCAAAATCAAACTGATAAAGCTTATGCTGAAAAACGTGTGGATAACGAGAATGTCAAAGCAGATCATCTGTTCGGGCATTTGCATTTGACCTCCAGCAGTGCTTGCCGACACCATATTTAAAAATATCTGTGAATGCTCGTACTATGTACTAGTAAAGCTACCATTTACATTTGGTTATCTTTCATTTACTTGAATGTGAACTGGTGGCTGAGACAATGTCATGCTCACTCAAATGTCTCGCTGATGGTGGCGGGTGTGTCGGGTCATTTACTTCCCTTCAATATGGTTGAGCTGAATGGGGCTGATACATGCGTCATGTTCGTGAACGGGCGCTGTCAGTTGTGACTGATCATCTCTTAGCTGCCACGGTTCATTTAAATTACTTTATTTTTAAATTGTTGACAAGATTTTGTAACAATATTTTGATTTAAAAGAGTGTCCATGGAGTTTCTTGCCCATTCTTCTCCATAGAGATCTACGCTTAGGAATGTGCAACTGCAGTACTTTCTCAAGTTATTATGCTTTGTGACTGGGACTGTAACTTCGCTTCTTTTATTTTATTTTTTTTGCCGTAACGGTCTAATTGAAATAAATGCTTTGAGTTTCTGTTCTGTTTTACAAACGACAGCTTTGGTCTTTTAATTTAACAGTGCATGATTTAGCAACTAATGAGGCTATCTGCTACATGTGGGACGAGACAATTGGAGCTCGAGGAGCAAACCAAATTGCCTCATGTTTGTGGCACTTCTGCAATAGTTTGTCATCCGAAGTCACAGAACTGTTTTTTTATTCGGATACTTGAGTTGGCCAAAACAAAAACAATGTCGTGGCAATGATGTTCAAGTTTTTGCTACATAATCATCCGACGCTGCAAAAGCTTCTAATAATTAGCGTACAGCAATTGGAAGAATATTTACCTACAAATGATAGTAGTGACACCACAAATGAACCTAAAATAAAGATATTAGAAGAGAGGAGGTTCTTTCCAAAATCAAAAAAGGTCTTAACTGAAATTCATCGTAATTCTGATGACAATAACGTTCCAAGCACTCAACGTTGCAAAAAAACTCAAATAATAAAGGGTGTCCAATGTCAGAAATGTCTTACGACGATCTCGGGACGAAAAGGGACATGTATGGTTTGCAAAAAATATATTGCAGCGAATGTATTGGTCACTCATATCCTGATTTCATATGCGATCCATGTCTAGAAAGCTAAAAAATAATGTAGGTATTAATTTCTTCGGTACCTACATAGTATGAAATTACTTCGATCACCTTTACTTACTTTATTTTCTTTTTTTTTCAGATTGAACTCCTACTTAAGAGCTACACCATGGTTATTTATTACGATATTGATAAAGTTCTAGCAAGATATGATTTTGAACAGTGTTACTACAATCATATTAAATGGCCTTGGCCTGTAACTCACTTTGTCATCAATGAATATTGCTATGGATGTCGACAGGAGCTACATACAAATAATGCACAAAGACCGACGCATTTAATTCTAGCAATGACTAGAACTGATATTTTTTACTTATTGAAAACTTTCTTATTTTTGGTGCAATGATTGTCAACTATGTGTTTATGATCATTTTCCTGCTGAAGAATGTGTAATTTGTTGGAATTATTGACTCTTTTTTTATTTTTATCTTAGTTTTCTGATTTATAATTTGGTTTAATTTAAGAATCGAAATCATGTTATTTTTTGTTTCCGCCTAATAATACATGGTGCCGATAATGACTGCCAGTTTTGATTTATTGTTTATTGTTAGCAAATGCTGTACTACATTCATTGAATACATAATACATGGTGTCGATGATGAGTGCCAGTTTTGATTTATTGTTAGCAAATGCTGTACTACATTCATTGAATACATTAGTCAATTCATGATGATAACTCTTAAATATTATTTTAGTAGGTACAAAATACCTACCTGTTGTTTGTTGTTACTATTTGTGGTTTCATTAATAGTAGGTTCATTTATATCGTTTATTATTTACCTGATTATTTAGTAACTATCACCTCCACCTACTTTCATATAATTTTGTATTACAAGTATAATTTTAACAACGACTGACAAATTATGTAGATCTCAGATTTAACCTTGATCTCAAGATTTTAGAGTAATTAATATTATTAAGATTAAAATAAAAGTATACTAAGCGTTATTTAATTTTTGATAAGTTTCTCTAAAAGTGCCAAAAATGTTGTAATTTTATAGTAACACCTAGTAGGTGTACACTTTAACTGAGACCAATGTTGATTTCTAATAATAATATAATGTTTATTAAAAGAATAATTGATTATAGAATAACACAATTTGTACTGCTTATATTTGTTAATTTTATAGGAATTAAGCAAAGCCTAGCCAAACAACAACGACGAACACCTGGTGCAGCTGGAGGAAGAACTCGAAAGAGTAAGGTGGCACATTCTTGGGTTGAGTGAAGTCCGAAGAGAGGGGGAGGACACAATAACCCTTGAATCGGGCCACCTAATGTACTTTCGAGAGGGAGACCAGCTATCCCAAGGCGGAGTCGGGTTCCTGGTACACAAGTCCCTTTGTGACAACGTGGTAGAAGTCTCTAGTGTGTCGAACAGGGTAGCGTACCTCATAGTGAAGCTAACTGAGAGGTATAGCCTCAAGGTTGTTCAGGTGTACGCACCGACTTCGGCACATCCGGACGACGTGGTGGAGGAAATGTTTGAGGACATCTCCAAGGCCTTACACTCCACTACTAAAGCCCACTACAACGTTGTCATGGGGGATTTTAACGCTAAAGTGGGAGTACAGAATTGCAGTGAATCGGTAGTAGGATCCTACGGGTTTGGCAGCAGAAATCATAGGGGGCAAATGCTTGTCAACTTCCTTGAAAAGGAGGGGCTTTTCGTGATGAATTCCTTCTTTAAGAAACAGCCCCAAAGGAAGTGGACATGGCGAAGCCCCGACACTATGACGAAAAATGAGATTGACTTCATCATAACGGATAAAAAGCATATATTTAGAGATGTTTCGGTGATCAACAGGTTCAACACCGGTAGTGATCACAGACTTGTTCGAGGCACTCTGAATATTGATTTCAAGCTGGAGCGAACCCGTTTGATGAAGTCTAGGCTCCGTCCAAATATGCTCCAAACCATGCTAGGGTCTGAAGCGTTCCAGTCAGATCTGGAGAACCGATTCGCGGCCGTGGAAACCACAAATGACGTTGACCAGGCGCTCGAACAAATGGTGGAAATCCTCAGGGAGGAAGGGACGCGTTTTTGTAAAATGCGGCGTAAGGGCAGGAAGTCTAAACTTTCGGAGGAGACTCTGGAGCTTATGACGGAACGACGTGAAAACCTACCCGTCACTTCGTCAGAACTACAGGCACTCAATAAAAGAATCAGAAAATTGGTACGACGCGACCTTCGATGCTCCAACACACGCTCAATAGAAAAAGCGATTGAGCAAAATCGGGGGTCGAAAGTGTTCGTCCAATCACTTGGGAGGAGCCACCTGACGAAGTTGACCAAATCTAGTGGGGATATCGTCGTTTCGAAGCCGGAGATTCTTTCGGAAGTCGAAAACTTCTACGGCCAGTTGTACGCTTCGCATGCATCTCGACCTGATCCCGAAAATGAGGATTCCAGAGCCACCTTAACCCGCCATTTCACAGAAGACCTGCCAGAAGTCAGCCAAGACGAAATCGAGGCGGCTCTTAGACAGCTTAAGAATGGAAAGGCCCCTGGTGAGGATGGGATAACGACTGAGCTCCTGAAAGCGGGAGGACGTCCTGTATTAAGGGAGCTTCGGGAGCTTTTCAACTCGGTCCTGTTCTCTGGGAGAACTCCAGAAGCGTGGAGAAGGAGTGTGGTCGTTCTTTTCTTTAAAAAGGGGAACAAGACCCTACTAAAGAATTACAGACCCATTTCGCTCCTTAGCCACGTGTATAAGCTGTTCTCAAGAGTCGTCACAAATCGTCTAGCGCGAAGGCTCGACGACTTCCAGCCACCGGAGCAGGCCGGGTTTCGAGGAGGATATAGCACCATAGACCACATCCACACAGTGCGGCAGATCATACAGAAGTCCGAAGAGTATAATCGGCCGCTGTGTCTTGCATTTGTGGACTATGAGAAGGCTTTTGACTCTGTCGAAACCTGGTCAGTTCTGGAGTCTCTGCAGCGATGCCAAGTCGACTGGCGATACATCCAAGTGTTGAGAAACCTTTATGAGAACGCCACAATGACCGTCCAAACTCAAAACCAGCAAACGGAGCATATCCCATTGTGTCGGGGGGTAAGACAAGGGGACGTAATCTCCCCGAAGTTGTTCACCAACGCACTGGAGGATGTGTTTAAGACGCTGAAATGGGAAGGACGTGGCATTAATATCAACGGCGAGTACATCTCACACTTGAGATTTGCAGATGACATCGTCATACTGGCTGAATCGCTGCACGACTTGCAGCAGATGCTGGATGGCCTAGTTGATTCTTCTGTACGCATTGGTCTCAGGGTGAACTTGGACAAAACCCAGGTTATGTTCAACGAACACGTCACCCCAGGACCTATTGTTGTCAATGGCGGTCCTCTCGAGGTTGTTCGAGAATATGTGTACCTCGGGCAAACTCTGCAGTTTGGTAAGAACAACTTGGAGAGGGAGGCTAATAGAAGAATTCAGCTGGGCTGGGCAGCATTTGGGAAGCTTCGCCGGGTCTTCTCGTCGCGTATTCCACAGAGCCTGAAGACTAAGGTCTTCAATCAGTGCGTCCTGCCTGTTATGACTTACGGAGCCGAAACGTGGACACTGTCGGTACGGCTGGTCCATAAATTTAAGGTCGCTCAGCGAGCTATGGAACGGGCTATGCTTGGAGTTTCTCTGAGGGATCGCATTCGGAACGAGGTGATTCGACAGAGAACCAGAGTTGCCGACATAGCCCACAGAATAAGTAAGCTGAAGTGGCAATGGGCCGGTCATATTAGCCGTAGGACCGATAACCGTTGGGGTAGACGTGTTCTTGAGTGGAGACCGCGAATCGGCAAACGTAAGGTGGGACGCCCTCAGGCTCGGTGGAGTGACGATCTTCGCGGGGTGGCTGGTAGCAACTGGATGAGAGTTGCTGAGAATCGAGTTGAATGGCGTGCGATGGAGGAGGCCTATGTCCAGCAGTGGACTGCTATAGGCTGATGATGATGATGATGAGCCAAACAAAGGTTGTGAAAATACTTTAGGTATTACTCGAGTTGTAAAAGTAACAACTAATTTAAATTTGTGATTAGTTTGATACTTGAAATTTATAGCTGATTTGTGAAATAAGTATAATATTTTTTTTTATTAGCATATACTTTCCCCTATAATATTAAAAAATTAAATATATTTCGTTTTTATTTTATTCTATCGCATTAGATTTATATCAAAAATGTATTCATGTAAGCCCAGCCTTATAAAAAATGGACTGTCGGTTTTGCGATTGTCCTGCCCCTGGCTGGAGGCCTTACATTCAAGGCATCCACAGGACTAGCCCGGTTAAGCAGTAGCCAACCTCCTAGGTTGAACTGCGAGATGCCCTATCAAAAAAAAAAAAAAAAAAAAAAAAATTTGCGATTGTCCTGTGTTTTGCGACGAGGGAATTCTTAGTTTTTGTCATTTTTTGATATGAAAGGGTACAAATTATTTAATTTCAACATTTAAAATAGCAATATATGTTTCAAAAGCAATAATGTAGTTTCCCGGTGAAACTACTTAACCATTACATAATATCGCTCACCTAGTAATTTTTATTTTTATTTTATTTATTTGGGAAAATAAACAGTTATACATTAAAATCTTACACTAAGTTATAAATAAACAATTAAGGTTTATAAATGTATAACCTATGACATTTTCCACAACATATTAAAAGTTATATCTAACAGTTCGCTATATTATATTTAAATCAGAAAAGTAGTTAAAACTTAAACATAGACAGGCATGCAAACAACAGAGAAAGAGAGAGAGAATGAACAAATATTAAAGTAACTAACTAAACTAACTGTTATATTCTAAAATTATTTTATTGGTGAGAGTTCTAAATTTTTGAGCAGAGACGAAGAAGAAGTCGATGTCTTCAAATGTCTTATTGTACTGGCTGGTAAGGCGGCGTAGGGGTGCTCGCAAGCCCGCGTTTGTGCGACAGGAACTTACTGCAAATAAAGGTCTTGCGCGCACCCCACGGCATATCGTTGTTCTGGGTACAACGTAACTGATTTTGTTGCGAATATCAATACAGTCATAAGTGTTACACAGATCAAATAAGAACATCGTTTCCAACATAATTCGCCTAGACTTTAAACTTTGCAGATTATACTTCTGCAATAGGTCATTGTATGATGAATAGGTACGATGACAACGAAAATGCATGGCCTTCAAAAATTTTCTTTGTACTTTTTCGATCATATCGGAATATTTAACGTAGTGGGGACTCCACACCGAAACAGCATACTCTAGCTGAGAGCGAACTAACGACCGATACAAATACAAATAGGTAGAGGACCGGGTAAATACTGTAGCCGTTCTCATGATGAAACCGAACATACGGAAGGCATTATTAACAATTTTGTTTATATGGGAATCTAAATGGAGTTTGTCGTCCAACATAACTCCAAGATCACGGACCAGGGTTTCTCTTTTTAGATTTTCGTTTTTTAAGGTGTAGGGATATAATAGGATGTTTTTATTTTTGGTAAAACTAATGACACAACACTTGGATACACTAAGTTGAAGCTTATTGCGTGTACAGTATGTTGAAAACGCATTCAAGTCTTCCTGTAAGAGAGAGCAATCACCGTGGCTTTTAA
The DNA here is from genome assembly GCA_950022335.1 of Eurois occulta. Classification (NCBI taxonomy): domain Eukaryota; kingdom Metazoa; phylum Arthropoda; class Insecta; order Lepidoptera; family Noctuidae; genus Eurois; species Eurois occulta. The sequence continues at coordinate 12,731,813 of OX465480.1, read as the reverse complement.
TAGACCTAAATATTTTAATGTCATCAGCATACAACAGTAATTTTGAATTTGTAAAACATTTATCTACGTCATTGATGAATAAAATGAAAAGGAGGGGTCCCAAAATGGAACCCTGCGGTACTCCAGAAGTAACATCTACAGTGGCAGTAATATATTGGCACATCTGCAAAAAATGCGAAATTGAGTTTTTACGGCATACGTGTTTAAAAGTGCATAATCTACATAGTGGTAAAACGGCACAACGCTAGTTTCCGTATTCATTGAGAGAGGTCGTTAATGTCATTATACCATTATTGTTGTTTCCCCCGCATTCACGTAAAACAACGGCTCATTGGTCAGGGTTATTCAGGCCCCTCCGCTAGGTGCAGCCGCTTCAAGAACTGCGTTGGCGTAAGTGACAATTGTGACATTTCGTAAATTAAGTTAATAAGTATAGTAACGGCTGGTTAAATTTTAAGGGCCGATGTTGAATGTGAACCACACCTAAACGTCAAGTATTTTTCTGATTTCATTTGACATTTCTCAATTTCAGACTAACTCAATTTGAACCATGGAAAGATACACAACCGAGCAACGCGTTAAAGTTATTCAGGCTTATTATGAAAATGGGCGTTCAAATCAAAATGCATATCGTGCACTTCGTGATTTTTTCGGTCAATTTAATCGTCCAAATGTGCGTACAATAGGAAAAATCGTGCAAAAATTTGAGCAAACCGGGTCTGTAGGAGATGTGAAAACACCAGTGCGTGCTCGTACAGCTCGTACTGCAGAAAATATTGCTGCTGTTCGCGATAGTGTGGCTGAAGAGCCGTCCACCTCGACTCGTCGTCGTGCCCAACAATTGCACCTCTCACGCTCGTCGTTGATGAACATTATGCATAAAGACTTGCATTTACACGCTTACAAGGTGCAATTGATTCAAGAACTAAAGCCTCTTGACCATTCCAAACGTCGTCAATGGACAGAATGGTGGCAAGAAATGGCAACATTGGATGATCAATTTTCGAAGAAAATCATCTTCAGTGATGAGGCACATTTTCACCTCAGTGGATTCGTCAATAAGCAGAATTGCCGCATTTGGGCGAATGATAATCCAAGAGTGATTGTCGAAAAACCAATGCACCCACAAAGAGTGACTGTTTGGTGCGGTTTATGGGCTGGCGGCATCATCGGGCCGTATTTTTTCCAAAATGAGGCCGGTCAGGCAGTTACTGTGAATGGCGTTCGCTATCGTGAGATGATAACGAATTTTTTATGGCCCGAATTGGAAGATATGGATGTGGACGATATGTGGTTTCAACAGGACGGTGCCACTTGCCACACAGCTAACGAAACAATGGCTCTTTTGCGCGACAAATTCAATGGCCGTGTTATCTCACGTGCTGGCGATGTCAATTGGCCGCCAAGATCATGTTATTTGACACCGTTGGACTTCTTTCTTTGGGGTTATTTGAAAGAAAAGGTGTACACGGGGCAAAGTTAATCGGTTTGCAGGGCACACCACAAAGATGTTGGTGTGCGTAAAATCAACTGGTGTATTACTTCGCCTATTTGTTAGTGTTTGCTTCACTATAGTATATGTATAATATGAGGTAAAGAATATGAAGCATCAATTTAACCCTATGACTAACCGGTGTCGTGGCATAGATGTGTAATCATTCGGCTGGTAAATCAAGTGTCGTAGGATCGAATCTGCGCCGCTGGCGTCAACTTTTTGCATTATTAAAAAACTTTTATTTTCATTTTGTTGAATTTTTATTGTAATTTACCTGATAATAAGAACATTATTCGAAAAAAAATATGGAAGTAAAAATTAAACAATTTATATTAAGAAATCAACAACATTTATTGACTAGGTTTTTTTTTATATTATAATCACAAATTAAAAAGTTTTGTGCATGACAAATATTCTAAGTCGGACAAGAAATAACGTTACTTTTCTTATTCAAGTGGGTAATTTATTTATTAGTGAAATGAATAAACATGTTAATAAGATAGATATTAAGATACAGGTATCCTAAATTGTTATCTCACTAACAATAACATCACTCACATAAAACAAATCGAATTACCCCCTGATATTTTTATTAATATCCTATTGGTGCGCCTTCGCTATCTATGACTTATTCATGCACGAAGTAAATGTCTCCACTAGACCTGCATGGAAGAATATTTTTTTTTATGATAGCGCTCACCATCTTTTCGCCACAATATTTTGCGACCGTCCTTGTCTGATTTAAAACATTTTTCATCTCTAAATATAACTATATTATTGCACCAATCAAAATCTAAATATTCTCTTGCGAAGCGTACCCGGTTTTGCCTGTGAATATCTGACATTCAAATTTTCTTGGCTGGCCTACAACATTTCACACCAGCTGCTCGCAAGTGGTTTCGTACAGTTTGTAATGTCACGTCATGTTTAGTTGCCGTGGAACGAGTAGTGAGGAAGGGCTCAGCGGTATGCGTAGCAACTATATCAGATGCCAATCTGTGAATGCAAATCCAGCCTTTGGTCCCGGTCGGCAAGGATCAATGCTTCCCGAATCTGCATAACGATGGACCCACAATTGCACAGTCCTTCTCTGTGAACAATAATAAAATATTGTTACAAAAAACAACAATCAATAACATGTGGATTATTTAAACATATTAAACTTCTAAACATCATAATAACATTTTGTTACTCACCGATATCTTTAAACGTCTCGCAATTTCACTAATTGAAACATTTTGCTCATGCAAAAGAATTATTTCAGCTCATAAAAGTGTGGTTCAATGATTCATATTGATTCACAAATAAAAGCACTTCTCAAAAAACGCAGGGTATAATGTCTAAAAACGTAACGAAACCCCAATAGTCAATAGCATTATGACGATGAACTTAAACTACTAACTTAAACATGATTTGTCATTTTTAGAGGGTAGACAACTAATACATTCTAACCCAAATATAAAGAGACTTGCTAATAGTTAAGCAATGAATTGAACAAACAAATGTAAAATATTTTATTAAAACATACAAAAACATTAAGCTGTTGGCAGTCGGATTCGATCCTACGGCGCCGGCGCAGCAAGTAATTATTTATCGCACGCTCGACTAATGCGCCACGGAGACGATTGTATGATAAGCTAAATTTATGCGTCATATTCCCTGCAACATTAGTGACAAGAAATTTTATTGTGTGTGCGTGGACAACGGGTAGCAAACACTAATAAATAGGCGAAGTAATACACCAGTTGATTTTACGCACACCAACATCTTTGTGGTGTGCCCTGCAAACCGATTAAGTTTGCCCCGTGTACGTCGATAAGCCAGCAACAATTCAAGAGCTAAAGGATGAGATAATTCGGCACATTAACGGCATAGAACCTCAATTATGCCTCAGCGTCATCGAAAATTTGAACCATCGGATGGAGGTGTGCCGCCGAGGTCGCGGCGGCCATTTGGCCGATATTTTGTTCCATACATAATTGAACCATACCATATTATCATAATAAAAAGAAAAGACAATAATTTCCTAAATAATTTGTGTTTTATTCAAAATCAACATCGGCCCTTAAAATTTAACCACCCGTTATAAGTCAATAATAATTGAAACGACACATTTGACAAATGTGACATCGTTTTTATACCTAATGCTCTAATGGTAGTAAAACAACGACATATTTGACAGATGTGTCGTTTCAATTATTATTGTCTGAAACTTATTGCTATTTATTTGACTGATGTGCCATTTTAATTACATTAAATGAAGCGTATTGGTACTTATGTCATAAGTTCAATGGTGGATGGATAATTATTTGGGTTAAAAGGAAGGTCGGTCCAATCTAAAACTAGATTCAACTAACAAATTATTATACCTAAATGTTCAAAATGGGTACGAGAGCGTTAGTTGTTTAGGGTGGCCCGACCTACCTTCTAACTAGGTCCCTACTGTGATTGTTAAAATGATAAGTTAAAATTTGGTATTTTAGAAAAACGATAATTTACTGAAATAATGGCGAATCGAATGCAGCGATTGGTACAACTAGGAAAAGAGGGTTTAGTTCCACCACCTTTTTCTATACCCAATCCTAATTTAAATATAAGCGGTACGTATCCTTTCTAGATTGTTGAACAGAATAAATACATACATTTGTTTTGATTTACGATGATTTTTATATAAAACAATTATACAAATCACCCTAATATCATAAAGCATTTTTTGTAGCTGAAACGTCATCGTTGAAGAAGGCTGATAATAATATTATAACTGAACCTATAGCATCGACCACTAATGACAGTTTTAACATCCCCTCTTTTAAATCACAACCCTTCAATATAAAATAAATATTCAAGAAATTAATCGTCGGCTCAGAGTGTAGACCTGTCAAATCCATTTTTTTACTTTATGACGTTATTCATACCATTCGAAAGTGTGAAAAGAAATGTGTGAGTCTATATAACAGGCCCCAACGAGATTTCTGCCCTGCTTATTGCAAACGCAGTACTTGCAAAATGGAGGTTTGGAGATAAACGCGGTAAACTTATTTCTTTACATCTAATGGAGAAATATCCGTTATATAACTTTTGAGGTGTGACTTAAAAATAGTAAAAAAATCTAGCTTTCTATTAATATATTTTTTTCTTTACTTTATTGTCTTATTTTGATAAAACGCTCAGTACTGCATTTCCATCAATTTTCTGGGCTTGCGAGCATTACCGTATTACTAAGACTAAATGCAGTAATTGTGTTTATTACTGCAAAATTACCTAGCACATGCTCAATACTGCGTTTGTAATTAGCAATCATTTTATATTTTGATGACTGGCACTAGTTAAAATGTAGGTAAATTTAGCTTCTGTCAAATGTATAAATGACTAAGTAACGAAATAAGACAGAGAAAGCTAGATATAGCTTAAATAATCAGTCTATAAAACTTGTTACTTACAAAAAAATTTTTCTCACTCATTAAGTTAGTTAGTAAACAATAATTATTGTTATGGCTCATGGCACTAAATCAAATCTACACAAAATTGGTATTTTTATAGAAACTACTGTAGAATACTGCGTTTAGGCTTAGTATCGCAAGAGTAGGTTTTTGTTATTTTTGCTACATTCAAATGCAGTAATGGTGACTACTGCGTTTGGCTTTAGTTAGTATTCGATGCAAAAAGTTAAATGCTAAAAGCATATACAGTAAACGTAGCAAGTACTGCATTATCTTGTAGCATATGCTTAATGCTGCAGATCTTTTTAGTAAAAGTAACATTTAGGTGCAAGTACTGCGTTTCATGTTAGATAAAAAACACGTTTTTTATAAGAAAAAACTTTTAAATATATTTTTTTACGTATAGAATATATCCTTAGGATGTCATTTTTGCAAAAAAGTGAAATTCTCAAAAATGTCGATTACTGCAAGTACAATTAGTAGGGCAGATTTATCAACAGATGATAGCTTTTCATAAAGACAGTCTTTTGTACCTAAAGAAAATAAATAAGATATATTTTGTACCTCGACAGTTTTTGATTTAATGACGTTCCCATGAAGTGTCTAGCTAGCGGGCCCCTTATGATTATTTTTTTTGTTTTAATACTTTGACGACACGGTTGGCGCAGTGGTCAAGCGATTGACTGCTGCGCTGCATGTCGCGGGTTCGATTCCCGTACGGGACAAATATTTGTATGACCTACAAGTAGTTGTTCCGGGTCTGGGTGTTTTTCTATCTATAATATGTATGTATTTACAAAAAAAAATGTATATATGTAGTTTATCAGCCATCTAGCTACCATAACACAAGCATTAAGTTGCTTAGCTTGGGACTAGATGGTGCTGTGTGAAAATGTCCAGGGATATTTATTTATTTATTTATTATTTATTTATACTTTAGAAGATATTTGGAGATATTTTATTTTTTGGGAAGATTTCTGGACGTTTTTCTAAATAACGAATATCTTCTAAAGTATAGCTCGCAGAAAGTCGAAATTTTGGATTTGTAAGGTACATAATAGTATCAAGCTCCTAATGCTATTGTATGATATAAAAGACTAATATTTAAAAAAGGGGCCCGCTGGCTGGACGTTTGTCTAAATAACGAATATCTTCTAAAGTATAGCTCACAGAAAGTCGAAATTTTGGATTTGTAAGGTACATAATAGTTGGTATTCGGAAATAGTGAACAGGTGTTTCGTAGGATGGACACAATAATAACTCCAAACCAATATATAGATATAATTTCAAAACAGTCAACTATTGTGAAAGTAGGTGAAGATTTCACTGTGTACGATTTCAAAAAGGAAGCCGAAACAGTATTGAAACCTCCGGGACAGTGGAAAGTACAATTTTCTCAATGCAAAAGATTCTACTTGAAACGATCGAAGCGGATCGGTAATGTGTTGGTCCAGTCGGAGAGATTTTATAAAAATCAGTCTGGGACATATGAAAATGTTTGCCGAAAAAACAAAACTATGAGCATGATTGCTCCTAGCGAAATAAGACCAAATGTGCCTGTGAAGGCATTAAAACCGAGGGACGTGAAAACCTTGCTTTCAAAGCATTTTGGAGAAAACTGGCAAAGCTTGGAAGAGTTAAGTTTCTATTCAAATGTTATAAACACTGTTGAAGTTTTACCTGAAAACGAAAATGATACTGAAGATTTAGAGTGTGAGCCAAGAGAAGAACCACCGCTTTTGATTGTGTAGTTAATTATCAGTATGATACATAAAGTAAGCTTTTTAATTTGAGTTAGTAGGTAATAATTTCTTTTTTTTTTCATTTGGTCTCGGCTCTCACTTAACATCAGGAGTAGCGGAATTATGTCTTAGTATAATCAGATAAATTTTTAAAAAACGATAAAACACTGTATTTTTAATTTTTATTGTTACTTCACTTTACTGACTCGAATTAAAAATCCAAATTTAGTTACCTATATAATAAATAAGTATACTTTGATCAAGACTTTCTTTAAATTTACTCTCTGTATAGTATAATTTTTCTATACGGAACTAACTCTATTAGATTTTGACAAATAAAATATGCTTTGGCCCTAGTTTACTGAATCCAGCCCTGAGATTAGTTTAGAAACAAACTTGGTTAGGTCCCGAAAAGCTGGGATCAAAGATGGCTATGTCCATAGCTTGGGATCGAAACTGGTTATGTCCAACAGTTTTATTCAATTTAACGTATATTTTTACTTTACGGGTCTCCTGAATGCAACATTATTAAATAGAGTACGTCATAATTAATATTTGTAAAGTAGTTGCTTTATAGCTCAGTTGTTCCCAAAAAAATTAAGAAGATTTTTTCCGTCCTGTAAAATTTCTCTCGATGGACATAACTAGTTTTGATCTCACACCCCTGATATTTCCTTTTAAAGTAGAGGTATTTGAATGTAAATGATTTCCTATTTTATTTTACTACTTTTTTAATATGCAAATATTTCATATAGTATATAAAAAGGTCTATGAGATAAGACTGTTTTTTTTTTTCAAAGGTAAGTAAAAATGGCTGTTTCATTACTAAAAGATTATCTATTGTAATTACACCTTAGAAGTATTTTAAATTACTTCAATTTAAATAATTATTAATGTACGATGTCGTCCTTTGATTAAGCTCAATATAAACATTGATAAAACTGTATTCCTGACTTTTAATTTTGTTACCACGCCAGTCGATAAAACCACAACAAGGTTCTCAACACTATTTGTAGGTAAATAGTTGCAATTACCGGACCCATGTCTAAAAAGTGATTTTGAACAAAATTGAACGTTATTACTAGGGCATAGTTATCAAAATATTATGAAATATTGAACAAGGTATATTTTTTCAATATAATGGTAACAGTACCCACAGAAAAAAAGTAATTAGTTGCAATTACCCGCCAGGACGGGTAATTGCAACTATTTGTGCCTGTGTCAGAAATTTATTTAATAGTTTTTTTTTTATTTACAGCTTTCCTTTATTTATGACGATGATATAAATCTACATAAAATTTACTTAATAACGAATCTTTAAAAAAATGTATTTTGCTTATGAATATAGAATTATCAACCGGACGCGTAAGGCCTCCAATATTTTTAGTTGCAATTACAAGACTCGACCTTACTGTTTATTTCATGTATAGGTATAGCAATAAAGTGAACACATCTTGAACTGCGATAAACTCAGATCCTGTTAACTCTTTTTTTTGGAACCAGAACAACACTATGTCCTAGCGATATCGACGTTTGGAAACAGCAAGTTTTATGTACAGACACCAGCACATCAAGCTAGCCGAAACTGTCAAGTTTTCCCAATCATCCTTGAACCATCCTTGAAATCAATTAAAGAAATTTGACAGATTGTAGTGCTGGATTAGAAAATGTGTAGCTTTATTCTTATTCTAAACAATATAGCAACACATTTTTAACGTCAAGAAGGTCTACCCTTTGAGCTCTTCTTTTTGCAACTACACAGAACAACAATAGGACCTAGCGATTTCTGAATTTCATAACAGCAAGTTACCAACAAATACATTACTGCATACCTAACACAACCGATAACCAATCTAAATATTTAACATTTTGTAAACTACACTACGATGAATATTATTGGCACCATTACTATTCACTTCATCGGATGATCGTTTTAGCAACATGAATGATGAACTCGCTACTCTTCTCGACACAACACAAGTGACAGGCCACATTATGTATGACTAACACAATACGAAACAACGCCCTACATGTGTACAAATTTTTATTTGCTGGATTCCAGGTTTATACCAGAGAATACTTAAACCAAAAACAGATGTCTAAACGAGTTACACCACTTCAACAATATGAAAATAATAGTTTATCTAACATTATGATGTCACGTAAAAACATCTGCAAAGTGCAAAAGAAAGACACCGCCACCGGCCACCGGGCCGGGTTTTTTTTTTTTTTTTAAATTTATTCATGACCATGGATACATGTCCTTCAGTCGTACCGGGCCGGGTCCGGCACCAGTGTTGCCAGTGGCAGATAGTCAAGTATAACATGAGACAGCTCAAAAAGTAACATTTTCAAGAGAAAAGTAACATTACATTATTAAGTGGAAAACGACACAATTCTTTATTATTGCACTTTAATACACAAAAATTAAAATATTTAAGTTTCCTTCCCGTTCCCGTTTCTTAAACTTTGAAAAAATCGTAATAATGTTTGATAATTGCTAAACTAAAAATGACTTATCCAAGAGGGTCACCCTGTTGGCATCCAACCGCAAAAAATTGCGTTCCGATGCGCAGAACGTAATTTTTAGGTATCAGCGGGACGTCGAGTCGAGCTCATAATAATCAAAACAAAAACATTCTTGGATGCGTTCCGTTTCAAGATATTTTTTTTTTGTCTGCCTTAAAAGTAACACAAAAGTAACATATTGAGTCGTGTAACATGGAGGTAACATGAGAGGGTCAAAAGTAACGTAAAATGTTACAAAAGTAACATTCTGGCAACGCTGTCCGGCACAGCTGCGACCATAGAGATTTTTTTTTTCCTTCGCACTAATTGGGCCGGCTAAGGTCTTGGACCATACCGCCTCGTCTTCAGTGCTTATTATTCTTCTTGTCTAAAAGTAAGGCCAAAGCCTCGTCTTCAGTTTCATCCTTCTTGTTCAAAAGTAAGTAAGGCCGAAGCCTCGTCGACCATAGAGAATACTAGATGAATCATGAGATGAATAGAAAGAAAGTGCTGCGGCTGCGGATGTTACTGCTTTCTGTGGATTCCAGTCAAGGGTCAAACTGACTAAAGGCTTAATATAACAGTGACACAGTGAAATATTAATTTATAAAATCTGTACATACTCTGTACGAAATAAGATTTTTTCTCGAAAAATCATTAGTGACATATTTGAATTTGTTAATGTTGAGTTTTATTATGCTGCAAGCATAATTTATAATAATTTTTTTTATTCTTTAAGTTATTTACTTTTGAACTATTTGTATATATGTCATACTTAAGGCTTCAGTAAGTTTATGTTTTTTACGCCAATTTCATATTTTGTTTTACCTATGTCTAAATGTCTTCTAATAATTAATTTTAAGTACTTGTTTACCTACTCCCAATTTTTTGTTTCATATAAACTGTTATAAATAAGCCGGAGAGGTGATCTGTAACTCAGGACCTTCCTACTTCAGACACCTTTCTCTATGTAAAATTGTACATATACCAGCGCGGCAGCGCCCCTAATTTCTGATGTCGATATAAAATAAAGATTTATGATTATGATAATGATTATAATGTCGGTGTTGGATTGTGTACCTACATTTTTTAAGAGAGAGGTAGCTTAGATAGCTACGACGAAGTTATCTCTAGCACTAACATTAACGAATTTTAAAGAAATCAGTTCAAATGGTTAAATAACAAGGTGTATTATTTCAGTTGACGAATATTAAGATGACAAAATGTTAATTTTAATTCCCTTAGAACTAAATCGAATCTGTTTTTATGTTATGTGAGATACTAAATGATTTTGGTAATATTGATTATGAATAAGTGACATTAAATATGACATTTTATCGATAATTTTGACATGATTTAAATTATTGTGGTTGAACCTACTTTTGAATTTCTAAAATGCAGTGTATAAAAAAAACTTTAAAATTTTGTATGCCTTTGGCGGGACACAGCTCGGATCTTTTATCTTCTATACGTACCCTGTGTTCACGAAGTAAATGAATTTGAATTTGACCAGCTACATAATTTTAATGTTGTGACACATGCCTTGTGTCGAATCATCAAAACATGATCAGGTGAAGCAAGTAAAACTCAAACACTTCTTCCATTTGCACTTTGAAAATGCAGCTCTATATGCTGCATTTTCGAGAAAGAGAACAAAAACAATTACTATTTCAATAATGCGATACATAGGTACAAAGTCTATTTCTAATACGCATAATATGAAAAGTTTTATTCAGAAATACACGAAAGCGTAAGTATCTTTCGTCTGAAATACTTCTAAGGCAAGGTCACACTTATCATTATAAGTAAACAAAATCTAAAATATTCCTTACCTGTGAAATGTAATGCTACAATCACCGCATGCATGATTCGCTTTCCCATGTCTTGATAGGACACTTTTTAACCATTTTCATAGTAAAAATAAAAAATAAACCTTAGCTAAAACATATAAATCTCACAAATCCTCTTCGGAAGTCGAAAATGCTGCCACAATACTATTGATGACGTTATAATAGCATCCAAGTAAACACAATCATATTTAATGTCACTTATTATAAATTAATTAGGGGAAATTATAAGTCTAGCCACAAAATTATTGATTGGACACGTGATTAAACTTCTAATTTTATAACTAAGCAACGGGAAAGTGACATAGCCTCTAATAAACTAATTCGTCTTTTTTACAATGCCAACTAAATATTCTATAGAAAGCGTCAAGTAAAGATCATCAATTATTGTGACTTGTCCTTCTTATTTATACATTGCCACCTAATTTACTAACTCGGCCACGGATTTTACATCTCGTCACCATTTTACGTTTTACAACTTCAACGCAATATCCTCCAAAAAATATAATTCAAGCTTCTACAGAAAGCATCATTTATTGTAACTTAGCATGTAAAATGATAGATCATATTCTTTTATCGTGAAAATAGCCACTGTATGATTTGGCGCGAGTACGCGAGACGACAGCGACCGGCTATTTGCACCAATCAGAGAGCGCCATTCATGTAACGACGAGTTGAGTTGATCACGTGTAATTGTTTATTGTCTTTCGTGCGTTCGTATTGCAATTGTTTTCGCTGTAATTAAATTCAGGTGTTTTGACGAATACAAAAAAGTGTATTTTTCATAATACCTATGATTGAAATACCGACGTCCAAAACACCGAAATTCAAAATACCGAAAGTTTTAAATGCCGATAGTCGTTATATCGAAACACAAAATACCGATGTTCAAATGCCCGAAAGGACGAAATCCCGAATGGACGAAATCCCGAATGGACGAAATACCGATGGATGAAATCCCAAAGAGCAGCGACGTAGTTCCCGCGATTACTCATAGATGGCACTGCAACACAGTTATGACGGTGGGCATTCTGCTTAACATGTTTTAATATTTTTTGGAATGAAGACATAGGTAACACAAATTGATTTAATATGACGTAATTGAAATTTAACTGATGCTGACAGAAACCCTAACCATAGACGGTCGACGTCAGGGGCACCCCGAGGTTCGGTTAGTTAGGTTCCTGTAAACCTTGCAGACAGAAATAGGAGCCCCGCGCAGCGGGGATCCGTCGACCTGCTGACGGAAACGCTAACACTAGACGGTCGACGTCAGGGGCACCCCGAGGTTCGGTTAGTTAGGTTCCTGTAAACCTTGCAGACAGAAATAGGAGATAAAGAGATAGAGCCCTAGTACTTCAGTAGGCTCCGACTACGCTTTTTTGGCAACTTTTAAGTGTTTTGACCTAACCTGGTTTACAAAAAATCGTTTTTCTCGGAAACGGTGGCAATTTCGGGATTTTGTACTTCGGGATTTTAAACTTTCGGGCAAATGAACTTTCGGGATTTAAAACTTTCGACCAAACAACCATTCGGCGTTTCAATTATCGGGATTTCGTCTATCGGTATTTTAAAATTCGGGATTTTGATATGTACCCGAACAATCAGACCGAGTGGATTACTGGTTGCTGTGATTGTCCAGACTTTTATCGCAAGTACAGCTGCAAGCATTTGATAGGCCTTGCAATAAGACTGAAATACGTGATGCCACCATTAGAGGCAAAGTCACAAGCACTTGGATTAAAAAGAAAGCGTGGAAGGCCAACTAAAGCGCGAGCTGCGTTAATAATCCAATAATGGTTTAATTTTCTTTTTTGATTAGGTACCTACCTACATTCTTTTTATGTGTTTCTATTATTTACTATAAGTAAAATGATGGTAATTCAATGAACAAATTGATTTTGAAAAAATAAGTCTTTTATTTTGTCTCTCCTCAATAGCTTTTGGGGTAATATTAGTGGTGGTACTATTTGATGACATTTTTAGCAAAATTTTGATGATCAATTAATATGGGATGAGTTACATTTTAAACGTACTGAGTTAAAAAATTTGAAGCTAAATAAATATATTTTTTAATGTCATTTAATAGTATTTTAGAAGTTTACTGTTAGAATGTATGTTACAAATATAGATGCTAAAAAATAACCATCATGCTGAGTTGTATTTAGAGTGGTTTACGTAGAAGATAACTAGTGGCTAAGATAGTATTATTTAGATGCTCGTTAATTGTGGCTGACTTAGTAATTTAGAAGGCAACATACATTTTTGGAGGCGAATAATGATATTAAAAAGAAGCTTGTTTAATTAGCACCCATTAATTAGTCTTACGTACATATTGTAAACACATGAAAGAAAGTAATTAAAACTAATTTTAAGGTAAAAATATTTATATGCAACTTATTTTACTTGTGGTCGGTGTAACATTTTCAAACATCTTTTAACATTTTTATCTTTTGGAAGAGGAAAAGGGCAAACGGCCTTGGTTCTGGCTATCTCTCTCGCCTCGTTTTACCCCAATACAACAGCACTCTTTGTTTGTTGTCCAAGGACCATTTGTTGTTTAGATACACGTTAATTTATTAATAGATGTGTGTTTCGTTATAGTCCAAGATCCCAGACCTTACTTACTTTTTCAGTAACAAAATGTAAGGTATGGAGTAATGTTAGTATGTACTGTGCTGTGAACGTATGCTTACAGTTACTTGTGCCGACGGCCAATTTTTTAATATTTATATTCACGCGTTCACAGTACATACTAACACTACTCGACACTTTGTTAATGGGCGAATAATTAAGGTCTGGCGGCCCTTGATTCCCTCTTTTTCTATTATCTTGTTCTATTATTGTGTACTATAACACGACGCCTTACGCCATCTACCGGATTGTGTGCACTACACTACGCTACCCGAGTAGATCGCAACATAACCAAGATAATCATCGATAAGACGACAACAGCACCTATAGACTACAAGCGACATCTAACATTCGACGTGTGAAGTGTCCGTGGCGTCAACGAAGGTTACAACCACAAACAAGTGTGAGATGATGAAGACACACACTAATATGTGAAAACCGCATATATAAACCCGGACCACCGAGGATCTAGTCACTCGCTACTTAGAAGGCACAGTGGTCGATAGCCCCGCAGTCACCACTGTTGTCATAAGCTTGCCCTGAGCGGAGGCCCCGTCGCCCTCAGGAATAGCCTAGCTAGGAGGTGAAGGGATAGGATAGCCCCGCAGTCCATCCCTAGAACCACTAATAGGTTTAACTTTAGTCTAACTTTGTTTGTTAAAGTCTGTCAAGTTTTGAAGTGAAGAGAATAAACTCCTATTTGTCGTCCAACGCTGGTTTTATTCCACCGCCACCATTACATTGGCGCCCAACGTAAAAATCTTCTTCTACCCGCAACAATTTCATCGGAGTACCCACATTATTGACGGTGTACCCACATATTGGCGGATAAACAGAAGCCTACCCTCAAGACAATTTATAATATTTTGACAGTATTGATATGTCTGAGAAAAAACAAGAAATGGTGATGATGACTCAGGAACAATTCACTGCACTCATAACAAAAGTGACAGAAGCGAACGAAAGACTACGAGCACTTAGTTGACTACGAGTACTTAGTTGTTGTTTCTTCAAGTGCGTTTGTAGACATAGGATGCTTGTCTCTGTGTGTGATTGTCAATTACTGTAGTGTGCAAAAAGTCCCTCCTGCCAAAAGTGGCAGAAATTTTGTTCTGATTCGGTCTAAGCCAACTCTAGAGCTCTTTTCTCTATGTTGTAAGTACCTAAAACTCTAGAGAAAAGCTATAGGGAAGAAATTCCCCAAATCAAATGTTAAATGTTTTTTATCTGTGACAGACGGATAGGCAGCTGAATACTGTTTTTAATATTAAAATTTCTGTGTGAATACGCATCTGAACCAAAGGTTTTTGACGAGAATCAATTTACAAAATCGGTCCTGCCTGAAATCATTGTCATCATTCTCCTGCACGTACCTTACTTTATTTGAGGTCAGCGTAGCGTATATTCGTCTTACGTGCAACTCAAAATCAGTTCTCGGATAAGAGCTAAATAGTATCCCACAAAATAAGAACATTTAGGTCACACTTTCAGGCTGTAGCAATATTTTCGTGTTTGAGTGATGTCGTCCGGAAGGATTGGTATTGGTAAACAGATTGTATTGTACAGTCGCCACATACTGCCCCTGCCAGAGGCGTGTAGTTTTTTTTAAATTATGTTTTAAAGGTTAAAATTTTTATTGAATGATTTCTGAGAAAAATCGCCTTAACAGACGGGGGAGGGGAAGCAAGCAAATATAAAAACGGCGTAGTCGATGAAGCCCTACTTCTGAATGGTTTCAAAATAAATCCTAAGCCCTGAGCCAGCTTCACTAGCTCTTGCACTCAATAAAACACCAAAATATTAACTTTTATAATTACTTTAATCAGAGGGGTAGCGAAGTCGTCGAAAAACAGTAGGCAGATAGATAGGGACTCCCTCCACATGATGTGGAGGGAGTCCCTATCTACTCAACTCCCTATTAGGGAGCACATTCGCGTAAACTAAACTCATTCTATACTCGAAAGCAACGGAATGACGTAAAGTATATCTGTTATTGTCAACAAAATGGCCGGCCCAGCAATCCATTTTAAGTATTTTGAGATGATTTTGATAGATGCAACGTCAAAAATGTTAGAATTTAGTTAAATCGTTGTTTCAAGTTTAGTTAGTGATTAACACATATTAAAAAAAATTAAGGACTTTGACCTTAGACTATAAATACTCTAGCGAGGATCTGATTATTACCAACCAGTATAACCAGTATTGCCAGTGCTAAAAGTTAATCTGTCGACACTACCATAGAATAAAAAAATACCCATAGAGAAGAACTCCGTCAGCTATTTGAGGAGAGTTCCATAATTAGTGAAAGAAAACTTAGAAATATGTGGATACGAAATATTATATACACTGCCTGATCATATTTATCTACCCTATTTATAACCCGATCAAAACACTGAAAAGTTACAAATCTCACAGTATAAAAAAAAAATAGAAAAGATTATGTCAATGGGGTTTATCTGCCATTGTGCCATTCGATTTTAGCTGCCGGAGCAGCGTCAAAGTCTTAGATTGTTTATGCAAAGACTACTATATGTATATATGTTCTGTGGTTGTGGTCAGATCAGTTCAAGACTTCAAGTCACGTAAAGACATTACGAGAGACTATTTGAGGAGCATCTGTTCAAAAAGTCGTATTTCTATGATAAATAAACTTTACAGAAACAGAAAAAAACATTTAGTTCCTATTATACAAATGCTAAAATTTAATTAAATGTAAGATCTTTGTGAAGATACTACAATGAAACATGCATTTTTAAAAATAAAAAAAATGCACCATAACTTTTTTTTTATTTAATTTTATTTCAGAAATACGACTTATTGATCGGTCAAATCAGAAATACGACCTTTTGATTTGTCACTTCTAGAAATATGCCCTTTTGATTTGACACTTTTAGAAATACGGCTTTGTGAATGGACTTTTTGGAAATACAAAATAATGAGAAATACTAGTGAAGGTTTTTGGCATTCTCTCAAAAGAAAAAATCCTATCAGCAATACTTTTATGTTTATTATCTACCCCTACTTTAAGCTAAAATTAGTCTTTAAAATGAGAAACACACCAAATTATTTTTCGCATCATTTATTTTTTTATCATTAATCATTACGAAATATTACTCAAATCCTTAAACTCTAATATCTCCATTGTCAGGTTCCATGCAAATGCATTCACTGTCCTCGTTATGGTTATGATCATGATTCTCATTCTCATTGAGTGTGTTATGCTCATTCAGAAGAATGTTTTTATACCATTGTAAATCTTCAATCAAGGCCCAATCTTCACCACGCCGTGATGGCTCTCGGCCACCGTAGGCGCGGGCCTGTGGACGGCGAGTAATGGGCTAGCTCGCCGTCCGTCCGTCGTATGACGACGGGCAGGCCGTGTCGACGGCGCGTTCGTGTTCCACGCGCGCCTCAAAGAGATGTCAGCAAACGGGAGGGGCCCGCAAGGGCCGGTGCCTGCCAGGGCTGCGGGACTGTTCGAAAGAGATACCGCGGCCCTGGAACATAAAGGGCCAATGAAGGAACATGGGTGTTTTTTAGTCAGTAAGAGTCTGACACTCCCTTCCGCTCCGCCCAGAGCGGGAGGAGTCATTTGATGATTTCTCACCCCCCAAAAAAAAAAAAAAAAAAAAGGCCCAATCTTCACCAAATTGTTTCACTAATAATAATGTGACATCTTTTTTTTTGTTTCCGGTAAGACCTTTGCCTGTTGGTTGTTCTTGCAGTTGTTGAGGATGTCGTTTACCACGTTTCAATAACGATTCAAATTCTTCTTGATCGCACAAATTTTGACATCTTTGAATCGACCTCCTGGACCTTTAACTTTTCTAATTTTTATTCCCTTAGCAGTTTGAATTTTTGTAAGCTTTTTGTAATTTAGCTCTAACTTTTTTATATCTTTCGAGTGTCCAATCAAAGCCTAGGTCATGAATTTTTCCATGTTTTTCTATGATTTCTATGTATCCTGTCCTGTGTGTAATAATAGGTGTTTTCCTAATATCTTTTTCTATTCTACCAAATATGCGGTCTGCCGGCAAGAAACTATGCCCACGCACAGGGAAAGTTATTGTGATTTCTTCAACTGTGTTATTGTTATTAGCTAACCAGTAAATTAGTAAATGTAGGATGTGGCTATTTTTATTTTCTCCGCCACATCCGTCACAGAACAACTTCAATGATGTGACATTTTCAGGAATATTTAAATTGGTTAAGTATGTCAGCAATGCTGATCCAATTTCTAGGGACCCACGAGAAGCCTGTGTCTCATCCCATACAAAAAAGTCAGGTTGGTTTTTGTCTAGATCAGTGATACAAAAATTGTAAAAACTTATTTGCCTACTGTAAAATGCATCTTGTATTAGGTGTTCTTGGTAATGGTAATACCTTCTGCAAATCAAAACACAGCCTGATGCTGTTGGCAACTGGTGTTCTCAGTAGTTCATAGAAAACATTGGATCTTAGTTTGTGAACCCTCTTTTCAACCATCAATGTTTGCTTTCTTTGACTGTTGGTTTCATTTTTTATTTTAATTGACTACAATATGCAAACACTGCATGCATCAGTAGCTGGGGATTTAAACCCAATGTTGAATTCATTGCAAAATATATTGTGGAACATGGTGCGGGAAACCCATAAATTTCTAAGCACCGACAGGTTATAGATTCTGAGTAATCTAGCAGCATTTAGTTCAAATGACAAATATATTCTTTTGCTTTTCCGTCTGTTATAGTGACTTTCCTGAGCAGGTAACTTTTTCAAGAATTCCCTTAACTTTTCTTTTTTCTCTCTTGATTTGGCTGCTTTCCTGTCCCCACCTCGCTTCTCTATAGGTGTTTCCCCTTGACTAAGCCTAACATTTAAGTTTCTTAGCCTTTTTTCTCCAGTTGAAAATGTTTTTTGAAACATTTGTTTACACACTGTTGTCAGGTTTTTATTTATATATGGTGATGATAGGTGCAACTAACCCTTCGATTTTTCGTTGTCGCTTTTGGACTTGACTTTCCTCGATTTAGTGGCTCATACGGTGCTAAGAGTCTAGAAAGATAAATATCTTGATCTACCTTCCCACGTCGTTTAAAAAACAACTTTCTGTTTCCTAGGATATCTTGTAATGTCAACCTTTTACATTTGAAAATTTTAGCGACTTGTGATCACATGGACATCTATAATTTATGCACAAGGGATCTTGATCTGTGTAAGTCCTGAAAAGATACATAGAAACAGTAAATTAATTAGTTATAACCTTATGAGAACAGGATATTGAACTAAGTACCTACATTAAAATGTCACTTACGTTTTACGATATTCCGAACGATCTTTACGCTTTTTTTCCTTGAACCAACATTCAGTGTTTCGACTAAACCTTGTTCATCCATTTTGAATAGGATTTTTGCTTTTTAGTAACTTCCAAAGTTCAAAACTTCACAAATTTCATCTACCTACTCGCATCGAAAGATAGAAGGAACGTCAAGAATAACATCTGTCAGTGTCATCTGTCGACGTCGAATGAGAGATGCAGACTTGCAGTCATATTATTTTTATTTTTATTTTTTACAGGGTTGCCATTGATAATGATATTTAGCCGGCTGTACACATGGGGCCAAGGTGTTGGGCTAACGTGTTGGGCCAACGTGTAGAGAGCTACCTGGCGGTATGTTGGCTTAATTGGTCTAGTTGGCGCCAAGATTGGCAGGCCATCCGAATAGTGTCGGTTTTTTGTGCACACATCAAAGGATCTTGGCGCGCTCCGCAAATATCGTTCACACGTTGGTGTCTTGTTCAGTTCGTTGTTACTCGTCAGCGGAGACAGTATCGTTGCGCGTGAGAGAAATTTACGTTCCCATGTTCCGATAGCGATGGCGGCTGTATATCAATAATAACTAATAAGTATAACACATTTACCTCGTTCTATTCCGATGAATAGTCCATCCACCACCTTCTTTTGCGCCATTTCTTTTTAGTCACTCTACTTTGGTGCACATGTACGTAATAATTAAACGCACTGTATAAATAAATTGCCGCGGCTGTAAGAACTTCTACGTCCATCTTTGAAGCGCCAATGCAGAATGATCAGTAAGCCAATGTGTGAACAGCAATCTTGGTTATCCATCATTTTTGCCCAACACGTTGGTCCAACACCTTGACCCCATGTGTACAGCCGTCATCTTTTGACTCGATACCGTTTTTTACTCGTACGAATCGATTTTTATTATAATCATAATCATAATCATAAATCTTTATTTATCTCGACATCAGAATTTACAGGCGCTGGTATATGTACAATCTTATATAGAGAAAGGTGTCTGAAGTAGGAAGGTCCTGAGTTACAGATCACCTCTCCGGCTTAAATATAACAATTATATGAAGCAAAATTTTTTGTCAAGATTCTAAGTATAAATTGGGAGTAGGTAAACAAGAACTTAAAATTAATTATTTAAAAACATTAAAACAAAATATGAAATTAGCATAAAAAAAAAAAAAAAAACATAAACTTATATCTACAATTAGTTCAAACGTAAGGAACAAAAAAAAGAAAAACAAAAATGTTAATATAAATTATGCTTGCAGCATAATAAAAAGTATGGTTGTACAAAAAAGTGGGTTATGGGTTATGATGTTCTTATGAACATACAAACTTGTACACAAAAGCAAAAATTTAAATTAAAAGGATGAAAGAGGAAATGGGGTGATGATGATGATTGATGCAATGCGTGAGTAGATGTGTGTAAATGTGTGTGTGCGAATGTGAGAGTGTAAATGTATAAGTGTTTGTGTGTGAGTGTTAAGACACAGGTTTAAGTAACTTTTCTGTGAAAGCGTAGTCAAGATTATAGATTATAGTTGTTATGTATGGAAAAAAATATGACCTTTTGAGCAAAACAAATAATTAAAGATGCTATTTGTAGAAGAAATATGCCTGTTTTGTTTAAAACAATCATAGGGAACATTTTAATGCAGAAATACATCCGTTTTGATTGGGATCCAATTTTTTTGGATTTTATTGTATGGGAAATACGCTCCTTTTGAACAAGTTTTAGGCTCATTCGACGGAGTTTTATGCTAAGAGTTCAAAAAAAAAAAAAAAATTTTTTTTGAAAGTTTTACAACCTTTTGAACAGACTTCATGCCTCAGCCTCAGTTAGTCAGTTCCATAGATAATACACTGTCAGTTCTCAATATTCTCATTTGGTACCTATATCAAAACTAATCAAAAGGCCTGTTCGTACATGTTTTCTTAATTATTGTTGTATTGTTTTGTTTTATTGTTCATTTTCTTAATCTGTTCTTTGCTTAATGATATCATTACTGTTATTAAGCTTTTGTCGATGTTAACTAAGACGTCATAACTAAATAGTGACTCCATGTAGAATTCTGGTATTTAGCTGCTCCCGGTTTTCCTGTTGCCGTCGGCAACGTAGTTACTAGGAAAAGGCTAAGCAGACGGTGACTACGATGACGGTGGTCTCAAAATAGGGCGTTTTCTTTTGTCGAGCAGAGCAAAGAGGACCTTTCTTTCTTGTTAAAACGGTCGTTCAGTAAAAGTAAGTTCGATTATTGTCTTCAGAACTGCGGTGCAGTACCTGTGTACGTATGGGTCATTATGTGAAGTTTTACTAATAAAACAAAAGAAAAATTAACGTGGTCTTCATGTACGGCCTTTGGATAGGTTACGCTGCAGATCAGTCAGAAAGTCATCAAAATGTTGTAAAATACGGAAATTGCACGTTATTGTTGCTTATTGTCTGGGGCTTGTGGCAAAAGTTTTTAACTTTTTATTGTCAATTTTTTTTTAAATTAGTGGGCTCAAAGTAGTATTATTATTTAGTAGTTGTGGATGTTTGTCGGTCTTGAAAAGTTGTAGGTGATTCAAATTGAAGGTTGGTTGTTTTCAAGTATAATATTATTTTAAACCATGGTTGTTATTGCCTATACATCTATCGCTGAAAAGAAACAGATCTTGGCTTAATGAAGTTCGTCAAATCAATATAATTAAATTACCCTTGATGTTTGTTGATTGGATATGCAATCCCTGTATTTTAGTAGCGGTTGCATTTCAATATTAAGACGATAACTTCAGCTTACCTGCAGTTATGTTCTAAACTAGACACCCTATAAAATTTTGATTGTATGCGTTTAGACTGTGGTAGAATGAAAACCAAACTTATACTGTCACTTATGGGAAATCTTCCGTGATTGTTCATGATCAAAATAAACAAAAAGCAAGCTAAAAATTGTGTTTGAAAGAAAATCTATTCAGAATTTTTATTCTATACATTTAATTATTTATAAATGTGATAATTATAGACCATCCACGATGAAACTTAAACTACCGCCAAATCCTCCTAGACACCACCACCCTGATACTGGTACATTATTCATGTGATATTTTGTTCCATTGTTCTTGTGATATTTGTTCAATTCGTCTTGGTCATCGCTGTTTGATTGATATTGAGTGCTGTCATATACATTTTTTGGAGTCAAAAAGAAATGTTCAATGGAATTTAGATCTGGTGACTGTGGGGGCCAGTCCACTAGCTGCTCTTATCTATTTTCTGCCATCAAGTTATTGTGAGGGCTGATTTGTGGTTTGTATAGTGTTGCTATATTTGGCTAGGGTCTCGTTGGGACATTCTAGGATTAAGTGAACAAAATGCGCAATTTTATAATATTATAATCATTTATTTTATACTACCATACATATCAACGTTTAATTTAATGTTCTAATTTCTTGAATGCCATACTTTTCAGAAGATTTTGCTTTTTTCAACAATTCTTTGTGATTTTTAACCCTTTAACTGGTAGAGGGAATGAGCCTAGATAATGAAATAAAACTTCACTACGTGGAATCATAATTATATTTTTATAATTTTTTTTTAAACATTTTATTTAATTATTATTTGAGGAGCTGGGGAACAAAAGCGGACTTGTCCAATTAATCAAATTTTACACTAGAGCAAAAAAAACTGAAATAGGTATATGCATATGGGCTGTAATTTTGTGCATTTCAGTATAATTAGTATTTAATACAACATAACTAATAGCCTGCTTGTTGGTCATAAAACTATGCGTTTTCAATTTTTTTTTATTTTTTTTGTAATGGACAAGTCCGGTTTTGATTACAAAAGGTGGACAACTCCGGTTATGATTGAAAGAGTTATGGACATGTCCGGTTATGAAAGAAAACTAGATTCTATTATTGTATTTTTTTATTTAAAAATTATATGAACTCTCCCACATCTGGTTCGCAACAGTCACAATCGTCACTGTGGTCGTCGTCTTCGTCATTTATTTGACTTGTTTCAGCAATTGCCACTGGTGAGGTATGGAATATATTGTTTTTAAACCAATCAAGCTCTTGATTATCCATCCAATTATCTCCGAATTGTTTCTTTAAGAGTGTTTCAACATCTTTTTTCTTGTTTGGTTTTAGTTCATTAACCATTGAAAATCTTTGTAGTAAACTCGGATGGTTTTTTGTCATTTTTAACAATGATACAGCATTTTCTGATGATTCATCTCCATAATAGGTGTTTAAGACTTTCACACCAAAGTTTACGTGATTTAAACGTGCAGTAGGATCTCTTCGTATGTTTGCAGTGCCTCGGCCACGTGCTCTGCCACGACTACGGCCCTGACTTCTTCGTGTTGATTGTTGAGATTGACTAGGAGTTTCTGTTTGGATGATGGTTGACTTTCTTTCTATTATTATTCTCTTTGCATCACGAATACTTTCCACTTTCTTGTAATAGTCTTCAAGGTTTTTGACGTTGTAAAGGTTCCAGTTTTCAGCTAAAATATGAACTTTGCCATGCTTTGCGTAAACCTCATGATATTTTTTTGGATCCAAAATGAAAGGCATCTTCCGCAAATCCTTTTCGACCCTCCCGAACACTCGATCCGCCGGCAAGAAGCTGTGACCGCGTACAGGAAAGGTTAGTACGATTTTGGCGACATTTTGAGGGGCGTAGTTTTTCAACCAGAAAATCAAAGTGTGGACGACATGTGCATTTTTATTTTGACCTCCACACCCGTCCGAAAAAAGGCGTAAAACTTCCACTTCAGAAAAATCAGTAAACATCAGGTATGTTAAAAGGGCAGACGCAATTTCGGTGGCGCCTTTTTTAGCTTGGTTTTCTGTCCATATGAAGAAATGTGGCTCCTTTGTAGGCATATCAGTAATGCAGAAAGAATAAAGTCCAACTTGTCGTAAATAAAAACATTCCTGGATTGGCGTTTTAGGAAGGGATTGAATTTGTTGGAGATCAAAACATATTGTCATAGAATTTTCAGGTTTTTCTTTGGTAAGGGAAAAGAACGCTTTGGCTCTAGCTTTATGAACTCGGAGTTGAAGTTTCAATGATTGAAGTTCTTCAGGATTATTTTCAGTCTTCTGCCTATTTTTCAGCAGTTCGCAGGTACTACATATGTCGGAAGATGGTGACGCAAACCCAATATTAAAATCGTTCTCAAAAACATTTCGGAACATCGTTTGTGAGACTTTCAAATCATCAGTCGCTGAATTATTGTACAACTCCCACAACTTTTTTACGTTTAGCTCGTATGACAGGTACACTCTTTTTGATTTATTTCGATTGTAATGTGACTCCTTTGCTGGCAAACCACCGAGAAATTTTCTTACAGATTCCTTTTTATCAATACTTTTGAAACTTTTCCTGTCTCCTCCTCTGCCGTCAAGTGGCGTTTTGCCTTCATATAATTTGCTCGCAATTAAGTTTACCCTGTGCTTACTGAGCCCACGAGCAGCCAAAAAAAAAGATTTGCATACTTTTACTAACCTTTTTGAATCACGGAAGAGAAAGTATGTCACAAAGTACTTATTCCTCTGCGGTTTGCGAGATTCCTCTCTCGATCTTTCTCTTTCTATGGGGCATGGTGATATGAGCCGTGACAAGTAAATATCCTGTAATTTTTTGCCAATTTTTTCATATAGTAGTTTGCGGTTGTAAACAATTTCGTTTAATGTCAAAGTCTGGCACTTAAATTTTCCCTTGTTATGTTCACACGCAGACACGAAATTCAAAGCAAGGGGGTCTTTATCTGCGTACCTAAAACAAAATAATAGCAATTTTAAATTCATCATAGGTTAGAATAATAACAAACACGCACCGGTAGGTATAATTTTACACTCACTTCGATTCCCTGTTGTTTTGCGCTTGCCGTCCTGTTTTTTTTCGTTTACGTGAGCCGTCATTTATATTGGCCACTATTTCTTCGATTCCGTCCATAATTTTGTCGGTTTTCTAGGAAAATTCTTCTCAAAATTACGAAAGCAATGACCGTCACACAGCTGATTATCTTTTTTTTTAATTTAGCAGTGTTGCCACAACTGATTTAGGGATATCATAACAAAAAAACAATGATTTTTTTAGACTTGTCCGGTTTTGTTTGACATTTTTCGTACTAACGGCAATTCTCCTTACGTTTTTGTCCGGTTTTGATTGGAGAAAAAATCCCTTAGAATTTTAATAAATTTCTAACAGGACAAGTCCGCTTTTGAACGAAATCATCATTTTTAACAATTTTTTTCTCTAAGATCGGACCGCTTTTGATACACAATACTCCGGGGTTCGATAGATATGAGCTTAAAGAGTGCAAAAAAATAAAAATAAAAAATTCGAGTACAGTGGACAAGTCCGCTTTTGTTCCCCAGCTCCTCATTTATTTATGATATAGAAAAAAACATGATGGCAACATATAAACCACCATCAGTCTAGCCTTACCAATTTATGTATCTGTTTGATGGTAATTTTTGAAGCAAGGCACTGCAGACAATGGCACTTGACACCTATCACATTGTAGCCTGGATCGTAGATTATTGTCTGCACTACTACACAAGCGACACCTTCTATAGGTGGGTAATTCTACAGGCCAATGAGCTCCCAGCTCAGTAAAACGAATTTCTCGAGGCACGCCAAGTAGTTTCTTTTGCCTTGATTCACTTTCTTCGGATTGTACAGACTTACTTTTTTGGACGCGAACGTTGGCATGGTGGCAAAAGGTCTTTTTCGGAATGTTGCGTTTGCTACCAATTCTCGAGACAATGTCAGCCTAAATTCCTTTTGAGACAATACTGTGTGGTTAGGGTTACGTCTGTTAGAAGCATACAATATACAGGCGTTTGTTATCGCAGCAACAATAAGGAAATAGAAGATGCGTTTCCACCACTTCGAGCTTTTTCTTCCGACTGCGTACGGGGTTCTCTTTTGGTCAAACCGGTCCACTCCTCCCATACGCTTTGTGTATTCTGTAATTGTCAGCTGACAAGGGAATGATTTTTTAGATCCATCATTTTGAGTTCTTTCACAAGATGTTTTCTGCTTTGGATAAAATGCAGTGCTCAAAACGCTTCCTAATTTGTTTCTTCCCAGATAATAAACGCAACACTATTTTTTACCCCCCATTTCCATTCTCCTCTTTTTAGATTTTTTGTTTTTTGGTTTGCATTTTTTACAGCCTTTGCTATCTTTTCATCAATTTCATTATTACCAGTCGCTTTGGGCTTTTTTACAATTAGTGGCATATCTTGGCGGTCATTTCTGCCTGTAGCAGTTGCATATACAGGGTTAGTTTTCAATGACCAGCCAAATTCTAAGATATGATGCAGTACATCATTCTGAGCCCGGCCATATTGAAAAGTTTCAGCAAAATGTCATAAAAAAATCAGCTGTTCCATACATTTTGACCGTGTAGGTATTGCACTTTTGTAGGAAACGGCTGTTTTTTTAACGACATTTTGATGAAACTTCTATATGGCTCAGAATGATGTACTGCATCATATCTTAGAATTTGGCTGGTCATTGAAAACTAACCCTGTATACCATTATTGTATAACGTTTGTAGTAAAGCTGGACTAGAAAAAAGTTATTAAATGCTATATGACCCATATAGTTTTCATTTATGAGTGACTGGCATAATGTCATGACAACAGTACTGCCTAATCCTGTTTCGACGTTTTCGATCTTTCCAGCATACACTTGAAACTGATACAAGTATCTTGAGTGGCTGTCAGCTCTAGCCCAAACCTTGAAGCCCCGTTTTGTGGGCTTCAGTGGCATGTACCTACTGCTATAGAGTAGATCGCCCCTTGAACTTTATCATACACTCAATACTTTATTGCATTCCATAATGTAAAATAACACAGTTGGTAGGTATATCTAAATGACAATATTTATTTTATTAAATGTAGTTAAAATAATAATTATTTACAAACTATAATAGAAATAAATATGTACAAGTATAAAAGGGTTACAGGGCGTCCAAAAATTCGTCCGCATCGCTGTCAACAGGAAAAGTGCCCAGAAGGCTGGCAGCATTACCACGTTGGATGGCAATGCTGATTCTTTGGCCAAAAAATAGGCCCGCCCTCTGGTCACGTGAAGAGTCGACCAACCGCTTGGCGATTTCCCGAAAAACTAGATGGGCACTCGGACCCCATGGCCCTAGTGTTTCAACCCCAAACGGCTCAAACACTTAACTACCAATTAAATTATTGTATTTGCGCCGTTTGAGGTTTTCAGCACCTGCAGCAGCCGCCCCAGCGCAGCCCACTGTGCTAGGAAGATGGGATGGCGCAAGGGTATCGACGCAAGTTGCGTCCCACACCAAAGGCCTACCCAACTTCCATGGCATTATGGTCATACCATCTGGTCTCTTCCCATCGACGCGTGCCAAGCCATTAGGTTCTAAGACAGCTGGCACCCCGGCGGTGGCAAGAGCACGACGGATGAGATCATTAATGCTAGCGTGCCGCGCAATCCGACCTGCACTCTTACTGCATGAAAGGCCATGGTGTCCGAGGCAGTCGACTGCTTCACCACATTGACAGCGATGTGGAGCCCCACAAGGAGCGCCCAATCGCAAGCACGTAGCGAGCCGGAAGGTTGTGTCACCTAACATAGTGCCTATTTTAGGTGACGGTAGTGCCTGAAGCCAGAGGCCCGACTCCCACTCACCCACAGCCAGTAGGCGGGCGCGCTCAGCAGTATTGGTAGACGTATTAATAAGTTTATTCCGTACCAACCTGCAGAGCGGCTCATCCCACTGTCTCTGGGAAAACGGGTTCTCGGGCCGATCCGTATCCGGGCAAGTCACTTTCCAGGCGACCTCTGCGTCGGTCAAGCACGGCACTTCCGAGCCAACCAGGGAGAGAGCTAAAATTTTCCTGGTTAGCTTTTCAGTGCTGTGGACAGAGGACAGGAACGCCGGTAAGCTTATACTAGAAATTTTGCGGACGCCGAGGCCACCAAAACGAATTGGTAGGGTGGCTTGCAGCCACGCTCGGTCGTCCAGGGCCATATTAAGAATGGATGTTAATGTGTTGCGAATAATTTGGTCAATTTTGTCCAAAAGTTGTGGTTTCTTCCAAAGACGAGAACGGAGGAAATACATAAAATTTGGACCAAAACAGCAATATCTGATCAGGGTGAATGCCGAATGTAAATTAATTTTGGAGAGTCCATCCGAAATATCATTAAAATGATTGATTTTGTCATCGATGAAAGATGAAAAACTTTCTTCTAAAATAGGGGAACCTAGGAGGTGCAGGGAACTTTTTTCTAAAATTTTGACACGCAAATTTAATGCAATAGCCGCCCCTGCATTAAATTTATCTATAGTCGATTGTATGTCGGTAGTGTCAGTGAGGTAAATTTCGCACTTTGATGGGTTAAGGTCTAGGCCAATAGATTTAAATTGATGTTTGAGGAGTTGTAGGTCATCCAAAACGGAGTCAACATCACCTCCTAGAGTTCCATCATCTAAATACCACACGTTAAATTTTGAATTTAATTGTTGAATTATGGGATGAATAGCCAAACTGAAAATGACAGGCCCGAGAGGGTCACCTTGTTGGCAACCAACTGCAGATTCTAAAACGTTGTCCTTGTATAGTAATTTTGAAGGGTGTCTATAACAGTCAGTAGGTATGTTAAAACATTGAATCAATTATGGACCCTGTCGTCACTCGTCGATTGACTGAGAATATGTGTTTTTGGCATTTGATTGACATTTTACGTTGATGTACGAGGGCTGCACTGAAAATTTCGGGAATCAAGGAAGTGATAACATTACTATTTAAAAATGTATTTATTGCTTTTCGAAGTATTCTCCGCGAAATTTGACACATTTTTCCATACGATGGAACCAATTATTGAAGCAACCATTCCATTCGGAAGCTGGGGTCTCCAAAATGGCCGTTTTGTAGGTGTCCACAGCTTCTTCAGGTGATGAAAATCTCTGACCACGCAATTTATTCTTTATTTTAGGGAAAGTATAGAAATCATTAGGGCTTAGGTCGGGGCTGTACGGCGGATGGTCTAATAATTCTATGTTTTCATGCTCTAAAAACTCTTTTGTTCTGTGCGCGGTGTGAGAACTCGCATTGTCGTGATGGAGGATGATGCGGCGGTTGCAGTTCTCTTTACGGAGTTCAGAAACGACCTGTGGCAAACAAATGCTAGCATACCATTCTGCATTAATCGTTCTTTGTCCCTCAAGAGGAATAGTCGCAACATGGCCGGTTTTGGAGACAAACGTGGCCACCATTTTTTTTGTGACACTCCGTGAACGAACAATTTTTGTTGGCTTTAACTCATTTTCGAACACCCAAACTCGTGACTGGTTTTTTGTTTCGGGTTCGTACGCGTATATCCAGGATTCGTCACCTGATACGATGTTGCATACAGCATTTGAGGATCCTGCGTGGAATCTTTCGAGAGTTCTGACGCACCAAGTAACGCGAGCCGCTTTTTGCTCTTCACAGAGCGAATGCGGTATCCATCGGGAAAACAACTTTTTTACACCTAATTGTTCATGCAAGATTATTTGAATTTGACTCATGCCAATGTCTAAAGTTGCCTGAATTTCGCGGTATGTCATATGTCGATCTTCCTGAATCAGCTTACGCACAGCATCAACGTTTTCTTGGGTGACTGCAGTTTTTGGACGACCTTGACGGGGATCATCACTGAGCTTGACACGTCCACGTTGAAATTCAGCAAACCAGCGGTAAATGGTGGTTTTGGATGGGGCTTCATCACCAAATGCAGAAATCATCCGGTGAACACACTGTTTTTTTGTTATACCACTTCAAAAGTCATAATAAATCATCGCTCTTGAATTTTCTCGAGTCAATTCCATTTTCTCAACGACTAAACAAGTTTGACAAAGCCTTGTGACAAGACCGAGAATCTTTTTTTTAAATAAATAAATGGTATTCGATTTTTAAAACCAAGGAGTTTTCAATTAAAAAGATTTTAATATGACAGGAACAGTGGAAATATTCCATTCCCGATACTTTTAGTGCAGCCTGTGTAATCTAGCAGCGGCCATATTTTATACAATTTGTCGTAGTTATCATCGTTCCTGTTAGGCATATTGGCATTGTCATTGTAAATATTTATTTATTTATTTAGATGTAAATATTTCATAACTTTTTGAAACCGCTTCAATGTCATTGTCTCAGTAATTTCAACAACGTGCAGTAATGGGTCACTGGACCAATAATCTTCTATACAGGGTAATTTGTGAATGCCCATTTGAATTATCATGCCCAATAAAGCTTTGATCTCTGTTGCTGACGCCTGTTCCCAATTTTAGTCATTGCATTGTGATGCGTAGAAGTTAGATTGGGTTACATTCATATCGATAGCTTCAGAGTCAAAAAACATTTAAAAAAATACGAGTGGCCTAGTCCTATTGGCTATGTTCCGAACCGAACTGGTTGTAACTGAATAGAATCAAAAAGAGAAACTACGGGATTCTGTGGCCAGGCTACTTTTTTCCATTCGTCTTCATCTGCATCAGATCCGTCTGAGTCCTCAATTTCTGATGGATCAAAATATTCTTGAAGTTCAAGTTCTATATGTGAAGGACTGTGTCGTGAACATCTTGGTGGGGGTGGCTGCATAACATTTTCATATGAGGGCCCTGGTTGAGGTGATGATGTTGGTCGAGGGCTTAGTTCTGGAAAGATCCTAGTGTTGATTGGGTCATAGTTATTTGACGACAAAATACCAGAAAAATCTTCCACATCGGAATCCTCCGCTTCATCTTCAGATCTCGCTCCATCACTGAAACCAAATAATTCTTCTAACGCACTTTCTACTTCATCAGGTCTCAGATTCACCCCACGACGATCCATGTTCCTATAAAATACACAAAAGAAAATATAAATATGTAATACAATAAGGTAATACTAAACTGGTATTGGCCCACATGTTGCGTGTCCCTTCGTCCAGCATACTCACCATGGAATCCTGATATTTCATGAATGTCAAAAAACTGTTCTGAAATAGTGCTAAATAGTGCCCAAAGGAAAAAAATAGTGCTCTTGTACTTGCGAAGTTATAGCCATAGTTCGATGAGTATGCTGGACGAAGGTTTCGCCCAGCATACTCACCTCCGTCCGGAGAATCTGTATACGCTTCAAACATAATTCATACTTCAAAAAATAGTTCCCAAATAGTGCCAAACGGTGCCCAAAAAGAAAAAACAGTGCTCGAATAACTTCGGAGTTATAGGCTTCGTTCAGTGAGTATGCTGGGCGTAGGTTCTACGCCCAGCATACTCACCTCAGTGCGCGAATATCGAACGAGCTATAGGTATAATTTACGTCTCAAAAAATTGTGCTTGAAATAGTGCCCAATATCAGTCCAATTTTTGCTTGACTTTTGACTTAGAAAACCATTAAATTTTAATGTAAACTTCTACATACTAACGTAAAATGGGGTACAGTCGTCGACACATGTTTTTGGACAAAAATATTAAACTTTCTAATTGTAGACTTCATGTTATTGGAAATAATTATGGTATTTTCTCACATGTCAAAAACTTTCGATTAAATGCATTATTATATATTTTATAAATAATAATAAATGAATGAAACTTTAAGCGTAAATGAAGTCTATTACTTCATTGCATTGTGTGTTTGTCTGAATAAAAACAGTCATTTGCAGCCAATAAAATTAATATCTTGAAAAATTGTAAAAAGGAAATTATACAGTTTCTTTTTGTATATATGTTGCAGGCAAAACTTATAACCAGTCAAAACTAGTACTGTGACATAGTTATACAAATTTTTAAAACTCTTTCCAATAGTTTCATCAATGAAAGGTTTAGCAATAAAAAACATTTTAAATTACTTACGTTATTTATTACTATTTAAAGGGCCAAAGTAATCAGAATTCTAGTTAACTAGTTCACAGCTTTTGTTAACATTCATAATATAATCAATGTAAATAGAAAAAATTGTAGTTTTAATATTGTATATAATATACATATAAAAAAATGTTTAGCCAAATATTGGTAAAACTTTCTAAAATATAACACGTAGGTACTTGTACTTTGTTTTACTGCTACAACGTTTTAATCACAATAAAATTATCTTACAAATAAGTATAAATTGAGCAATCACAGTTTATAATCACGTTTTTTTTATTAATATTAAATACCCTATAGTAATTACAAATTAACAATCACAGTTTATAATCACATTTCTGTAAGTTATTAATAAAATAACTTTTACAAGAACAAAAAAAAAACAAACAAACAATAACAAAATAGGAACTAACAAGTTAGGACCGATCTTCATCTTACATTCGCGTATAAATAATGCAGTGTGGTACAGTATATTGGGAATTACTACAAACTTTTTTACTAAGGTCATCATAGCAGTTCCAAGTTCTCTTTAGCAATCGATAGCACTTTGACTTGTAATGCCCCATGCGTCCTGATTCACCATTTGTAAAATCTATTACCGACAGAATTTTAAAGGTGTCACCGTTTATTATGATCTCTTTAGGAATTTCATCAATTTCTATTTCAATTGAAGTATTAATTTCAATAAATACGAAGTCTAGTACTTCATATTTGTATGCGTTTTTACCGTTACATAATTGGTATTTACATTTCCTTTCAGTATCATTTACTAATAGAGCTTCATTAAGGGCTCCAATTCCTTGAGTCGTCAATATGTTTACATTTATCCGAATCCAACTACATTTTGTGCCAGAACCTTTATTGATTTCACAGTTCTGGTTTGTACAATTTAAGTATCTATTAGCACTATAAAAACCATAACTTTGTATGTTATCTATTATAAAAGTTACATTACACTCACAATTTTTGCAACTACTAAAATCGGATTCCACAGTATCATATATTTTAGCCAATACCTTAGAACGAGTAGTGTAAATATCTTTTGGTTTTCTAGCCTTCTTAGTGATTTTCTTTAGATTGTCATACGTGATCAAACTTCTGGTCAGTTGTGAAAGATCGTTTTTTTTATCATTGATATATTTTCTAATATTAGGTCTATCTAAATATGCAATTGAAAAACTTTGGACCACGGAATCAAAAGCACACGTATTAATAAACGTGAATCTGTATGTTCCTGAAGTAGAAACACTGCCGTTTTGTAAAATATGTAATTTTGTACGACGATTGATTCGTTTTTTATTTTTCTTCTGTTTAGACACCAGTCCCCGCCAGTCTTCAATATAATTTGGTTCGCTCCTAAAAATTGAGTTTTCATAAAATGATTCATCATTGACGAGAGTATTTATTTGTGGTGTGTTATGGTCACTTATTTCATTTTTTTCATCGACAATATTTTCAGTTCCTTCTTGAACATCAATCAAGTCACTTTTGGCTAAGCGTATGGAACCGGTTATCAAAGGCTCGTGTTTAATAATAAACTCATCTACGCGGTACTTATTTGAATTTGTTTTAAAAAATAACTTTTTTACGTCTTTCATATAACTTTCTACATTTGAACTGGTTGGAGTACAATAATTACTGTTAAAATAAGTCATCATTATATTTCCCCATAGTGGAAGTTTTTTAAGAATCCTAATCAAAGTGTCCTTTATTTCCGGCAAGTAATAAATATTTTCGATTTCAGTTTCTTGATCACACAATTGTTTAATTAAATCTTCTTTCTCCTCAAGATCTTTATACATTTTCAGAAGCGGGTTTTCTTCTTTATCTAATCCCTCCCATAAAGAATGTTTAATTGGAACGTGATTTTCCGAATCTACATTTTGTATTTCACATTCCTGCAAATTAGTTTTGATCCGGTTTTTTAATTCTAAAATCGCCGTTTCACACCGTGTTAAATTTCCATTTCTACTGCCGCGGTGTTTATTATTTGCTATAATATAAACATTTTCTATAATTTTCTTTACCTCTCCGTATGAAACACATTTTTTAATCAGAATCATACCATCAACAAAAAATTTTGTTACTCTAGTGTCTATATTTTTGAAAATACTTTGATTGTACAATGTTTTTATGAAATGCGAAGTATCAAGGCGAACATAACAGGTTGGAATTTTTTTGGTTCTATTTTCTAAAATATTAAAACATGTATTTAAGTAGTCAGAGGTGGATTTATAACCACAAAATACTTTTACCACCGCACCTACTAAAGCTGCGGAATCATCAGTTACTACTTCATTTGGAGGTTTTCCATTAGCCAACCAAGATTGTAACCAGCTAGCAATAGTATCTAAAGAGTGACTTTCTGATATACACTGTGAAATTGGCACGCTACTTTTAACGGTTGTATCTGTCATCATAACATACAAAAATATAGGACTTTGCGACTCTTGAGATAGTTGTGTGTGTTCATTGACGACAGGCCGAAGATTTTTATTAAATATAGAACCTGTTGCGTCTATAGAAACTCTAATATAATTAAACTCTTTTTGGCATTTTTTATAATAATTCTTTTGATCGTCCGTCCAGTAAAATGTATAAAATGGAAAAGCAGAAACATATCTAACACATTTATCAAAAGGTGGTGAAACACACATACAAGTAAGTGACAATATTGGGTTGGGATGGAAAACATCAACTTTTTTATTTTCATGTTTAATTCGATGTAGTGTTTGTAATTTTGGCAATACTGGAGGTTCCTTGTCATTTTTCTTCATTAAAGTTGAGGCTAATTTATATCTTATAGAAGCTGCTGCTTCGTGTTGTAATTTTTCACCTAATTCCCTTATTTGGTAATACCGTAATCGGTTTTTTTTACTGGTGTTATGAGAGTACTTTTTATTTTCATTAATTATGCAACATTCTAGTTTAATTAAATTTTCCGTTTCTAAGTTAGTTGTTATAATTATTTTTGCGTGACATTGATTACAATATCCTGTGCATTTGATTTCGTAATTGTCTTTCACAATATTATTTTTAAAACACCAAGTGCATAAAGATCTTATTTCTTTCCATAGATGCATTTGAATTACATTAGTCCATTGGTTTGGTTTTAATTTACGTCTGACATTATACAGACTACCAGGGGCGATTTTGCTATTTCGGTGATAAAAATACCTTTGAGGCTTAATACTATCCCAAGTTATTGTATCCATATAAAATGTATGCGTACTGGTGTTCTCCGAAACACTATTAATGCTTTCGTTTGATGACGATGTAGACTTTTGATTTATCAAATTAGAATCATTATTACGAATTATTTCTTTTTTATCAACACCAAAAAAGTATTCGTAATTTCGTTTTATGCTTAATATGATTGATTTAATACTAATTTTGTAATTTAACCGTGTTTGAATTTGTTTATAAATTGAGTCATTTGCGGAAGGAATATTTTTAAAAAAGTCATCTTTGAATTCTGAAATTACTAATTTTTGCGTTTCTAATGAAACCTTTGGTTTAGGCCCTCGTTTTCCTTGCTGATCCATGTCGTTAGATTCACAAGAATTATCACAAATTATTATGCCATTTGTTTTCAATATTAACATAATATGAAATAACAACTAACTAACTAACATATAAATCAACATCAATAACATTATGAACACTTGTGTACTTATACTACCTATATTACCTGAAAATACCAACTATAGATGTAAAAAACATAACGGGCCCCACCGCTCACGCAGTACGAGTCAGAAAAAGTTGTCTTCTAACGTGGTAAACATTGTGTCTTCAAGATAATCTGAAAATAACACGTATTTAAATAATTTAATATAGGTATGACAGGCTCCAGCCTTCCTCTAAAGGTACTTAAGCACTTACGTGTTTTCCATTATTTTAGCGTGATTTCTATTATAAATAGCGAAGGGGCAAAACACAAGGCTGAAGACGATTTCCCGAAGTCACAACTCCCATAGAAAATGTGATGAATAGGTTGACGACACTTAAAAGTTTAAGTGCATTCGCCGGATGACAATCGGTAATAGTCTTCACTTCACGTCATATTATCTAAAAAATACATCTGTGTTAATTCTATAGTTACGTTTATACTTACTACCGACGCTCGCGCTGACTGATTCTACCTATTTCGATATTGAAATGTAACTAACGTGAACTTAAGACGAGAACAGATCCTGACGGGTAACGAGGACAAGCTTGTAATAAAAAAATTGAAGAAAAGTAAATTATATCCTAGCAAATAAGACAGTGTTTCATTTCCAGTAGAATTGGAGGATAAAACCAGGCCTCCGCAGAAGTAGGTATATAAATAGGTATTTGAGATCCAATTAGATAAACAAACAAGTTACATTACGTTATTATGTGTGTACCTACCTACATCAAACCTTTAAAAAAGTAACTAAGTAGGTACCCATTTTTAAAAATTCTTAAGCATGTCCTTAATTTTAAGTGTACAGTGTCATATTCAACGAAAAAATGAACGTGTTTTTGTAAAAAACAACTCGCTTGCTACCTAGTTTTACAGTGCAATTAATGAATGAGTGTAAAATCAATTTAGTTAAATGCCACTATTATAAATTGAAATATACTTACTGATTTGGGTGCAGCTCCTATATTGATTACGTACTAAATACACAATTTTATATAGGTAAATAATGACATCACCAACACATTGTTTGGTTTTGCAACCCACTATGTAGTCAAACTCAAAAGCCGGCGTTATTATAATGATGTGCGACGAAGTAAACAAACAAAGAAACTGAGAAGCGCTTGTTCGTTTCGATTGCTTTGTGACACACAATGGACCCTTATCACCTTCAAAATACAGATCAGTCTTGTCTAATAATCGTAAGATGTTAGGGCAGCGCCATCTAGTATTTAAACATAAACATATTCATTTGCGTCGCGGGCGCCGCGCGTCGCTTTGTGACACAAAATGGACCCTTATCACCTTCAAAATACAGATCAGTCTTGTCTAATAATCGTAAGATGTTAGGGCAGCGCCATCTAGTATTTAAACATAAACATATTCATTTGCGTCGCGGGCGCCGCGCGTCGTAAGCCCCATACCTATTGACCGTACGTGCATCCATTACTGCCACACTATATTGAACTTTATCACATGAGGAATACAGGTCAATTCCGTAAACGTTGTGGTACCGTCCTTGATCCGGAAAATGATTATTTTGAATAATTTTGTCAGTTGTAATGTAAGCATTAATAACAGCAACTTTATTTTTCATGCATGATTTACTTCATTTGATATCTTAATCCTTCAAGCGCCGTGATCTAGACAAAATATATAAAATCATTGTTCCTAGCTACCGGGGTCCCATGCGACGCGCGAAGGCTTAATCATATTATTATAAAGTATTATTAAAATAATGTGTAATTAATAATATTGCGATTCTAAAGTAAATACTCCCTTACATAGACAATTAATAATTTACACAAGACAAAAATTGTTAGAAAGAAAGTTAATAATATTGTATTCGACTGTACTCAATGTAATGTATGTAGAAGTTTACAATCAAATTTAATGGTTTTCTAGGTCAAAAGTCAAGCAAAAATTGGACTGATATTGGGCACTATTTCAAGCACAATTTTTTGAGACGTAAATTGTACCTATAGCTCGTTCGATATTCGCGCACTGAGGTGAGTATGCTGGGCGTAGAACCTACGCCCAGCATACTCACTGAACGAAGCCTATAACTCCGAAGTTATTCGAGCACTGTTTTTTCTTTTTGGGCACCGTTTGGCACTATTTGGGAACTATTTTTTGAAGTATGAATTATGTTTGAAGCGTATACAGATTCTCCGGACGGAGGTGAGTATGCTGGGCGAAACCTTCGTCCAGCATACTCATCGAACTATGGCTATAACTTCGCAAGTACAAGAGCACTATTTTTTTCCTTTGGGCACTATTTAGCACTATTTCAGAACAGTTTTTTGACATTCATGAAATATCAGGATTCCATGGTGAGTATGCTGGACGAAGGGACACCATGTTGCCGTCGTACCCTTACGGCATACAGACAGTGGCATATACAGAGTTGATACGACAGAGGGGCATTAAATTATACTACGTATACTATACGTGTTTAGTATCAATTCGATACGGTATAAAAATAAAAAGCTCCAAAAAAGAGAAAATATTTTTTTCAAAGAAACTAAATAGCTTACAAATCAGAATAAAACGTAACCACCCTGTGTAAAGAAATGACAGTGGGCTTTGTATGGGAGATGGTCCAAGAGCCGCCACGATTCAGACATGTGTCAAATAACAGGATATTATGTAGTGTACGAATACGCAGAAGCGCATAAAAATCTGTATCAGTGGTTTTGAGTTATGAGTCTTATTTTAGGTTTTTATAAATCTTTAATCAAGGACGCCGGAGAGGCATTTGCCCAATAGTGGGATTCCACTAATAATAATCAATTATCACCTTCCTAAGTCTACATCATCAATCAATCAACAGTTTATTTACAACCTATTTATTTATATTTAAAAAAGAAGTAGTAAAATAAAACAATAAAATAGGATCAAAACACATTGGCTTATTATTTCTTTTTATTTTCATATATCTATAATTATAGAATCCATAAACTCTGCTGGTCGATGTATTGATTCTTGATGACGAGCAAAACTCAAAAACCATACTATCACCATTACATGTGCACAGCAACCCAATGTGCGTTTACCAGCTTTACAAGAGCAGTAATAATAATTAATAGCGTCCAATCCAGTTTGATTGGTATTCACCACAAGGTATGAATAATAGGTACGTGTCCGAGAATATCGGGATTTTATTCTACCTCTTAAAATCCACAAGCCATTTCCTTCAATTCCTGCATTATTTAATTCTTCTGTCACTTGTTCAGTGTCTTGTAATACTTGTATTCTATACACTCCGTTTCGGACATGCTCACTGTAGTAGCTTTTAGCAAGCTTCATCTGATAGGTTCCAAGAGCAAAAGTTACCAGTTGATCCTCTGTCAATATTGGGAAAGTCTCTAACGCTGGCAGTTCGGCGTTTATATTTTGAAAAGCTAAACGCTGCCGGTTCAAACGGCGCCTTTCCACGTATTCTGCTAAAACGTTTTCGGTATTATTACGCACTTCTATTCGTTGTAAAAATGTAGGAGCCAACAGATTATCCTCAATTGGTACATGAAAAGCATTTATTAAAGCTGCTCCAATTCGAAAGTCTTCAAACATATGTGGCATTGCGCTGTGAAAGTATTCTTGTCGAAATAATCGATAATCCCGTTTAAAGCGGCCATTAACAACTTCGATGACCCAACGACACATTGTCACCATTCGCGAGTCATTTGCTTGGGATGTTGTCAACTGCCGTTCTCCGGCATTTAATGATTTTGGCATATAGGTTTCATATCCGATTGCTTCCAGATCAGTGGCTACATCCCTGAAACCTCTATCTAATATAAACTTATCCCCATTGTGAAAAAACCAATGGAATGGGTGTTCCT
This sequence comes from Eurois occulta, assembly GCA_950022335.1. Classification (NCBI taxonomy): domain Eukaryota; kingdom Metazoa; phylum Arthropoda; class Insecta; order Lepidoptera; family Noctuidae; genus Eurois; species Eurois occulta. Next base: position 12,692,461 of record OX465480.1, on the reverse strand, counting down.
CGTTATTTATTATATCTTGGACTGTACTCGCATCATTTTTTTTTGCTCCGTGAGGACGTCACTTCAATTATGTATCCATCCGTACATACAATTAAAAATGGCTTTAGGAGATTCAAGAGCTTGTGTGGACTGTATGTTTGTACTTGGAACAAAAAGTTCGAGCTCTTGTAAATATAAACATAGGTCGCGTCGCAAATAACTATAATATTGTTATTATCTGGATCTCCAAATAGCGCCCTGGGAATTAAACGGTTTCGTTGTAGTACCTCTTCTCTACTAATATGATCCCAGCCAAGATGTCGTGGCACATAACATAATCTCTCGTTAACGCATTTCTGGCTATCTTCATATAGCGTTCCAGCTGTCTACGACTCATGTGGAATATTAGTGTTAATCGCTCATTAGATTCACCTGTAGTTAACTTGGCAAGCATGATACCCAAAGAAGTTCGGGGTTTATCACAATCTGTAGAAAGCGATGGTGTTTCGTTTAAAATAGTCAAAAATTATTGAAGTTTCCGTCCTGTCCAGTGGTACAATTCATCTTCATCAATCTGCTCCAAGTTTTCGAAATCCGAGCGAGTCCTACCTTCTACACCTTTTTTCACCTTTAAAATGATTTCGGTAACTTGTTGAGCATTGAAACTATGGCTCAGGTTTGGTGCTTCAATCAGCTCTTCTCAACCAACATTAGCCTCTAAATGAAACTCGCATACTCTTGCCGAATCAGGAACAAAGTAATCAAAATCCATCAGCAAACGAAGTTTGATGTGTTCTGGTATTCGGCGACGTGTATGCCGCCGGCACTGATAAAATATGCAAGCGTTGGCTGTGTTTGGTGGTCGTGCATACCTCAGCGTAACATTAGTTGAAGGACGCAGTTGATCATCCATTACATCAATACGATCTGCTTCTTGTATCTCAGGATCAGGATTATTTACGGGGTTGACAGGTTGTGCAACATTTAAATTAGGTAATTCAGGCTGGTTTGCAACGCCTGCTCGTTCCGGCTCTTGTCCCTGTCGTTCATCATCATGTTCTTGCTGATCTATCTGGTTGCGAATGCTGCTTTGCCAACATGGGCGGCACAAATGCTCCGTATTGTTGAATAACATCTGTAAAAGATAAAACGATAATGTGATATGTTATTTATTTATTGTACAATACACATAAAACAATTTTTTGTAATCTGTTATAATAACAGAAAATGCAACTTCATAAAAACAGAGAATGCGTGTGGAGAATAGTTAAATTGTATTCATTTCCATGTTTTCTGAATTAATAATATATATCTTGGGACATATCACTCAGCGCCATCTAGCGCCCACCACAGTATGCACTCGCAGAGGCTTGTATTATGGGTCACTTAAGATGGTTCACATACGACATAGATATTTTTGTAAATAAATACTTATTATAATATCCATGACTCACGGTCACTTTTCATGACAAATGTCCGTGTTCATCACACAAACAATTGCCTCTACCGGAATTTGAACCCGGGACCCTTCTCACAGAAAATAGCCTCACTACCGCTGCGCCAATCTGGCCGCCTAATATGAATTCAGAGAGACATTTCGGCTATTTGAGGCTGGCCTTAATGTCAAAGCGGAGCACAGAATGATGTAGTTTTCTGTATGGGGATAGCCAGAGGGATCGACATTGACATTTAACCACGGAAAAATATCACATTCACTCGTGATCACTATATAAGTCGTCCTCTTTTCTCACACAATAATTGTAAAACATAGTACATACCTGACGACCTTCAAAACGTAAAGCCACTTCTGGGTGTTGATCAAAGACCGACCTCGTCAAAGTAATTCTTCTTCTTCTTAAAACTGAACGGTTACATAATAAACATGTAACTCCCCTGGACAGTGGAAACATTGTTCTTTCACACAAGATACGATGTACAAATCCAAATAATGAGCAAAACCGGTTGTCCAAAGTCGAATGCCAAGGTCAGTAACAACAGGGATCAAAAACAAAATCGGAGCGCACAGTACACAAACACAACACGGCTAAGCGAGGGAAGGACTGCGTGATCAAAATGGCGACGCGGGCGCAGGATTAGGTATTGTAACGTGTAAGGCATTTGCTAGAAAGGGATAGATAGATGATGGGTCGCGGTAGAGCGGAAGGGGCGCAGTACGACTGTGTGAATGTAGGGAATTCTAGGAATGACTATTACTATTATAATATAATTAAGAGACAACAAAGTAATAAATAATTGTTACCGTCTAATCAGTCATTTGCGTTGGTATTCCCAAGTGGTATATAATCTGCAAACGATCGGTAATGATGATGTAGACTTAGGAAGGTGATAATTGATTATTATTAGTAATAATAGCCATTGGAATCCCAATGTTGGACAAATGCGTCTCCGTCGTCCTTGATGAAGGATTTATAAAAACCTGAAATTGAGACTCTAATAAGACTCATAACTCAAAACTACTGGGACAGATTTTGATGCGCAGAAGCGTATTTGTACACTACATAATACCCTATTATTTGACATATGTCTGAATCGTGGCGGCTCTTGGATCAATTTCGCCCACCCTCCTTTGACTTACTTTAGATGCCTAGGTAACAGAGCGGGAGCGTCGCGCGCGCGCCTAGCGCGGTTTGTGTTATCTCGTGTCGAGGCGGGCGGGCGGAGACCTCCGCTCGCGCTGGCTTTTATGATAAGTAGTAGTTTTGAAGTACGCGCACAAAAACAAACACACTAAATTTTAAATTCTCGATGTGTCCTCCATTCACATTAATGCACAAATTATACCGACGGAGAATATTGTTATTTATTTTCTAATTAAATCACTGTCCGTCGCTCGCTAAGCACTGTAATTTGTGAAATGCTAAAATAATCCTAGTTTTTAGTTCAACAATTGTATTTACCTCTGAGGTATACACTTCACCCTTAATGTACCCCCACAAAAAGAAATCCATGGGAGTGAGGTCCAGAGATCGCGGTGGCCACCGAACAGGTCCGAATCGACCAAAACATTTCTGTGAGCCGCTCCCTGGAAGCCATCACAGAATGTGGAGGCGCACCGTTCAGCTGGTACCACAACTTGCGATGAACGGCTAAAGGCAGTCGATCAGTGTACTCGGCCACAGGACCACTTAATAATTCTAAAAATTTCGCCGCTGTAAGGGTGCCGTCAATAAATACAGGGTCGATGATATTATTGTTATGAATACCAGCCCACACATTGAGAGAAAATCTGTACTGGTGTTCGTTCAGATTCTCGAAACACGTGTGGATTTTCCAAACTCTAGTACCGGTGGTTTTGCCGTTCCGAGTAAAAGTACTCTCATCGGTCCATATTACATTATTTAAGAAATTACGGTCTTCGGTTGTTTTATTTAGTAGCCATTGGCAGTAACTGTTCCTGACCGGCAAGTCTCTCGATAACAAAGCTTGCACCTTCCGATATTTAAACGGTTTGTGTTTGTTACGTTTTAGAACCTTGTGGATGGTTCTATGGCAACATCTAAACTGTCGGGCGGCTCTGTGGAGACTCCTCGTCGGGTTTCGGGAAAAATGGTCTAAAATTCGTTCTTCCCAAGCAGCGGGTATTTGCCGCGGTGGCACTCCCTCTTGTTGCGGAACTATAGGTTTATTGTCCCGTAATCTTTGTACCGCCAATTGTATGGTGCGGGCGTTCCTAGGGCAATTGCGGCTGTCACCATACCTTTCTCTGTATGTTCACAGAGCTAAAGCTGCGTTTCCACGGCATTCGCCGTAAATTAAAATCATGTCAGTGTGATGATGTGTCGGTTTTGATGCAATTAAGGGCAAATTATTCATCTCAGTTGGAGTGGCTTTACAAATGTCGCATCTCTGAGATGAAGTTTCACATAAAATTGATGTTGCTTTTCCGTCTATCATTGTCATTAATAAAGAGTGTGAAATCTTTATTTCTCCAACTTCTGTTTTTACTAAAGTAACAATCTCTTCCTCAATAGCACTTTTTTCACGCAAAATTGTTATTTTATTTTCTTTCACAAATTTGAAAAAGATTGGACGACACCAGTATGATGAATTTGGTGAATCGTTTTTCCAGATAACTTGTTCGCCGCACACTAGTTTTATTGGCACTAAACTTCCCATAAATATGCTTGAATCGTCCAGTTCACTTTCTTGTTCATCGTTTGTTTGCACTTTTTGTTTGTAATTGGCTTGATTTGAAGCACCGTCAAATCTCCACTTACTGATTAGTGTAAATTCTTTACAACCACTATCTATGACGAGTGACGTCATTATTCTTCTTGTCGTTATATCCAATAGAGCTTGTAACTTGTAACACTACACAAACTGTCATTATTTTTAATACTGCCACTGTTTTTTAAAATAATAAAAAGGTCAAGGTTGGTCACCAAATCTTCAAACATTTTCACAAACACAAAATAACTCACACTCACTTCACTTATTTGTATAAGTAATAAATATGTGAGGGTAGTGCGTCTATTATGGTGGGTAATAGAACACTGAAGTACGTTTGAATGCAATCGTACATTCTGTGCCCTATTATCGTTGCACCAATCACGTTACGACACGTCTCATAACATGTTGCGCTCGCGCATTCCTATCCCTTGATTCCCGGAAATAAGTGTCAAAACAAATTACGTCATACCTACTTATGTATATTACCTATGGTGGTGGAAAATGTCGAACATTATTATTTATTTAAAGTACTAAGTAAGTATTGAGGTACTTTAGGCCGTTTAGTGTACATTATTTGCAATTTCAAATTAATTGGAACAAATTGCTAAACTAAAATAACATGACTCTTCATACAAATTTGATATGGCTATATCTCCGAAAGTACTAGTTAAATTAAAAAAGTCAAAGAGTAAAATCTTTTAAAATTTGTCTAGATACTAAAAAAATACATTTTAGTTCTTAAGACCCAACCTTGTAATCCCAGCCCACTGTGCGCCGTGTCCTCGTAGCGGCGATTGGCGGCGGCGACCTCTCGCGTCCGGCCCTGGTTCAAGCCATGGTCCGGGGCGAGAGGGAATGGGAAGCCGTCGCCTCCTTCTGCGAAGCAGTCATCTAGCGAAGGAGGCGGCGGAACGTGAGAGGGAGAGAGCCTCACGTCCCAGCCGCCGCGGGAGGAGAAGCACCGGTCGTCGGGGGCCACGCCGTGATGGCTCTCGGGCACCGTAGGCGCGGGCCTGTGGACGGTGAGTAATGGGCTAGCTCGCCGTCCGTCCGTCGTATGACGACAGGCCGTGTCGACCGCGCGTTCGTGTTCCACGCGCGCCTCAAAGAGATGTCAGCAAACGGGAGGGACCCGCAAGGGCCGATGCCTGCCAGGGCTGCGGGACTATTCGAAAGAGATACCGCGGCCCTGGAACGTAAAGGGCCAAAGAAGGAACATGGGTGGTTTTTAGTCAGTAAGAGTCTGACACTCCCTTCCGCTCCGCCCAGAGCGGGAGGGGTCATTTGATGATATCCCACCCTCCAAAAAAAAAAAAGCTGTGGAAAGATACATCGTGTTCAAATGTTGCATAAACTTAAAAACTCATTTGCGGCTAAACTACTGCTCCTATTTAATTGATTTTTAGTACAGAGCTTGAAAATGATACCTACTATAGGCAGTTCAAAGGAAAGCCTCTCTGTCGTATCAACTTTGTATATTTTTTAGATGATTTTCGAAAATTACGTAAATAATATTTATTGTTTTCCAAAAATATTCAATGATTCGTCAATAATAATAAACAACTCATAGAATAAATGTAAGTACTTACAAAAAGGTACATGTCGAAAAGTAAAGGTCCAGATTTCGCGATAAATCGAGATAGTAACTGAAAACCACTAAATACGTACTTGGCCACGAAAGTCTTTCTCTGACAAGTGACAGATGTCAATGAGGTCGCATGTCATATTTTTTATTTATTTAGTGCTTCCGGCTTCGTTCTCTGTTGCAAAAATAACCACAATTTGTTCGTCTGTACTGTCGAAAATGTGAAAATGAGAACATGATGGCATATACACCATTATTTTTAGGTCGTTCTGGAACCGAATACCATTAACTCGATCATCGAACTCGAAACGATTGGAACTATTTTTTTCAAAGAGTAACAATAAAAAAAACACGAAAGAATAAATTTAATGTTTTTTTTTGTGAAATAATGAGAACTCAAATGCATATGTGTGTGTAAAACGTATCCACGATCGGCAACACATGCGAACGATACCCATTGAAAAATTCATTCATCGGTCGATTCTCATTATTTCACAAAAAAAAAAACATTTAATTTATTCCTTCGTGTTATTTTTTAGTGTAACTTTTTGAAAAAAATAGTCCCAATCGTTTCGAGTTCGATGATCGAGTTAATGGTATTCGGTTCCAGAACGACCTAAAAATAATGATGTATATTGCCATTGTCATTCAAAGGGTTAACATATTTGTAAAACTCATGTTATAATTAACTTGACACTGTAAAATAGACTCCACAGTTTCTGGCAGAAGACGATTTCGTTCATCAGTCCACTGGGCCGACATTAACGAAAAACTTCTTTCCACTGTGGCGTTGTGGGAAGGGATTGAAAACAAATACTCGCATAATTTCAACAACGGGCATTTTCTTACAGGATTTTCAATTTCCTTAAAAAAGTGAATCTATTCCTCTTCCACCGAATTGACCAAGTTCCAGTCTTCCGAGGCAAGTTTAGCTTCTACGAAGCTCTTGAGATACGTATATTGCTCAAAGAGATTGTCGCTCAGAGTCTCCACACCATTAACGTAAAGGTATAAAACAGTTTCTTCGATTTTTTCCCAAGCTGGAATTTGAGATAGCGTCATCCAATCGACCACTTGATATTTATCAAATGAAGCAGACCACTTTTTCAGGTACTTAATAGCTGTGTCATAAAATACTGCAGTCTCTTCTTCAAACTTTGAAACCAAAGTTGTTATTTCAGGTGGAGGATTATTATTTTTTAATTTATTTGAAGACATGAGTGGATGAAGGTGATATGTCACAAAATTCTAATTTCGAGAAAATTGAGTTCAAAGTTTCGCATAAACATTTTAGGATATTTCAAAACGCCTTTAATGTATTTATCTAATAAAAGTGTCTGGCGGCGCCAACCGTTTAGTATTTTTAATATAGGGGAGAAATTAAAGAATGAAATGTATTTTTACTGCTTTATTAAAATAAAAACTGAACATATCTCCTTCTTCCGCAAAGAAATATTTTAATCAATTTAATAAAATGAAGTCTGAAGGAGACTAGTTACGAAATTAAAAAATAAACGAAAAACGATTATTCTTCTCCAAGAATGGATTGATAATAATAGCGATATTCCGGTTTAACAAATTTTAGTTGCTCCTTAACCCTAGAGCCCTACACTAGTGACACTAGTCTAGTGTGGTATGTCTGGTTTTCCTACATGGGGTGCTGGAGCACCCCAAAGTTTATGACTGTTTCGTTTTAAATAAAACCAAGTTTTATACCTATGTTGTTTTCATAGCTTTAATTAAGAACGGAGATCACAATCAACTATAAAATCATAACATTCTAATTAATTTGAGCACCTTTGGCATACTTTAACTTGATGTTCCAAGCAAATTGGAATATTGCACTTGTTGCATTTGGTCTTGGTCTTTATTTCTTGTGCAGAAACCACAACGTCCTTGTGTGTGTTGTCCAATAGATGAACTTTGATGTGCAACAGGTTTTTTTAGGATTCCGGAAATTGTTTCCCTTATATCCCTCCTCAAACATGGCTTTTACCCTTATTTTTCCTTGTGGTTCCTACCATAGTCAAATCGCTCTGCAGTAAATTCTTGGCTAACGGGATGCTGGTAAACCAGTTGTCCATGGTGATGTTGCGGCGAGTTCCATATATTGATTTTGCGAGTTTCGTAACGTAATACTCAGGGACTGACATACTTGGGGGTGGAGATGTTTGGCACACATAGACCATTGCTTTCAACATGTAAACCGTTTTGGAATCACATATCATCAATATTTTGATGCCATACTTATCGGGCTTTGAAGGTATGTACATTTTGAAAACGCACCGCCCTCGAAATGGCATCAGCTAAGCGGTCATTTGTGCGACGTTCTGCACGAGTTTGTTTATCATCAAACCGTAGACAGTTTGTTAGATATTCAAATCGGCATCGGCTCATTGCAGCTCTGAAAACCGGCAATCCAGTAAGTTTGTCAAACACCCGCTAAATAATATAGTCCCAGTAAGGCTTTCAACTCTGTCAATGTTACCGGTTTTACAAACGATGGCATACTTGACGAAGATCCAACAGCTACTTCACTGTCTTCACCCTCTTGGTATCCTTTATATTTTTTATGCTGTATTTCTATCTCTGCATCAGTATGTTTGACAATTATGTCCAGACCTCGTCGGTAAAATAAAGAGATCAACTTTGTATCGGCGTAGTTATATCTTTTGCTGGACCTTTGTTGCCCATTATATGAAGTAATATATTGCGTTGCGCAATTCGACGCCTCGTTGGTTTTTCTCCACTCCATTTGTGTCTGTTATTCTTCCCTTTTCCATAAAGAGCTCTAGGCACTTAAAGAACTTTTAGTTTTCCCTGACTTCTATAACTATCTGATAAGTCCTGCAAATTAATGTCATCATCACTGATGATATCTGCATCAGTATGTGTATCCACAGTAACATCGTCATTCGCATCAACCATAGTATAGTATCATTACCCGCATCGACTAGGCGAAAATCTTCAATAAGGCCATCTGGTTCATCATCCAATTCCCCAGTTGTTAACATGTTAGCATGTTCCTCTTCCTCATTATCATCAGACTCCCTATCCAATATGCCATAAATTTCCTCATCTCCTGATTGTCTGCAAGCAGCCATCTATAAACGAATAAATCTTCATTTAGTAATTCTAAAATCAGTCTCAGATAAAATAAAACGAAATTTTGAGAATTTCACGATTTATTATCATAAAATTTTTAAAAGTAGCTGCTGCCTGCGGCTTACTCGTAAAACATAAGAAAGAAATATTGTAAAAAATAAAATAAATACTTACAATTTTCCTTCACTGGGGTGATAAGGCACCCCACGTCACAAGTACACACGTCTGCACAGTACGGCCGCCGCCGCGTGACTAACCAATCGGAAGCGGGTCACAATACAGTGAAATACGCAGGCGCATAAATCTGTGAATTGAAATCAAAAGGAATAAATTAAAAAACAAAATGCAATGGGGTGCTCCAGCACCCCGAGTAGGGTTCTAGGGTTAATATTAGATTTTTTTTCCACAGACACAGTACCATATTTTTTGTTCACACGAGGTACCCCCTCAAAGTTTGGATCAATCTGATCCCTATTTTTTTTAAATATCAACTTTTTGGAATGGCGTCATTTCGTCATATTCTTTATATAAATCCGAACCGTATTCGTCAATCCTAATCCACTTCACGCCATCCCTAAAACTAATTTTGCCATTATTTGTATTTTTTTCCTGTTTGTCAAATATAAAGGACAATGTCAGATGTCCAAAGTAACTTAGGCTCAATTAAAAAATTTCATGGACAGTGAAAATTCTCACGTTTTCTTGTGTAGTTTAATGTCAGAAGCTTTTCTGTGTTTTCCACTTTAACATTGAACTTCTCGGAAAGAAATTATTCAGACATTTGTAAATTGGATGTTTGTATATTTGAGAACTGTGCCCTTCTTCTATTATAATTATTTTGTATAATAAACTCACAAAATGTCCCAAACTAATACATGAATTAGTTTGGGACATTTTCTGTTGTATAATTTCTAACATCTGGGCAGCATCAAACCTGTCTGTGAGGGGTGGTCGAAATCTATTGATTAGGGCAGCAGCTATGGAAAAGTCAGTCGTGAGACGTGGCGAAGCTCTATTATTAAACTCATGTCGGAATATTTTAAACCGCTGCTTAAAAATTCCATTCATAACTTCAACCACCCATCTGCAGATAGTAACAGCCCGAGTTTTGTTTGCCTCTAATGTTGACAACTGATTTTCATCATCCTGTAATGATGATGGCATACGCACAGAGTAGTTACAGTTTTGCAATAATGGAACTGCATCTCTGAAACCTCTATCTAGGATAAACACGTCACCCTCTTGAAAATATTGACGCAATGAACACTGGGTTTCCAATCTCATTATTTATAATATCAGCGTCAGATGTTACGACTGGATAGGGGCCCAAAATCTCGATTATATACCCATCACAACATACAAACAGGAAGGGCTTTACCAAATTCCTATATTAATGCAAAGAGTAAGTTTTCTTTTGATAGGAATAGTTGGCACTTTTGTTGCAATACATGTAGGTTCCATCAACTATTATTATTGGTCTCCTCTCACCCTCATTTTCAGTGCCACCAAAAAGGCCATTTGGTATTAAAAGATTTCTTGTTGCTATCTCTTCTCTTGTTATGTGACGTATACCCAGATGCCTTTTTTTTTCGGATGGGAAATCATCAAATGACTCCTCCCGCTCTGGGCGGAGTGGAAGGGAGTGTCAGACTTTTACTGACTAAAAACCATCCATGTTCCTTCTTTATGTTCCAGGGCCGCGGTATCTCTTTCGAACAGTCCCGCAGCCCTGGCAGGCATCGGCCCTTGCGGGCCCCTCATGATTGCTGACATCTCTTTGAGGCGCGCGTGGAACACGAACGCGCCGTCGACACGGCCTGTCGTCATACGACGGACGGACGGCGAGCTAGCCCATTACTCACCGTCCACAGGCCCGCGCCTGCGGTGGCCGAGAGCCATCACGACGTGGCCCCCGACGCCCGGTGCTTCTCCCGCGGCGGCTGGGACGTGAGGTTCTCTTCCTCTCACGTTCCGCCACCTTCGCTAGCATAACTGCTTCGCAGAAGGAGGTGACGGCTTCCCATTCCCTCTCGCCCCGGACCATGGCTTGAACCAGGGCCGGACGCGAGAGGTCGCCGCCGCCAATACCCAGATGCCTTGGAACGAAATCTTGGTGTAAAAGTTCTCTTGCTCTTGTTATTAAGCCTTCTAATGTACTTCTAAGAATTTGAAATAAGGAACTTATGCGATCTCCAGTCACCATTTCTTAATTTCATTAAAAATGCAGCAAGGGCAGTTGAACTCCTGTGCATATTAGTTAACAGCTTGACTGCCACTTGCAAAAATTGAAGGTCACCGGGAGGCCAAATATTTTTTTTTGTTTGATCGACTTTAAAAGTGATTATATAAGATTGTAATTATACTTAATTATCTATATGATATTTTACAGTATTTTAAATGAGGAGGGCAACTACACCGCACCGGTGCGTGCTAGGCACTGGGAATGAAATTTTCATTCTCAGTGCCAAAGAACGCACGGGTGCGGGTTATGAATTTATTACGTTTTTATGGTTAATTAGGAATAATACGCTTTTATTTATTTAAATGTGGTTTATATTAGATACTTCTTGCATTTTTGTAATGAAATAAACTGCAAAATCAACATTAATTTAGAGAAAAGTAAAACAAATAAATATTTTCTAATTGAACTTTACTTAGAAATGGCATTACACTTTGGCATCAATGTGAATAAAATATCTTATAAAACAAAAACAATCAGAGAAAAACGCAGAAATTATCAATCAACAATGTCATATTTAAAAAAGTTATAAAACCATGAATTATAACATTTACTGAGTGGTAATTTTCAAAACATTCCACACAAAGTCCAGGTTTGTCAGGACAGGTGTCACAATACCAAGGAGAGTCAGTACGCTTTTTATTCTTGGTGCACTGACGGCATGTCTTTCGTTTGAGACGCCCATTTGAAGTAGTTTCAGTGGCTTTCTTTATTTTATGAGTTTGGGTATTTGAAGGTCTATTTCCTGGTACATTTTCGGGCAGCAGAGCATTTATGACATTCATGCGATAATCATAGAGAGACATTTTACGTTGCCCTGAATATTTATTGTACATCTTCATTGAATTCAAGAAAAGTAATTGGAATGTGTGGATGGCTAATTTCAGATACCAGCGTAAAGTTTTTCTTTCGCAAGGATAGTACGCTAGAAGCTGATCTTGCATGTCTACTCCTGACATGTAATCGTTATATTTCGAGATAGCTTCTGGCTTTTGAGTAACTTGGCCACGTTTATTTTGGACTGGAACCATTCTGTCTTTATACTGGGTAGTAATATACGTCACAACGCGTTTATCTTTCCACACGCCAACATGCACTCCTTCACGAAACATTGAGATATTTTCTCCTTTCTTAATATTTTTTTTCCTGATTTCCTAAGGATTTTCTTTCAAGTCTTTACGTAGAGTGCCCGTACAATAGGTGTTGTGATCAAGCAGCTTCTTCGCCAAACCAAAACTATTATAAAAGTTGTCCATGTACAATTCGTGGCCATTATTTAGTTTTCCCTGAAGCAGCTCCATGACAACTTTCTCAGCGTGACCCTTCCCAGATACGTCTGTATCTTTTCCACCTGCATAAACACGGAACTTCAATACCAATCCATCTGGTTCAGTTAGCATATATAACTTTATGCCGTATTTGTGGCGTTTATTTTTGATGAACTGCCGAAAACTCAGTCGCCCTCTCCATAGCACCATACTTTCATCCAGAGATAATTGTGCTGCAGGATAATAACATTCAGTCATTTTGTTGTTGAAGTAATCAATGACACTTCTAACCTTGAACATTGGATCCTCACTTTCTTCCTCTGAGGTAAAATGCAAACATCTCAGTATGAGGAGAAATCTGTTTCTGCTCATTTGTTTCCCAAAAATTGGAATTGAAAACAGCCTATCTTTTTTCCAGTAATCCTGTAAACGACTGAGAGGGATAGTTCCCATGTGGAACAGCAAACCAAGGAAAATTTTCAGCTCGCAGACAGTGACCTGTTTCCATCCAGAAATCCTGGCAAAATCTCTACTTCGTCTGCTTGAAACTTCTTGATTATGTCTACTTATCAACCTCTGTGCCTGTGCATTTGTCTCAGTACAAATCATCGTCAAAAAATCTTCAGTAAAAAAAAAATTAAAATAATCAATAGGATTTGCTCCTGCAATTTCACCATAAAACTCGTTTGATTTTATAAAATAAATTTCTCTCATCTCGCCAGTTGTAGTCCATTCAGCGGTTGAGCCTACTGCAGAGGGTTGGTTCAGCTGGGCTTGACCTTGAGTGTCTGATACAGATGGTGAGTTTGGCTGCAGGTCTTGATCCTGAGCTGTAGGTGACACTAATTGACGTGCTGGAGAGCGTAATTCGATATCTAAGGGGTGCTCCTCACCTTCACTCTCTGATGCTGACTCCTCGTCACCAGGCTGATAATCGTCTTCAGAATTATCAGAAAACAATACCTCTTCTATATCACTGTCGTGCATAATAGAAAACAATTGTTTTCGCTGCCTTTTAGGCCTAGAAGGGCCTTCTTCGCAATCCATTTTACTTGATATTTATTTCTGCATAAACACTCAACCGTCAAACATACGAAAAAACCAAAAACACGTTACGAAAATTTAAAATTTCAAGCGCAGTGCCGCTTCAAACACAACGTTCTTGGCCCAGTGCCGGCGCCAAACTGAGTGTATGAATCTACTAAGGCGCGAGACCGCACCGGTGCGTGGTCGGCCTCTCGCATGGACACCCCTCGCCGCACCGGTGCGGGGGTGGCAGCGAACTTGTTAACCGTGGAGTTTCTAGTAATGTATTTCTGAAGTCTTCCTTACTCATACCAAACCAGTAATGCACCAGGTAGTCATCCATATTTTGGACATCTTCAAAGTCAATAGAGGTCTGATGTTTTAATAATTCTGTGAAATCATAAATATGTTGTGCCGTAAATGTGTGGATAACATTTTCAGATTCCCTCAATTCAGGCCAGTCATTGCTCCTCAAATGGTAAGAACAAATTCGACAGTTCTCTGGCACATAATAATTATACTCCGAAAATAATATTCTAATTGATATTGGAACAATCATTCCTTCAAGTTGATGGCAACTAGGGAAAAAGCAACGAGCGTGAGTGTCTGATGCCCGGCCGAATTCCAATAATTCAATGACATTCGCAGACACTTGTGGGACTGGCAACAGTGATGATGGCCCTGGTGTTGGTGACTGCAGAGATGGCTGAAATTCTTCTTCAATTGACTGACTTGATTCACTCTCTACATGCAATGGTGTTGATACATCAGAGGCTGTGGAAGTTGAGGGTTCATCAATACTTGATGATGATTGTGTGGTTAAATTCCGTTGAACAGAACGGTAACTTCTTTGCCAACATGGGTGACAGATCTTATTTGTTGATCTCAGCTGTAACAAAAACAAAAAAATCTATTGCAATCAGAAAAAAACATTAGTTCATTCATCAACCAGCAATACATAAAATCATTGAAGGATCTTGCTTACCTGTAGTGGTGCAATCTGTTGCTCTATCACGTGTCTGATAGCATCTTCTCTTTCTGAACTGTTATTTAAAGCGTGAGACCTTACACGATGCAATGAATGACCGCAACAAATACAAATATTTCGATGCACAATTGATTCTGTTGGCGCATTGCTACTTGATGGATTACTTGTTTGTTCAATTACTATCCAACAGTTATGACAAACAACACTGTCATTTGGAATCTAAAACAAACAAGATACAGTTGTGTTACAAATTAACATTTAACTCAGTTAAAACACTTTTCGTACTTTACCTCAGAAAGTGAAGTCCATTGCCGTAACAATGAACGGACATCGTCAGATTCAACTACACTCGCGAGCAACCAAATCGACTCAAGCCTTGTCGGCGCACACATACATTGATACAAATGAATAAATTATGAATGGAAATTATAAAAATGATATGTCATTCGAAAGCTTAAGATGTCAGCTTTAATTTGATATCATTATCATTGAAATCCATCCATCATTTTTGAAATAAATGATGTCTGAACGCAAGAGTAGGAAAACGGGAATTTAGGAAAAAGGGTATGGGTCTCGTATTTTACAAATTAAACAAAAGTTGTTAAAAATTAATGTAATTAATTTAAATCAATACTTCGTATTGCCCCCTCTAGCCCTAATTACAGCCTGCAGTCTGTTTTTCATTGACCTTATAAATTTTTTGACATTTTCTTGAGGAATGCCGTCCCACTCCTCTAATAATGCTGTCTTTAGCTCGTCTACGGTTGAAGGGACTGTATTCCTGGCCCGGACTCATCTTTTAAGCTCGTCCCATAAGTGCTCGATGGGATTCATGTCAGGCTAAGGGCAGGCCAGTCCATCGTGCGTAATTCGACCTCTTCCAGAAACTGTCGTGTGACTCGTGCCGCATTGTCGTGCATTAACAGGAAGTCTTCACCTGCGAGCAAGTCAAGTCAAGCGAGTCAAGCCTGCGGGGTTATTCCCAGTTGTCGCCACTGGTGACGCCACCACTGGCGACAAATGGGAATATTTTTCAAAAAAAATCCCAGTTGTCACCAGTGGTGGCGCCACCAGTGGCGACAACTGGGAATGGCCATACTTCTAGTTCCCAGTTGTCACCAGTGGCGACAGATGGGAAATATAAAGTGATACGCCTCCGGTGGGGGCGATGCTAGAGCTGAATTATAGTGATGGGGTTTCATTATTGTATCACTAACGAAGTTTTAAATAGGTATATTTTATATTTTCTTAAATAAAACTTTTACACGTTACTTGGGAAGATATATATTTTTATAAATCACAATATTTGTATTCATTGAGATTAAAACTGCACAAGTACAGTTTCCAGTACTACAACTATTACAGATCGTATAATTATTTTACTTAAAACTATATTATTAGGTTCTTATCACAGATTAATCCACGTATGGCATTATGTAGTTCTTAGGTTATTTTTATAAAAATGACTTGTATATATTAACCACAATAATTGACGTTTATAATTTTCTAAATCTACAGGTATATTATTATTACTCATTAATTTACTGCGATGTCTATCACAGATTAATCAATGCATTATTTACAATAATTTATACTTCTACTTTTTTATCACAGATCAACATACTATTTACAATAATTGACTTTACTCTTTCGATTTAGCTAGATGTATTTAAATAGGAATTACTTAATATTATACTCTTATACAAATATATTACTGTGGTAAACAGTATTTTTTGATAAATAAAATCCGAGTAGTTTTTAAGAAAACGACTACCTACCCGTATATTAACATAATACTTAATATTCTTCAATCGCCGTCAGTTTTTATAAAATTACCGCCTCAAACATTCTAAACAATGACCCACTGTCATGTTTCCATGTACTAACTCCATTTGGATATCTTGTATGAACTCATCATTGAGTACATATTTCTTCTTTCTTATTTTCTTTTTATTTGTAATCATATTATTAGAAACTCTATAATATGCCGAATCCTTGACCAAGGTTTTTAAAAAATGTATAATGTTAGGTTTTTTTTTCCAATTGTATGGTTTAATTTATGATGCCATGATTCTAAAGCGTTTGTTGTTCGATGCTGTTCACCGTATACACACCATACTTTAATGAACTCGTCTATCATCCACTGCTTTTCCATATATGCTCTAAATTTTTTAATGTCATCTTCTTGTGTATTCTTGCGAGTAATATATTTCCAGCCATTTAAAATTTCATTCGGCGGCAATAGTGGCAATACGGCGCTTAATGCCACTTCTCTTATCTTGTTTTCATCATTAGATTTAGTTATCCCGAGCTTACGACCCTTCTCCCAAATGGAATGATTAAAATGATAATAGCATCCGGATATAATTACAGACGGAAACACAGTCGTTAAAGCTTTCATTGCAGCTCTTTCATAATCAGTTTTATATTTCTTTGGATCCCAGTCAGGTATTTGGGATTTAATCATGGAAAATAAAATGATGTATGATTCCATCTTCTTGTCACTCATAAGTGCGTAGACAAGCGGCACTATGTTCGTGTGGTTCACAGTACTTCCCAAATCTCCGTGAATGCTATAAAGTTGAATAAAGGGCGAGGGGCAGCTTTTAAAGGTTCCATCGCTATAAAAATCATGTACTTCATTCATAACCTTTTTTGCCTCTTTGGTGCAAAAAGCTATAATACGGTTGTCACCATCAGAATAATCAGCCAATACAAAATTATTAAATTCCGGAGGAATTTGAACATTGATTCCTTGTTTAGATTTAAGGTGTGTTACTCCGGCTGCTGCATTTTTGAATCTATATAGAGATGATTTAATACTTTCAAAGCTCGGTACTTTGCATACTAAGTCCAATCCTGAAGTTTGAAAGGACCCGACCATATCATTGTAACATTGTGGTACCGCTGGGTAATTTTCTTTTGTTAGTTGTTGTTTACAGCCGTAAAGTCGCTCATCTACTTCATTTTTTAAAAAGTCAGGTGTACATGAGTGTGCAGTTTCATGAAGGACATTGTTATCCTAAAATAATAAAAAATATAAGTAATCGTAGCGTACATTAAACAAATAAAATAAAGTGTATTTAAATAATTCATTACAAATTAACGTTCACAATAAGTGACAAACGTGCACAATAAGTGACAAACGTGCACAAAATGGCCGCCTGTTTCTCTTTTGTGTTGGCATGAGCGTGCACACAAACGTGTTGGCATGAGCTTTATGTTAAAAGTTTTTTCATATAAATAATAATAATAAATGAAAGCCGAAAACTTACTTTTATCTTTATAATTCCTTTACACTTGTATTTTCGTTTGATGCATTCCCACACAGTTAACCCACTTTTATGTTTCCTTTTTATATGATATTGGAAACCTGCGCGAAGCAGAATAGTCCCGTGACGTCTTTTTATATAAACTAACGAAACTTCACCAGAACTGCACGACGCACTTGACCCTGACATTGTTGGGAATGCACTGGTAAGTGTTACGTCACTGGTCTACGAACCGACAACAGCATAGTGGAGGGGGTTGATCGACAGGATTGGAGCGCGGAAGTTATGGCTGATTGTAAATATATTGCAATTATGTACATATTCATTACTATTTAGTTTGTGATAAGAACCTAATAATATAGTTTTAAGTAAAATAATTATACGATCTGTAATAGTTGTAGTACTGGAAACTGTACTTGTGCAGTTTTAATCTCAATGAATACAAATATTGTGATTTATAAAAATATATATCTTCCCAAGTAACGTGTAAAAGTTTTATTTAAGAAAATATAAAATATACCTATTTAAAACTTCGTTAGTGATACAATAATGAAACCCCATCACTATAATTCAGCTCTAGCATCGCCCCCACCGGAGGCGTATCACTTTATATTTCCCATCTGTCGCCACTGGTGACAACTGGGAACTAGAAGAATGGCCATTCCCAGTTGTCGCCACTGGTGGCGCCACCACTGGTGACAACTGGGATTTTTTTTGAAAAATATTCCCATTTGTCGCCAGTGGTGGCGTCACCAGTGGCGACAACTGGGAATAACCCAGCCTGCGTTGGGCACAACATGATTGAGTAAAATGTCGGTGATGTACCGATCAGCTATTAGCCCGCCTCCTCGGCCGCCCCCAGGCACGAAAACAAGTTCGGTTTTTCCCTCTAAAGAAATACCAGCCCACATCATGCAGGAACCGCCGCCATATGCCACAGTTTCAGCGAAACAACATTGAGCAAATCGTTCCCCCGGACGCCTGTAGACTCGGCCTCTCTTGTCACTGCCATGCAGACACATTCTGCACTCATCAGTAAACAGGACCGATCGCCATTGCGCAACGCTCCAATTAAGATGCTCTCAAGCAAATTGGAAGCGCGCTTGTCTGTGGCCTGCAGTCAATTTAGGGCCCGTCGCAGGTCTTTTTGGCGTCAAGCTGGCGTCCTTCAAGCGTCTTCTCACTGTCTCCTCGCTGACAGCCACTTGTCGTACACGTCTCAGTTCTTGCTGCACATCAACGCCCGTAAGGTGTCGATTGCGCAGCGAGGTTGAGACAATGAAGCGGTCGTCTCTGAAGTGCACCGGTGGCGGCTCGTTCTTGGTCTCCGATTGAAGGCACCAGTCTCTTGGAACCGTCTGTATACTCGGGATACAGAAGACTGGCTCAAGTGGAGCTGGGCAGCGACTGCTCGCTGACTTAACCCTTGTTGCAACAAGGCAACAACTTGAGCGGCTTCTTCTGGTGTGATATCCATGGGTTAGCGAAAACAAGGAATGCAATTTACGGATATGTGTACCGGTCAACTTGTAACAAGCGACTGATAACGTAACGCGTTGGGATGTCGCTGCGCCCCGCGGGGGCGCGGCTGGCGGGTTTTGGACTGAGTCCCTGGGCCCGCGGTATCAGTATTTGTGCCCGCAACTACGGGCACTTCACTGTGTGAGCCGTCTAGGTATGTGTGGTTGTCATTGTGATCGGTAGGAGCGCCACGGCGCTGTAGCGCAGCGCCGCGGCAACCGCGGAGACCTCCCCAAGTAACACAGACATGCTGAACAAACTTTGAGTAATAGCAATTCGCAAATGTTTACAGCTATAAGTTACAAAACGTGTGAGTAAGTGGATATTGAAAGAGCCAAATTCTGAATAATATTCTCTTCTGGCCTTTATAACTCTTTTAGCTTAGTAAAATTTGTATTAAGTTGACTATTTTTCTTAAAGCTTAGTAATAACTTCTATACCGCATATAACACAGATGTTATTAAGCCTAAAGCATTGTAGATGACTTTAATTTGAAAAAGAGTTCCTGGGACAGCATTTATCTGTATAACAGTATAAGTAGCTGAATAAACGTAGTTATCTAATACTAATATGCCAACTTTACTCAGCTTATTGCTTACGAAACCACTATACAATACCCGTTAATATACGTTAAGGGGAGGTAGTCTAGGGTTATTCCGACAGATATCACTATGAGACCTACCGTCCTTATTTAACCATTTCCAAGATATTCCTACTTAAAGAGTGTAACCCAGAAATTCGTACAAAAAATTTTCAAATAGTAATAAATCCTAAAAAAAGTGATTTTGGCCTACTTTTTTTTGTTTTGCAACAAAGATATTCTAAATAAGTAATATTAATTGTTAAATTTCCGCAACTGTCATTATTTTATGCAAAAACTGCTAAACAAAAACGGAAAATGTAAAATAAATACTTTGATGGCTGATAAAACATCAATTCTCTTTAAAAAGTCACCCTTTATTTATTACGTACAAAATAATTAAAAAACTTCTACGTTTCGTTCCCTTTCAAATGACATATTAAAATCCAAAATCGGTTAAGGAACCATCAAGATAAGACTAATAATAAAAATGAAAGAAAAAACCAAACCACTGAAGAATAAAAATTTATTGAATAAAAAACCGGCCAAGTGCGAGTCGGACTCGCGCACGAAGGGTTCCGTACCATTATCTATAAAAACGGCAAAAAAATCATATCTGTTGTATGGGAGCCCCCCTTAATATTTTTTTTTTTAATTTTTAGTATGTGTTGTTATAGCGGCAATAGTAATACATCATTTGTGAAAATTTCAGCTTTCTAGCTATCACGGTTAATGAGATACAGCCTGGAGATAGACAGACAGACAGACAGCGAAGTCTTAGTAATAGAGTCCCGTTTTACCCTTTGGGTACGGAACCCTAAAAAACTGTCTACAGTTCATTTTCGAAGTGCCCACCATTATTTCTAATACAAGCTCGTGCTCTTCTTACGACACCCGTTTTTACAACCCTTGAGTCTGTAAGCTCCCTTTGTATTTCTTGCGCTGCGTTGATTATTCTGTTGCGCAAGTCTTCAACGTTTGGTACAGGGACGTCAGTGGCATAAACCAAAGTTTTCATTCGACCCCACACGAAGAAATCCATGGGTGTGAGGTCGGGGCTACGTGCCGGCCATTATATTGGACCACCTCTACCTATCCATCGGTCGGGGAAGTGTTGGTCTAGACAACTTCTCACAGCTAGCCTAAAATGCGCCGGACAGCCATCATGCATGAATATCATGTTTCGCCTCGTTTCTAGCGGCACATCTTCCAGTAATTCAAAAAATACATTCCTCAGAAAATTTTCACATTCAACCCCATCGAGGTTTTGCGGTAGGAAATGTGGTCCAATCAAGGGGTTATTAATTACACCCATCCACACATTTAGATTAAACCTTCTCTGTGAACTTTTTTGTCTTTTTAGGTGTGGATTAGCCATGGCTCGTTCACTCCAGTAATGAGCATTATGATAATTCGTAATGCCGTCCTTATCAAACTTGGACTCGTCAGTCCATTAAATTCTTCTGAGATAATTTCTATCTGCAACGTCCGCATTTATTAAAAATCTGCAAAACTGCATTCTTCTTAAAGGGTCCCCTTCTTCTATGGCCTGAACAGGTGTGTAATGGTAAGGATGGAGGTCATTTTCGTGAAGAGTGTACCACACCTTCCGTTGAGAGCGTCCCATACGGCCGCCGTATGGGACGCTCTCAACGGAACGCTGTCTACACGAATGATAGGTCGCCGTATTACGGCGACCTATCATTCGTGTAGACAGCGTAGGGTCTCTTTGGAAATAATTTAAAATTTCCTCTTCGTCGTCCCCGACATCCAGTCGAGGTCTATCTGCGTCACCTAAAAACAAAAAAGTTTTTTTAATTAAGTGTTACTACCATGGCTATTGTTTAGGTTGGTGTGGCTCCGCACTAGACATGGGCGCCGCACCCAAATATTGCGGCGGCGCGGCGGCGTGCTGATGAATCTAGCTCGGCGGCGGCGTGGCGCCGGCGGCGTGGCTGATTTATGTGCAGTATGAAAGAAATCTTTAAAAAAAGCAACAATGCAATAACTCGGTTTATTTATCAAAAAATAAAAGAAAACAATTGTTTTTGCTAGGTACAAAATTATTTTTCTAGACAATTTTTGCATTCCATATAGTTATCGTGAATAAAAATTATTTTATTCACCCTTTGTGGACTCAACCGAGATCTTTTTGCAGAAAGTACCATTCCAGCTACAGAAAATACCCTCTCACTCGGGGTACTTGTAGCGGGTACACATAGCAAAGCTCTGGCAAAGGTAGACAGCCAAGGAAAATCTTTCTTCTTTTCGTTCCAAAAAGATAAAAGATCCTCATTAGTAATATCCATAGATCCAACAGCAGAAGCGAGATATCGCCAACATTCTTGGTCTAGTGGATCGTCGTCTTCAATTCCATGACCAGCACTATGTTTTTTAGAGAGTTTACTCAAAATTGATGAGGAACTACTGGTGTTTAATGAAACTGAAGTGTCCGTTTCGTTTCTTTCAAAATTTCCGAGCAAATCATGCAACTTTATAACTTCCTTTATATAAGAGGCAAGGAAGGAAGCCTTTGTTATATTTTGTGACTCTAAATATAAATCTAACTCTTTAAGACCCATGAACCGCTTGTCCAAAAGAGCTGCAGCTACTACTGGTTTAGTAACAGGAAATCTTTTATCAATATTCGCCAACATGTTGCATTTTAAACGAAACAGAACCAATGACTCGTCATCATCAAGTGATTTTAGAACGTCAATTATTTCAGAGCGAAATACAAGTGCAACATTCATAGTGCAGGTCTTTTGGGATGACATAATTTCGACTGCTTCACGGAATTGCTTTAAAAACTTGACTAAGTCAGCCAAAAGAATCCACTCATTTTGAGTAATTCTCAGCTCATCTTTTCCTACTTTTCTTAACATGTTGTTTATTGGATCACGGTTGCAAACATGAATTAAACTCTCCAGCATCTCTAAAATGCTGTGCCAACGTTTAGGCGTCGCAGTCATAATTGACGGAATATTTCTAAAATTATCCGCTGTCATAAGTGACATGTCTTCTGCAAATCCTTCGGTGCTTGCTTCTGTAGCTGTCTGCAAATTGTTCTGTAAAATAGGGTCACTCTCATCAATTTCTAGTGTTTCTACTACTCGTTCAACAGAATCCAAAAATTCTTTCTGCACCTTTTCTGCTTCTAACTCCACCTCTGGTAACCGGTAGCGCACAGTCTTGACATTTTTTTTCATTTATCAACTAGTTCTTTTACTTCTGGGACACTACCTATACCATCCACGGTCACAAGGTTATGAAGCCCGTGTCCGAGGCACAAATGGTGCTCCATGTTTCCCAAAGAAACTGCCCGTTTCACGTTGCTGCCAGCATCCGTTACAGCGTAGATATTTTTCGCATCCAGTCCAATTTTTTTCTTTACGTCCTGGATCATTTCATTTATCTTTTCTCCTGTTTTTTTTCCAGTCACAGTGTGAGTACTCAGAGTCAATGACTTCAGTTCAAAATCTGCAATCAGGGAAATAATTAGAATATACAGTAAGTAACAAAAACCCTGTTGTTCCTTCTACCTACGTTTTAAGAATTTATAAAAAACGGTCAACAAAAATAATTAAAAAAAAAATTTAATTATTAATATTTGTAAGGTTTAACTGATTTCTAGGCATCTTCTGTCGCGTCAAAGGAAGCCGCCGAGCTCGGCTATTTAGCGAAATAAAGATGTACTTGTAAAATCAGATACTCGAAACATTTTTTTGAATGTGTCGATTTTAATAGTTAATTGATTTTGGCCTCTCGACTGGCCAATGCTTAATTTTTTTAAATTATAACTTCATCAATGTTGTGCTTGTAGGTAAATGTATACGTCCCTAACAGGAACAACAGGGTTTTTGTTACTTACTGTATAAGAAATAGAATAACATAATTCCGTTTTGATATCATGGAAGAGAGATTGCTTTGAAAAAAATAAAATAAAAATCTTCAAAGGCAAAAGCTAAATTGTTTGCTTGGCTGAGGAAAGAAGCAGCAAGAACCTCTTGAAATATACACGGCACAAATTATAGATATTTACGTTTATTTTCATTTTTTTATGTAAATTCGTCTCTTTTTATGAAAATTACTTACCAGCTGTCAAATAATGTAGAGTAAACGTAATATAATTCAGTTTCCTGTATTGATCTGTCCATAAATCAAAGGTAATAGCACAGTGTCGAGGCGCGTCCATGTGGATTCTTTCTTTTACGTTGCTCAGCATGCACTCGTATACATCGGACAGCGCTGTTCCACTCACAGTATGTCGTGACGGAAGGTCGTCTACATTCAAGATTATGTCGTATTTCTAAAATAAAAGAAATACTCGAGTTCGGTGAACATAATAAATGTTGTGTGATATTAGAAAAAGAAATTTATAGAAAAAGAAAGGCAATAAAAGTAAATTATTGAAGGAGATAGGTACCTTAAAAAAATCCACCATCCCTTCATCAGATATTGAGTCAAACGGAAGCAAAGATTTGGAAAACCAAAGAGCTACATCTCCAGCCAGTAGCCATTTGTCATGTTTCGGCGTGTCTTTTGAAGTTTTTGAACCAGAAGCAGTATTAGTTTTAGCAGGACGCTTAGCAAGTGAAAAAGTCTTTGATGTTAGTTTTGGCCTTATTAGCAGAAGCAAGTTCATCTCGAATGTCATGACTGTTTTACTATAACATTTTATTTTAACACTGTAACAAATTAAGCAAAAAGCCCATCATCTTCACCTTCAAGCCTGCTTATAAAATAGTAAATCTAAACTCAAATAAATGATTCTCAGATGACAATGTTTTAAATTAGAAATCAGATAACAAAGTATGTAAAAATAAAATTGCCAATAAATGTTTTACGACTACGAAATTTGTTATACCTATATATTTGTTTGGTTAAAATGATACGTTTGCTACAGCGATGAAACTAGGCGTTAGAAAACAGTGTAATTATTGTAAACCATCATGATAAACTTTGATGATTGATTATATTTATTAATATAAGCTAGGTATGTAATAAAAAACCCGATTTTTAAAACATATACAGCAAGAACAAAGCTCACTTTTGCAGGAACAGGCAAGCATAACTGAATTATAAGAAATTATTGTAAATTTGAGGTTAGAAAAGATTAATGAAACCAAAAAAAAAGCATTTTTGTTTAAAAAAAAGTAAAGTACCTACTTACGATCTAAATGTCACGCCATCACTTTCATCTTCATCCAAAAAAGTACGTTCTTACGATAACCGACTAAAACACTTTAGAATGGTTTCGCTGGACAAGCGCCGACGCATTGGTGACGCAATGTTTGTGTGCAAAGTAATGACCCATAAAATTGACTGTGCACAAATATTACATTCTTTTAATTTTCGTGCCCCCTCAAGAATTCCTCGCAGTTCAATAACACCTTTCTGCCCACCGCAGAGAAGAACGGTTCTGGGCGCCAATTCCCTATTGCGAGGTTCTGCAAGGTTATTAATAGCTGCAGTGACAAAATCGATTTTCACTTTGACAGTTTGGGCAAATTGAAAGCCAACTTTCATAAATATCTCCTATAATGGCCTTTCATTATCCCGCATGGAATGTTTGTTTTTTTTTTTTTTTACGTAATATTATTTTTCATAGTTATTAGCAATTATTCTTTGTTTTAAATTTTAAGATTTATAGATATTAGTAACTTAAAACTAGTTTAGTTTAATTTAATTTTCTTGTACAACTTTCTTATGCATGCGGTGTTTACCTTTAAGTGATTGTTGCACTAATGTATATTAATTTTTAGCATGTTACCATAAGCATAAACCGTGTGGACAATTGTTGGTAGACCAATAATAAATAAAATAAAATAAAATAAATCTTTAACAGCTGTCAGACAAGCTGAGCAATAGACTTGATCAGGATTCAAGATTCTCTTTTTGTTATTTTCTTCAATAATAACAATATTTCCGAAGTACTTCCAACAAAAACTGCTACGAGTTTTAGCATCATAAAGCACGGTTATAGAGAGTTTACTTATACTAATATTTAATAAACTGGTCATTTTAAAATGAAACTAAAAAAAACCGAAACAAAATGGCACGTGCTAGCCTCGCTCACGCCGAGCAGCAAGTGGCGGCGGCGGCGGCGGCGCGCGGGGATTACGCGGCGCGCGGGGATTACGCGGCGCGGCGGCGCCGGCGCGGCGCCCATGTCTACTCCGCACATAGACTCACGTCGGTTGGACCATAACATAAATCACTTCTCTTGTAGGAATGCGTCTGTCGACACAGTGCAATGAGCGTCAACAATGACCGCACAATAAAAATTCTTACAAAAGCTCTACCAAAATCCATCGACTTCGACAAAAAATAGTAAACAATAATAGCGCGCTTCACTGCAACTTGGTGACGTCACCCATAAGACGCGTAAGTGCGAGAGAGGAAGTGATATCCGTTATCTTACTTGTATGATTTATGGCACCCATCTCTACGAGTCTTTGCACTGCTGACTAATTTGGACAGCGACATTTGTTTTGCAATCTTACAATTTAAAGGGCACGTTAATAAGAGTGAATAGGAAAGGTTTATTTTTATAGCTGGACAATTATCGAAAGCGCTAGAACAAAACATTTTTATAGCGCATGTATGGAAACTAGCGGCGGCGCATTACTGCGCCGCCGCTAGTTTCCCTATATGAGCGGCCTGTACAGGAAGGAACTACAGTGGTCTACACACGGCCCTAAAATCAGAGGCGATATCGGGAGAGCGATAGTGGAGATGAAACCGGGCACGACTCTACTCACGTCCCTGCCTGTGAGTACGTAGCGAATAATATTTATTTATTTTAAATAAGATACACTTAGGTATACATAAACATTAGGTATACATAAACATTGTTATTATAATACAGGTAGGTAAACAATGCAAAATTAGTAAGTAATTTACTTTTTTTCAATTTTCTTATTAAATATTAAAAACTCCTTAATATCTTTACCAGTACCTTTTGTAATTCTATTACAAGTGATATTAGTTTCGGGATCTTGATTGGGATCGCTGGGATCTATGTCATTCGATGACGTAAATGTTACGTTTGGTAAATCAATGTCAGGATTTATATAGTAGTGAAACGAACCCTGTTCATAAGTTTGTGGAGATTGTTGAGAATATAAGTGTGCATTATCATATTGAGGAGATGGTGTTGCAGTAGACATATATTGCGGAGATGGTGTTGCAGTAGACATATATTGCGGAGATGGTGTTGCATTAGATATATATTGAGGAGACGGTTTAGCATTTGATATATATTGTGGGGATGGTGATGATACATTAACTATGTCTTGTGGAGATTGTGTGTTGATTATACGAGTATATTGTGCTGTTAAGTTAGTTAAATTAGTCAGTGGTGAGCCAGCAGAATTAGAATGGTAGCGTGGAAAACGGATTACATTTTGAGACGATAGAGTTATTACAGACTCGTCCGTCAATTTATTTAATTTCCCGTAAAATAGGGCATCACTTATAACTTTTTGAGCAATTACTTGTTGATGAGGGTTAAGATTTTTCAATTGTATGCCAATCGATTTGCCAATAATCTCCCAGTTATCTTCTTTTTGACTTATCAGTGCTTGAGCCGAGTCAATTAGTTTTTCTTGTTTATTTTGTATACTTAATTTTGATTTCTTAAGTAGTGGTGGTTTTCTAGGGTCATCAGGCACCTCTGGAGACTCTGATGATAGTTCACCGCAGTTCTGTAACAAATTTTCACATTATCTTTTGTTTCAGATGCCAGCGACTCGAATTGAATGGAAAGAAAATGCTAAAATGTTTGAAGAGAAATGGAATTTTAATCACTGTGTTGGTGCGATCGACGGAAAGCACATATCTATAAAAAAGCCACCTGGAAGTGGCTCGTCTTTTCATAACTATAAAGGTTTTTTTAGTGTAGTTCTGTTTGGCGTCGTAAATGCGAATTACGAATTCATGTACGTGACAAATGTTATACCTAAACATAATATTTCCTGAAATTAGCGCGTTCAAACAAACAAAATCTTCAGCTTTATAGTATTAGTATAAATATGAAATAGTTCTAGATTATAATATGCTTTTAACTTTGAATAATAAATGCGAGTAGGTGAGACTGTATCTCGTACGAGATACAATCGGCCCAAGCGTCGTCATTCCAGTTTCTCGACAAAATCATAAAACAAAGGTTTGACCCATTACCACTGCAAACAAAATTCGTCAAAAGGAAGGCGTCACCTTGGCTAGAGGTACACTGCACTGTACATGTAGATGTAGGTAACATCTACATGTACAGTGTCACTCTCATCAAATATGAATCTAGTAATAAACTAACAACTAGGTACACCCCTAAGGCCAAAATCCATCAAACCATTTAGGTTACAGAGTAACCAAATAATTATACCTACAATACAGACGTATTCTTTCGGGTAAGTATTATTAGCTACTTCATAATAAAACTATTCTCCATCGGTTTAGGTAGCTAACTAAATCTTAGCATGTCTTTTATCTAAAAAAAATGTCTAAAAATGTTATCTAAAA
This sequence comes from Eurois occulta, assembly GCA_950022335.1. NCBI lineage: Eukaryota > Metazoa > Arthropoda > Insecta > Lepidoptera > Noctuidae > Eurois > Eurois occulta. The sequence continues at coordinate 12,664,184 of OX465480.1, read as the reverse complement.
ATGTTTACAATTAGGTATTTACATAAACCGATGTTAGGTAATTAACCAAATTTAAATAATCTTTGTATTTCTTTTATACGATTTATTTTATATATAAAGACATATCAAGATTGTTTACCTTTAGTTAACTACCTAAACCGATGGAGTATAGGTGTCAATTGGTCCAGCTGTTTGAGTGTGAAAAAGTAACAAATATACACACACCCACCAACATTCGTCACAGACAGTATGTAGGTAACGTGTATCTCCAGCCAAGGCGATGCATTTCCACCTCAAAGGCAAATTTTGATTGTGGGTCATACCTTTGTTTTCATAGAGTATAGAATTTTAAGTGCAAGCGATTTTGTCAAGAAAGTGGAAAGGCGACGCTTGGGCCGATTGATGTGTGTTGATGTATATGAGGATTGAGGATGATCTTACCTTTTTCAGCTCTCTTCCATATGAAGTGCGTATGGTTTCGAGTTTTTTCTTAAAATCGGCTAGCGTCAATAACTCTTTACCAATCTCTTCATTAAAAACTTGCAAAAGCATTTTATAAGCTTCCTGTCTCATATCTTTGTTAAAATAATCCTTATGTTTCTTATCCCACAAATATGGCAAGTCTTTATAAAGGTCAAATGTTTTTGTCCAAGCTTCTCGCTCCTTCTCCTTCGACATTTTCTACGTTTAAAATAAAACAATACCTAAAACACGTCTTCTCTCTGCCGCATACGTAGGCATACTGCGGCAAAATCGGCCCCGATCTCGCCACACACGACACAACAACGCTCCCTGCACGATTTTGGCCCCTAAGGCTGGCCGCATACACACGTTTTACGTATTCGATTTCCTAATGCGCAATTTCGATTTGGAATTCCGTGAGACTAGCGCAAACGTTCGTTTTTCTTCATTCGGAATGTATACACGTCAGTAAAGATAGTGATAGCGTAGTGAACGCACGACGATGGAGGACGACGATTTATTAGCAATTGCATTTCTGTTGACAATAAAGAAGAAAAAGAAACGTCGGTATTGGGTACATCCATTGAATACTCGGAGAATCTACGAGAGTTCGTTTTATCTGAAGAGAGCTAAGTTACGAGCACACC